>WBMW01005037.1:1766544-1818970 GCA_013396635.1 Penelope pileata | reverse complement strand
AAAAAAGTTGTTTTTCTTCGGACCCTTGGAAATGCCCAAGCGGGTGGGATGGGGCTGGGAGGACGGGGCCCGGGGAGCAGATTTCTTGTCTCTGCGGCTCGGCCCGGTGGGATGGAGCGGGCCAGAGGGAATGTTAAAGGAAAAAGAAATACCTATGCCTGTGTATATGTGAAATGTATCTATAAAGAAATACCTGGGTCTATAAGTAACATAAGTTACAGCCCCGCTGTGAGGGAAGGGGCCCTTTCCCAAGGGGAAGGCAGAAGGGCCCCGGGCCGGGTCCCGCCCGCACGGGGCTGGGGGGGTGGGGACCGGGAGCGATGCAGGGGGCTCCGGCCTCGCTCAGCCGCGGCTCTCGGCTCTCCCCAGGTGCCTCTGAGTGAGCGCTTCGGCAACGTGGGAGCGCAGCCGGCCGGGCCCTGAGCAGCCGCCGGATCCGCCGAGGACGGAACATGTATCAGGGCCTGGCCCTCGCCCCCAACCATGGCCAGTCGGCTTACTCCCACGACTCCAGCAATTTCCTGCACTCGTCTGCCGGCTCGCCCGTCTACGTGCCCACCACCCGGGTGCCCTCCGTGCTGCAGACGCTGCCCTACCTGCAAGGCTGCGAGCCGCACCAGAGCCACCTCGGCAACCCCCCGGGCTGGGCTCAGAGCAGCGGCGAACCCCCCGCCTTCAACGCCGGCAGCCCTCATCCGCCGTCGGGTTTCTCGTACCCGCACAGCCCCCCGGGCAGCAGCCCCCCGGGCCGCGACGGCGCCTACCAGGGGCCCCTGCTGCTGGGCGGCGGGGGCCGGGAGCAGTACGGCAACGCTTTGGTGCGCTCCGTTAACGGGTCCTACTCCAGCCCTTACCCCGCCTACGTGACCCCCGAGCTACCGCCTTCCTGGACGGCCGGACACTTTGAGAGCAGCGTGCTGCACAGCCTGCAGACCAGGCAGGCGGCCTTGCCCAGCCGCAGGTCCACCTTCGGTAGGTCGCCCACTGCCTCGGGGCGCTGGGACATTCCCTTGTCTCGGTGCCCGCTCGGAGCATCCCCCGCGTCGTGGTGTTAGAGAGGGGGCGGCCCCGCAGTGAGATGCTCCGTGGGTTTTTTGTTTTTTGCTTTTCTTTTTTCCTTGATTTTAACCAGGGATGGAAGGATGGTGGCAGGCGTAGGGCGCTGGGCTGGCTGACCCTAAAGGCAGCGTTCTGTGTGTGTTTGTGTTACACGAAGGGCAAAGAACAGGTTTCAAAGGAGAGGACAGAGGAGCAGAGGCCATTCAACACCCCTCACCCCCCACCATATCTCCTTCTACAATATCGACTTTGTGCCTGGGCTTCAATACTTACCCCTGTGTTTAAATTAGCGGGGCAGATTTATAGCTCCCTCCCTTTTAAGTAATTTATTGTGGTAAATGAGTTTAGATTCGAACAGACTCTCAGTCTCCTGAGTCGCCTTCACCCAAACAGCTCCACGGCCTTTGGGGGGACAGCGGCCGGGCATTGAGCAGGGCTAACCCCGCGCTGTTCCTTTGCAGCCGCCCCACAGAGTCCCTGTAAAGCCCGACCCGAGCCAGCAAAATGTTCGATGCAAAAGGGTTCCCGGTGTGCGTGGCTTACAGCCCCGGGGGTGTTCCACCAACCTCCCCCCGGCGGCTCAGCGAAGCCCTTTAAAAGCCACTTCCAGATCTCAGCCGCGTTATCATCTCGACTGCGCTGAACCCAATTATCTTATCTTTGCCCCAAGAACAAAGCGAAGCGGGGATGCAGCCCCCTCCCCGGGTCGGGTTTGCCTCCCTCGCCAGGGATGCTCCGGAACGGTTCGTTTCCAGGATTTTCTCTTTGTTTCGTAAAATCCGTTGTGTTGTGCTGGGTCGGATCGCCCCGCTCCTGCCTGGGGGGGTGCAAATATCCCCCGCACTTCGGGTTCGGTGCTTTGGGACCCGGGGGAGAGATCGCCGTCCTCTGTGCCGTTTATTTTTGCTCTTGAATAGTGTAAACCGCTCTCAAGTGGCGTAAACTATACTTTTTTTTTTTTCCACCAGTTAATGAATTACGGCGAGCTTTTTCATTTTTTTACTTTTTATATTTTATTTTTATTTTTCATTTCCCCCTTTTTTATTTTCCCCTTTTTTATTTTTTTTGCCTTTTTAATTGTTTCACCTTTTTTGCCCCCCTCGTTGGATCATTCTTAACGCAATCGAAAACTAAGGATAATAATAACATTTTTTTTAAAAAAAGCGTATTTTTCTTCGGAAGAAAATACCATTCGGGACGAAGGAAGTTATTTCTAAAAGAGACAAAAAAGCGGCGAGAGGAATGAGACCGACCTCGAACCGGGGGTTCGCTCCGTTCCGCTCCGCTCGCAGCGGGGCCGGGGCGGATCGGGCGCGGGGTCGGGGCCGGGCGGCTCCGCGGATCCCTCCGGGGCCTTTCGGGGAGGGAAGAAAAGTCCGGGGGAGCCGCGCTGAGGGGTGTTCGGGGCCTGGAGCGGCCGGGCAGCGCGGCCGGGTACTGCGCGATGCTGAATCTCCGCGCAAACCCTGTGCAGCGCAGAGCTCCGGGCACCCCGGGGGCACCACGTAGTGATGGACATCGGGAAAAGAGCCTCGTTTTATCCTCGGTTTATAATTACCGTGGTGATAATTAGGAATATTTTTAGAGTTCATGCAGGAATAATGCCGTGGATGAGCTATGTTCGTTCCCATCCTGGGGACACCCACAGCACTTTTGGGGTTTTTGGGGTGGGGATAGAGGAACATGCTGCCTTTGAGCNCCAGCCCTTACCCCGCCTACGTGACCCCCGAGCTACCGCCTTCCTGGACGGCCGGACACTTTGAGAGCAGCGTGCTGCACAGCCTGCAGACCAGGCAGGCGGCCTTGCCCAGCCGCAGGTCCACCTTCGGTAGGTCGCCCACTGCCTCGGGGCGCTGGGACATTCCCTTGTCTCGGTGCCCGCTCGGAGCATCCCCCGCGTCGTGGTGTTAGAGAGGGGGCGGCCCCGCAGTGAGATGCTCCGTGGGTTTTTTGTTTTTTGCTTTTCTTTTTTCCTTGATTTTAACCAGGGATGGAAGGATGGTGGCAGGCGTAGGGCGCTGGGCTGGCTGACCCTAAAGGCAGCGTTCTGTGTGTGTTTGTGTTACACGAAGGGCAAAGAACAGGTTTCAAAGGAGAGGACAGAGGAGCAGAGGCCATTCAACACCCCTCACCCCCCACCATATCTCCTTCTACAATATCGACTTTGTGCCTGGGCTTCAATACTTACCCCTGTGTTTAAATTAGCGGGGCAGATTTATAGCTCCCTCCCTTTTAAGTAATTTATTGTGGTAAATGAGTTTAGATTCGAACAGACTCTCAGTCTCCTGAGTCGCCTTCACCCAAACAGCTCCACGGCCTTTGGGGGGACAGCGGCCGGGCATTGAGCAGGGCTAACCCCGCGCTGTTCCTTTGCAGCCGCCCCACAGAGTCCCTGTAAAGCCCGACCCGAGCCAGCAAAATGTTCGATGCAAAAGGGTTCCCGGTGTGCGTGGCTTACAGCCCCGGGGGTGTTCCACCAACCTCCCCCCGGCGGCTCAGCGAAGCCCTTTAAAAGCCACTTCCAGATCTCAGCCGCGTTATCATCTCGACTGCGCTGAACCCAATTATCTTATCTTTGCCCCAAGAACAAAGCGAAGCGGGGATGCAGCCCCCTCCCCGGGTCGGGTTTGCCTCCCTCGCCAGGGATGCTCCGGAACGGTTCGTTTCCAGGATTTTCTCTTTGTTTCGTAAAATCCGTTGTGTTGTGCTGGGTCGGATCGCCCCGCTCCTGCCTGGGGGGGTGCAAATATCCCCCGCACTTCGGGTTCGGTGCTTTGGGACCCGGGGGAGAGATCGCCGTCCTCTGTGCCGTTTATTTTTGCTCTTGAATAGTGTAAACCGCTCTCAAGTGGCGTAAACTATACTTTTTTTTTTTTCCACCAGTTAATGAATTACGGCGAGCTTTTTCATTTTTTTACTTTTTATATTTTATTTTTATTTTTCATTTCCCCCTTTTTTATTTTCCCCTTTTTTATTTGTTTTGCCTTTTTAATTGTTTCACCTTTTTTCCCCCCCTCGTTGGATCATTCTTAACGCAATCGAAAACTAAGGATAATAATAACATTTTTTTTAAAAAAAGCGTATTTTTCTTCGGAAGAAAATACCATTCGGGACGAAGGAAGTTATTTCTAAAAGAGACAAAAAAGCGGCGAGAGGAATGAGACCGACCTCGAACCGGGGGTTCGCTCCGTTCCGCTCCGCTCGCAGCGGGGCCGGGGCGGATCGGGCGCGGGGTCGGGGCCGGGCGGCTCCGCGGATCCCTCCGGGGCCTTTCGGGGAGGGAAGAAAAGTCCGGGGGAGCCGCGCTGAGGGGTGTTCGGGGCCTGGAGCGGCCGGGCAGCGCGGCCGGGTACTGCGCGATGCTGAATCTCCGCGCAAACCCTGTGCAGCGCAGAGCTCCGGGCACCCCGGGGGCACCACGTAGTGATGGACATCGGGAAAAGAGCCTCGTTTTATCCTCGGTTTATAATTACCGTGGTGATAATTAGGAATATTTTTAGAGTTCATGCAGGAATAATGCCGTGGATGAGCTATGTTCGTTCCCATCCTGGGGACACCCACAGCACTTTTGGGGTTTTTGGGGTGGGGATAGAGGAACATGCTGCCTTTGAGCAAAATATTGAAAGATGAAGGTGTTGGGGGAATAAAGGACTTTTTTTCCATGCTCTGCAGGACAGAGGCAAGCTCCCAGCGGGCAGGGATTGTCCCTTGCAGTGAGGCACAGAGGGCTGGGGGCCCCTTCCTGCAGTGTCCCACGGACAGTGGCACGGTGCGATGGGGCCGGCTCCTGACCTCAGGTTTCTCTTCCAGAATATTTGGAGGAGTTCCCCGGGGACGGCCGGGAGTGCGTGAACTGCGGGGCCATGTCCACGCCGCTCTGGAGGAAGGACGGCACCGGGCACTACCTGTGCAACGCCTGCGGGCTCTACCACAAAATGAACGGCATCAACCGGCCGCTCAAGCCGCAGAAGAGGCTGGTAAGAGGGGGACAGCCCCGTGCTGCCCAGGGCTGCTGCAGGGTTGGCTCTGGGGGCTGCTGCTGCCGAGCACGCTGTCGGGATCGCTGCTTTAGGGCCTTTTGGAGCCTTGGTGCTATCGTGAATAAATGCCACTGGTGGCAGCTGGAGTGGTTCAGAGCTCGGGAGCCATGGAATTGCTGCTCCTGCGTGGTCAGTGCCCAGCATGGAGATGGGGAATGGGAATGGGAGAGGTCCCTGCGCAATGGGGATGTGTGGGGCTTCTCCCAGCTCTGTTCCCATCGTGGGCTCGTTGCTTTTTTTCTGTTGCAATAATTGTTGTGTTCTAGTTCTTCATAAAGACGTGCAGGCAGAGCAGTTGAAAAGGCAGGAGTGGGCCCAGGCAGGTTGCAATGGGTGCAGGATGGGGAGCAGTCCCCGTGCCTGGAGCTTCCTAAGGGACGATTTGGGGTTTGGTAGTTCCTGGTTTCTCTGCAGGTTAAAGCATTAATGCCGCTTAAATCGTGGCGTTGGGCTTCCTCCTATTGGGATCCCATCATGAGAGAGGAAAGGAGCCTTTTTTTTTTTCTTATTGTACAATTGCTTTGGGATGTTTAAATTTGGTGGTAACAGTTTTGGTTTCAGAGGCTGTCATCAGAAGCAGTCATTACAAACAGGATGTTTGTGTGAGCCGCGCTGGGGAACAGCTGGGAGCTCCTTTTGCTTTTGCTCAGGGTGTATTCCTGCAGCTAGTTCGTGTGTTGCAAAACCAATTGTTAGCAGTAATCCGACAGCGACAAGTTTCTGTGTCAGAACACCATAAGAAACAAATTTGGGATTGCCTAAGATGGTTCATTCCAGTTGTGATCGTGAAAATTTGATTCTATTTGCGAAATGAAATGAGCAGCGGCTCCATGGAAAATAGCTCTGGTTTGTTCCACGCTGCAGCGACAGCTCATCAGAGTCAATGCATTTCTGTGAAACATTTTACGTTATCTGACAGGATCTGCCTGTCTCACCAAAACATTCCCGGTCTCGTTTAATGTAATTACATTAAATCCACACCCCAGCAGCAGGCTCCAACCGCTGCTGTGCTGCAAATCTCAAGAGTTACGCTGCTGATTTCCTTGGAGCAAATACAATCCGTGTATTGAAGGGCCGCTGCAAAAGTTTAGATCAAACCCTGCATTTCGGAGCCTGGCACTGGCTGCATTGCCAGGGCTCTTTTGAGCAGCTTTTCCGCCAAAGTGTTGAGAGAGATTTGCAGTTACCCAATATTTTATTTTGGAGAGGAGCAGCCCTGCATGCCGTGGCTGTGGTGAGGTGCTGGCGGGGTCCCCAAGCCCCCCATACTCATCCATCGCTGCTGGCACAGCCCCATTGGTGGTGCCCATCAGGCATTTTTTTAGCAAACATTTCAGGAAAGTTTCCTGGTGGAGGATGCTGGTTGGCAGCACGAAGATTGGTTTGCAAGGACGAGCCAGGAATTGTCGGAGCCTTCGCAGCCATTTTATTATTTTGGCCATCGATGCGATGATAGAGCCCAAATGAAAGAGCTGATGTTCTCATCCAGGGGAAACATTTCAGTGTGGCCAGAATACCCGATGGGATTTTATTTTATGGTAAACAAAAGGAGCTGTGATTCTGACTTCCCATCCTGGCTTTGGAGTGAAAGATTCCAAAATTCCAGCTTTTCCATGAGCTTGAAATGCCATTTTGCAACAAGCCAGAGGATGGGGGATCCAATGTCGATAGACAAGAGGGCTCTGGGTGCCATGGAGCCCCTACCCAGGTTGCTCCCTGCTCCCTGTGCTTGGGATGGTTCTCCCCAAATGATTCCCACTGGGGATCCCTTTGCAGCCCCATCCCCACACAACCTCTCCCGCTGGGGTTGGGTGCACGTGGTGACGCACCCCTGGAGGAACAATGAGCCGGGCTGTTTCCCAACACCGTGAAACACAGACAGAGAGGGAAAGAGGGTTCCTGACGTTACGACCTTTGTTCTGTCAGCAGGCACTGCACCGTGCTCATACCCAGCTCTGTTTTCACAAAGCAGATCCCAAGGAGGGCCCTGGCGAGCACAGCGTGGCACACACAGCACTGCGGGCTGGCGGCCTGCAGCTCGTGCAGCAGCAGTGCAGTTTCCAGTCCGTTTTTTGTTTCTTTTTTTTTTTTTTCTGTGATGATGGCAGCAGGGACAGCCGCTTTGCTTCAGCCCATGTCTGGACACACAGCGCTGTGGCTTTCAGCAGAAAGGATTAATCTGAGAGAGCAGAGCTTTATTTCAGGCAGGATTTTCTTAGCCGAAGTTTCTTGGTGCGTTTCACAAGGTGATGCCTCAGACTCAGCCCTAAAAGCAGCTCACCTTCACCACCCCAGCTCATCACCACTGGAGGTGGGTGGCTCTGCTCCCAAGCACAGGTTTCACCCCATGCAGAAGCACATCAGGAGCAGAGCTGCAGCACTGGGGCAGATGCAGTCCTGCGCCCAGCAGCTCCCACACGACCCTGACATGAGGGACTGATGTGGAGTTGAAGTTTGCTCTCTTGTTTCAGTGCTTTTCCCCGTGCTGTCCTTTTTTTATCGTTTGCAACATTTGGTGGTGCTTTGGGGAAGGTGGGCATGGGGCTGATGGCAGTCTGGGTGCAGTCTGGTGGGACCCAGAAGCTGGGCAGTGCCTGTGGTGTGTGCTTTGCCTTGCTCCTGGCTGTCCCTTCCTGAAGTCCCATGTCCTCCAAGGTGCCCAGAGCCACGCAACAAAGCCAGACCTCAGATAGTGCTGCCCTTGGCTCCGAGCCCTGGAGCTGTGTGCTTTCAGGAGCTCAGCGCGGGCATCTCAGCACGCTTTGCTGCAGCCTCTTTCCTCTGGACATCAGCTGTCCCCTGTGCTGCTGGCAGCAGGGACAGACAGGCATCGACGAAATCTTTTGCGGGTTCAGAGGCTTTTTCTCTCCTGTGGTTTGTTCTGTGCTTTGAAAGTAAGCAAAGCGATGTCTCTCATGGCTTTGGGCCTCCCTTTGGAGGAGCTGCCCTGCTGGCCCGGAGTTTTTGGGCTGTCCAAGCAGCGCTTGTGCCTGGTTATTTTGATGGGCACCACCAGCCCGTGGTTCCTCAAGCTTATCAGCAGCACTTGGCTGTCAGGCCGGGTCCGTGAAGAGTTTTTGTTTGAGTGTATGGTGCATTTGTATAAATAAACACTGGAGCACAATGTTGAAGTCAACAACTTCCTAGACAAGGTCAGAGGGGTACAAAGGCAGTGGGGTGGAGGCAGCAGCAATGTGCTTTCTTTTAAGGGAACTGCTGGGAAATGCAATAACGCATTGTACCCTCGTCCTTCAGTGAGCACAAGCAGCCTTGACTGCCTTTTTCTTGCTAAGCTGGCAAGTGGTGGTGCAGGGCCAGGTTCTCACAGGGTTTCTGGGTTTTCCATTGTGATGTGTGGCCACGGAGGATGGTCTCTGTGGTGCAGGAGATGTGGATGGAGGCAGGCCCTGATGCCCAGCAGATAGCCCGGCAATATGTGACACCAGGACAGCATGTCCTTCCCTCCCAGGGGCCTGCCCAGAAATTTCGGGGCTTTCCAAAGTGCTTTGCATTGGCCTTCCTCCACCCACAGGTGATGACAGATCTCAGCAGCCCATGCCAGGCTCTGTTACCCCAGGGCTGAGCGCTTCCAAATTCCCCCTCACGCCCATGGCAGGAGCTGCGCCTCAGGGTCTGTGCCCAGCGGGAGCAGAGGGGGTGCTGAGCTCCTCTGGGTGAGCACAGGGCTGCGGGCCCTCCTGGTTGCAGGGCTGAATGGCACAGCTTTGGTGCAAAAAGGCTTTTAGAAAGCTCTGTAAGTGGTCAGGGTCATGCTGTGGCACCATGTCCCGTATTAGAGACAAGGATGGCTGTAGAGACCTCCTCTATGCCAAGCTTGTCAGCTCACACCTCGGCGCATTGTTATTTTTGCCTGGGTATTTTTTGAAAGGCAAACAATTCTCTGAGCAATGCCATTATTTGCAAATAGCTGCTGAGAGCTGTTTGCAACCAGTGAAGCAAAGCTTGGGCATGTCTCTTGTGTCTTAAACCCAAAGCTGATCTCCCTTTGACTGCTAACCTTGTAAAAAAATTTCAGTTTTATTCCTCCTCACCCCACCTCATTTGTCATATTGATTACTTACGATATCAAGGAGTAATGGAAAAATAAACAAACAGGGAGTTCTCTATTGCCTGCATCACCTTTGAGAGGAATCAAAGTAATTTTTCTCAAGGCTGAATAATGTATTCGAACATCTGAATGCGGAGAGTCCGTGGTATTGCTTACATCACGGGTATCTATATACTTACTGAAGTCTCTTGTTAAAATAGTTCAGATGTGAGGAGACACAGAAATGAAATGCCCTTTAAGCTGACACGTCTCTATAGAGAGACTTGTGGATTTTCCAGTGGCTCCGGGAACAGTTGTTAGAAATGATTTTGCTGCTTCTGCCAGAATATTTCCCTTCTTCGTTTGGAAATATTAATGTTTCAGAGCCAGCAGTCACAGCACTCACAAAATATGTAATTAGTTACTGTTTGCATGGTGTTTCTGCAGCCTGCAAGGGAACAGATTATCTGTGAGACGTGCAGAAAATGTCCCTCCTGCTCCGCTCACGGGCCAGTTCTGCTCGGTTCTGCTCAGTTCAGCCAATTGATTGCAGTTGTCTCAAACCAGAGATTGACTGGGATGTTGCTAACTTTAGTGGTAGCTCCAAGTGCAGAAAAACAGAAGTGGAGTTCACTTAAAGCAACAGCAATTTTCTGCAGTGACCGTTTGTGCTCTGACATGCTGGCAGGTATCTCCTCATTCTCCATCTGAGTGATGTCCTGGAGGAACACGCTCTGTGCTCCCAGTTCTGGTCACTTCCAGCACTTGTTGGAAGCTTGGGAAATGGATTGGGAGGAAATTAGCCAGGGTTACCAAGCTCAATAAAAAAGCGCTTGCAAATGAGATCGATCTCATTTGAATGTAATTTCTTTCATCTGAATTATGCTATCTTGTGTGCTTCACATCTTCCAGGAAATCATTGTAAGCGGAGATTTTATTTTTGTATGAAAGGAAACTTGCCCAATTTGCCTCTTCTAGGTGTGCACTCACGTGTTTCTTTGCTTGTTTTCAAGTCTTCCTCGCGACGTGCTGGCCTCTGTTGCACTAACTGCCACACAACCAATACCACCCTCTGGAGAAGGAACGCTGAAGGGGAGCCCGTCTGCAACGCCTGCGGCTTGTACATGAAGCTCCACGGGGTGAGGACAGGGGTGTGTTGGGTGTTGGGATCCTCCTGGTGAGCCCAGGCACCAGGTCTGCAGGGAGTGAACCCAGGAGAGCCATAACCCCGTGCGGTTAAAATCGCTTTCTACTGAATTTACCCAAAATAAGGTTAAGGGGTAAATGGGACACTCTTGGGACGTACCTGTAGAAGTGATTTCTGGCACTGTGTGGCTCTTTATTAGCTTGTTGGCCAAGTTGCTCCAAAAAAAATGTCATCCACCAGACTCCAGCAGCTGGACACTGAAGCCACCAAACCCAGACTTGGAGATGAGGAGCAATTTTCGTGCTGGATGTGATTAAGCAATGTGTGAAGGATGCTGAGTCCACATGGACATGGTACCAATAGTTCCCACTTGGCTGATGACGTTATGATAATAATATGGAGTCTTGGCTGATGGACATGGTACCAACTGTTGGTACCAATCAATCTTGGACAGTCTTGGCTCAGCCAAGACTCCATCCCTCCATAGAGGCCTCTTTGAGCTCCTGCCATAGAGGTTCCAGTCCGTTTATCCCATGACCGCTCCCTCCGGGTCACGTCAGCCCCAGCAGTCAGTGTAATTTAATAGGGCCCTCTCATAAAGGTCACCAATAAATCAGGAAAAGGAAAATAGGAAATAAAGGAAAAAACAAAATTTGTGGGAAAGTCTTAGCTGTTAGCATTATACATCTTCCAGCCAAGGCCTGCTGCAGAGAAAAATAGCACTTAGTGAAGGACAAGGACTTTAGGTGCGTCGCGCGAGTGGCGGCGTGTCAATGGGAAAGCAACACGTGTGCGGGAAGGAGCTAAGTGAAACACAATATTAATGATCCCAAACCTTGTGAATGTCAAGGTACCACGACCTCTGGCCATGAAAAAGGAAAGCATCCAGACGAGGAAAAGGAAACCGAAAAACATTACCAAAGGCAAAACCTCAACAGGTACAGTGCTGCTCGCATCCGTCGTGGGGGCTTGGGGCACGGCTCATCTCAACGGGGTTAATTCTGCAGGAAATTATGATAAGTAGAAAATCATCTTCCTGTGCTCCTTGTCCTGCAGGGTCCACCACTTCGGCCACGAACTCCCCTTCTTCCATTACGAACTCAGACAGCACGGTCACTTTAAAGTCCGAGCCCAGCGCGACGTCGCAGTACCCCGGGCAGGGCGTCGTGTCGGTGTCCCAGGTAAGGCAGCAGGGCTGGGGCTGTGCCCCATGTGTCTCCCAAATCACTGACTTGGGGGCGTTGATGAGGCCAAGCAATTTGCTAATTGCATTTAGGGGCCACCCAGTGGGATCAAGCTTGGGTGGAAAGCTCCATAGCTCCCAAGAAAAGACTCCTTGGCTGTACATCTGTGCCTTAGAGCCCTGAGTGCTCACAGAGACCCCGAGGATTTGTTTGGAAGAGATATTTCATCTTTCTGGAGGAAAAAGTGGCTATAAGTCGACCTACAGATAGGCACTTGGTGACCTGTGTGGGGTCCGAGCCCCCTGGTGCTGCACATGCATGTGGGGTGAGCTTGGCCACAGAGCCCGAGCACCAGGCACTGTGCCAGCAGTGCTGTAAGGGAGAGATTTTTTTGGCTGAAACAGATAAATCAGGTTTCTGCCGCACTCCTAAAAAATAGATATGTGCCTAGAGATGTCAGAAGCAGGCACGTTCAGCCAATAAATAAGTGCTGACAGACCCTGGGATGCTTTCACCCTGCTCACCAGCCTGGGGATGGAGCACATGGGACACCTCTGATATATGGAATTGGCATCACAGATAACACACCGTGATCTGTCCGAGCCCTACCACAGAATCACAGAATTGCAGGGGTTGGAAGGGACCTCAAGAGATCATCGAGTCCAACCCCCGACGTTAGGATAAGCACAAGAGCTACCCAGCAGCTAACAGCAGCCTTCCTAACACCTTTCCATTCCCCCCAGCAGGCACAGAGCCAGTCGGACGAGGCGCTGGCCAGCAGCCACGGCGAGTTCAAGTTTGAGCCCGAGGACTACCCCTTCTCCCCCAGCACCATGGCCCCGCAGCCTGGGCTGAGCGTGCCGCTGCGGCAGGACTCATGGTGTGCCCTGGCACTGGCCTAGAACCCCACACACCTCCTGGCACCGGCTCACCGCAGGACGGGTTTCTCTTGGAGGACATGGGTGGAAGATGCCAGCGGGATGGGGAGCCCACAGAGCTCTTCCTTTGGCCAAGAAGACTCAGAGCATCCTCCCCGAGGCTGCCTCTGTTTCCCCCTGGAGAACCTTCCTCCTTTGAGATGCAACCAGCAAATAAACGCATCCCAGAATCGATGTTTATTCGCAGTGATTTCTCCCTCCTATGACTCCTCTGTGTGCAATTTATTCCACTTTCCAATAAAGACTGTAATAACGCGGCACCAAATAACTTAATTTTATTAAAATGTAAACTGCGTGGCCTCCCTTCTGTTTTATTGGCCACAACAGGGAGAAGGGGACAAAAAAAAAAAAAAAAAAGCAATGGTTGTTTTAAACATTTACTGTTTTATATTAAAAACGATCATCTCTATAGAGTGTTAGCTTCTGGAGCGTTCAGCGTCCCAGCACCGAGCTGATGAGTCACACGTGAGATAAACACGCTGCTCTTCCTTCCCCAGCTCCAAACAAGGAATTTTTTATTATTATTTTAGGCAAACCACATGACAGAAATGGTCAAAACAACCCAATAATAAAAGAATACCGAAATGCTGGGTTTTCTTTTGTATTTCCTGATTGTTTTCGATATTGCTGACTCCAAGAATGAGAAAATGAGAAGTTAGTCCTCCAAAAGTTAAGAGAAAGAAGGAACTGACTAAATAAAGGTTGTGTTGGAGATACTTTTTGTTTGCATCAATTTTGGGCATGTTCCAAAGGAAGAATTTTCAGCTTTCGGCCATGCAGGTCAGAGATTCCATTCCCACTTTTTTATGGAAACTAAGCAGGAATTAACTTCTTGGAGCTATGCTATAGAGGGTGATGACCAGGGATGCAAAACCCACTCTGTGTTTCCCAAAGCTGGCACCAGTGTGTGCCTACAGTGCTGCTGGGGTCATTGGGATCACCTCACCTCCTCTGGGCCCCCTGGTTATGGGACTGCATCAGTGCAGCCATGGGTTCGGTGTGGGTCTTATGGCTGGACTCCAACTGGGAGGATATGGGGCTCAGAGCTGCCCCAGGGGGTGGGCAATGGGGAGAAACACTCTGCAGAGGGCCCTGAGGAGCCTGGGGTGAGCACTGAGCATGGGAAATGGGTGGAAAATGAAAGGCGATTGTGAAGTTAAGTCTGAGACTTGCTTTATTTGTTATTGCTAAATAAAACCCCCAGCCTGGCTGGGTGGCTATTTATGGCCAGGAAGCTGTCAAGTAATAGTTCCTTAATATAGAAGTTGACCTGTCCAGGGCTTCCTGGAGCAACTCTTCCTCTTGTCAGAAGAGATGGATCACTCGATTTTTATTATAAACAACAGCTAAAGATGATCAGGGAGAGTGAAACCTGGCATCAGGTTGTGACTCATGAGGTGGAGGAGAGCAGATGCTCTGGGCACTGGGATCGGTCCCTCCAACAGTGCCGCAGCTCAGTGTGACTCCCATGGCCCAGCCCTCGATGTCTCTCTGTGTGGGCACAGCGGGGTTCGGCCCATTCCTTTAGCAAGGCCTATTGATGAAATCTATCTTCAGAGGGTTTCTTCTTGCACCTTCAGAGCTTCATTAGTGCTTTGTGTCACACCGTGCCCCGGGGCTGTCACAAAGGGACGTCCCGACCCCTGCCCGCAGCGCTGGGCTCAGTGGTGGCACAGTGTGTTTGCACAGCCGGCTCCATGCCGCTCTGCGTCCCCACCATTTGTTTTTCCACTCCTTTGTGGCCTGTACCCACAGCACAGCCACAGCCTTCTGCCACCTCCTGGCTTCCCCAGCTCCTGGAGACCTTGCTGACTGTGCCCTTGCCCAGACGGTCACATTGAGGACAGGGGTTCACTGCCACCTTTCCCATTTCTATAGCAGAAACTTCCTTTGTTCACCCCAAACACAGCCCTTGGGGTTTGCACTGCAGAGCTGAGTCTCTGTGGGGCAAGCAGGAAAAATTTGGGGTTGACAGCCCCAAATCCAACCCAAATAGCACCTCTGGGAGTGAGGGAGATGGGTGACATGCCCCAGGCTCGAGGGAACCTTGGGTCCCAGCTTGATGTGCTGGCATACGGGCAGGAGGAGCCCTGGGTGCAGCATGAGCAGCAATCCCGGGCCCCTTCCCAAATCCCACAAAAAGGCAGCGCAATGCAACGCAAGTCACAACAGGATGATTTCTGCAGGCAATGGCAAGGGGTCCTCACTTTCTCATCTACATGACCCCAAGGAGGAGAGTTATTTTAAAGGCAAACAAGACCCAAACAATGCCAAGATGTTGACACCAGTGGCTCCAGCGGCGTTATTTATTGCCTGTTGGTAACCGTTGGCTGGCCGTCGAGATGCTCTGGGCCTGGTGGCTGACGAAACGAGGCAGAGTGACAAGAAGGGAAACAATTGGGATGTGTAATTTTTCCTTCCTGCACTCACTGGACAGCATTGCCCACTGGTTTTGTGTTTCTCTGGGTCTCTTCCAAACTTTTGCTCCCATCTCCAAGGCGGGAGCCGTAACTGCAGACTTCTGCCTCCTGGTTGTCCCTAACCAAAAATCAGCCCTGTATGGCAGACGGAACAAACAACACAGGAAATGTTGGGTATTCCCAGCTCATGCTACATCCCAAACCTTCTCCCATGGTCCAGCTCACCCAAATGTTTGTAGGAGATTGAACATTTGGGATGGCATTGATGGAGCACATCAGCCCCAAAAACAAATGCTGGGAGAGCTGGACTCTGCAGCACACCTGGAGGTGTTGGGGTGCCTGTGGGACCTCTCAGCACCTGCTGTCCCCCCCTGCCATTCCCATGGGCATGGCCAGCCAGTGGGAGCTGCCCTCGTGTCCCCGCCAGGCTCCCACCACCACACACCGTGACCCAGCTCGTCCCTGCCCACGCTGCTCCACACAGGGCTGAGCCGCAGATCGCTCCAGAGATTGACTTCTATTTCTCCTCCACCAACCTTTCTCCCTCCCCTTGGTGCTCTCCCCTTCCCAGGCATGCGTGTATTTGCTCTCCTACAGGTTTGGTGGCTTGTGGACAATTATTATCTTTACTGTTGTTGTACAGCTGCCTCAGAGCTATCAATTGCCTTTGTTCAAAGGTCACCTGCCCAGATGATTTTACAACATGACTGCAATGATCTGTTCCATTTTGCACTTTATACTGATGCCACAGTGATTTCCACCAAGTCAGCGAGTGAGTAATGAAGCACTTGAGCCTATAAACACATGTTATTCTTGTTTATGATCATATTAATAGCACAATAAAATCACTGCTCACTCAAGCAGTTGCTTTCCAGAAAAAAATTTGTTTCCTTTTTATTTCTGCATGGAAAATGGATAGTTGTGGTTTAATTTCTGGAGAGAAACCCAGAGCTGCAGACTCTCTAATGGAGTGTCACTTCTGTGTTGGAGTGCACAGAAATGTTATTTTTAATGCTTTGTGCACAGAAGTCTTCAGCACAGCCTGTGTGGCAGCCCAGCTCTGTGCTGCCTGAATGGCAAACGCAGCTCAGCTGCAGAGTTTGGCCCTGGCTGCTCCTTGCACAGCCCTGGGGACGCTCCTGTCCCCAGGTGCAGCTGTGCACCCCATCAGGGGTTGGGCTGGTTTGTGCCAGCTGAGGCACGAGCCCATTGAGGTTATAAGAGCATCAGGGCATCCCCTTCCCCTTCTTAGTGTCAGTGTTTGGCTAATCTGTGGTGAATTGTGTGAATCCAAGTGTGTTTTCCTGGGAAGAAGGTGGAAGCAAGCCTGTAAGCCAGGTACAGCTATGCCTATAGGGAGTGGAGGGGGTGAGGTGTGCTGGGGGTGTTTGCTGAGGGCTCTGGATGTGCTTTGTGGAGCAGAGAGGTGAATTCACTGTTACTTCCCAGTCCTTGTCCCTGCTCCCCTCTTTTTATCACAAAGGTGGTTGTGTACCAGCCTGGAAAGCAGCCTGTGTTGCTTTTCAGGTCCACATGTTGCAGTAATTAAGTGCCCAAGCTCCTTGTTTCTGCAGCAGCTACTGCAGAGCTGAATGCTCCATCTCACCATTGTATGCATGGGAGAAGCAAACACACAGCCCTGCTCCTTTCATCCCCCTGGGTGGTCCCTCTGGGAGGGGGCTTTGTGGCTGCCAGGAGGTGGTGTCCCCAGGTACCTCTCCTCTGCAGCATGAATTTACATTGAATGACCCAAAAGCCACCTAATGAGGAGCAGTAACACCTTTTTCAAAGTGCTTCCAAAAAGCTCCTCCTCAAGGGGAAGCTCGGTGAGAAGCAGCCCATAGCAGAAAGGATCCTTTGAAGGGAACATACCCCCATAGCCTCATACCCCCATAGCCTGCTGTCTTCTCCACAACACCAATTTTCCATATGGTAGGAAGATTTCTACCCAACGGTACTACTAAGGATAGCGTGCCATGGCTGTGGAGTGTGTTGAGAGGAAAGGAGGCATGTGGTGGGGAACTGCCTTTGGGTCAAAACTGGTGAAAAGCAGCTTTACCTGCAGTGCTCTGATGCTGCTGGGGCCATAAGCATCCACCTGTTTTTTCAGGCTGTCTTTACTGTCATTGGGAAATCCATTAGTATTGGAATTTAAAGAAATTCTTACAACCAGCTGTTCCACAGCAGCACTAAACATGGTCAGGAGCAGACTTTGCTGCAGTGTTTGATAATGTCAGGGCTTGAGCTGCCTCCAGGGCCCATTCCTGTGCAGGCACAAGGCATTGGTGTTGAGTCTTTGCCCCATGTACATTTCTTACCTTGCTACCAGGATGATGTTTGCATCTCCTGGTGACCGTCCTCCCAGTCTCACTTGTCTCTATGTTTCCCTTGCTGCAGGGCAAGGTGTGGGACTGCCCCAAGGGCTGAATGGGGGGGGAGGAGAGATGGGTGCAGATGGGTGCAGTACAAGGCCCTGGTGTTGCTGCTGCTTCAGGTGTTGGTATCATCCTTCCCATCTGTTCACTCTTTGTAATAAAAGAGAAGAGCTCTGGCTTGTGGAATGAATGGGAATGATGGGCATTTAGCTGCAGGAGCCTGCTGTCAGCATCTGGCTGTGGCGTGGTGCTCGGGCTCTGTTTTGTGCTATGGCCTCGGTGAGCAGAGCAGGAAAACAGTGCTGGAGGCACCATCCCTCTGTGTGTGAGCAGGAGGACTAAGGTGAGTGGTGAGGTGGAATTGGCTGCATTAATCATTTACTGGGAATGCAATGGAGGCTATAATAGGCGTTCTGTGTATAGAGAGATCTGCAAGCATAAATGTTAAGTGGGGAAGCTGCTGCTCAAAGGGCAGAGTGAAGGGCCTTTTGGGGAGGCAGTTTATTCAGATCCAGCTTTGTTTGCTCTGTGAGAGCATGACCTTGTGTCACAGCTGTGGGACAGAGTGGATGGGGACCGCAGGGTGACTGCCACTCCTGAGCCTGACCTTGACAGCTTTGACCCAATCTGTAATGCTCAACACCAAGCAGGAGTGGAGGGCTTCTACAGAGGGTGATGGCTGCTGGTGGGTGTTCAGGGATAACGAGGGTGTTTCTGAGCCTCTTTCCATGGAAATTCACCAGGAAGAATGGAAGCTTGCTTTTCTGCTCTTCTACGGTGTTTAAAACTTACTGTGTCGTTGTGAACATATCCGTATTATTATATAAAATATAATAAGGCTGCAGCTGCAGTTCCATTTGGGACTCTGTACTTGGATGTAGCTGAACAAGTTGCCATTGCCTTCCACTGTTGCAAGAGATAAATGCAGGCTGCCGTTCCTCCATAACCATGTTCATCCCTGTCAACAGCAACTCAAATTCCAGTGCCTTCAGCTGGGGATGCTGGCTGTACTGGTGCTCCAGGCCATGGCCCAAACTGGGGCTTTCTACAGGAGTAAATCCCTCGTGTGCAGTAAGATGCAGAGTACTGTGATAAAATAAAAGATCAAACTGTTCCTGGATCTATTTCTTTTGGGACATCTCAGAGCTTACTCCAAAACTTCAGCCTTGTTCCCACATAACAGGGCTGATGAGCACAGGCCTCATGTGCCAGCTTTGCTCTGTGCTCTGCATTCAGAATAAAAGTACCCATGGTGTCCAGGACAGCCCCAAAGCACAGAAAGGCCATGTGGCCTCTTGGAGAAGGCTGAGGTCCCAGCAAAGCTGCTTCCAAAGTCTCCATCCCTGCAGGAAACTTGCTCTCATAAGTATTCCTGCGGTGGGGTTTGCTTCATGCCTAGGAGTGATTGGCATTGCCTTGAGCTTTGCTTTTAAATCACGCAGCTATACCTCATATTAAAACATGATTAGAAAGGATTTAGCAATTTGAAATATTAATAATGGATAACTCCTTTCCAAGCAGCGAGTTTTAATGACAGCACGCCCTCTTGGATGGGCTCTGCTCTGAGGTTATTGACTTTGACATTGCTGTTTGCCCTTCTCTTTAGATACAGATGTAGATTTTGTCCCCAGGTTGTTTCCTTTCCCTGGGCACCCTCCTTTCAAGCTGGTGTTACTTCAGCAGGGCGAATGGCTATAAGCCCAGAGAGAGAGGAGCTGCTGCTGCCCCATCACCTTGAGGTCCTGTGGTTGGGAGAGCGCAGGCAGCACCCTGGGTGCTTGTGTAGGGAAAACACGGTGTGCCTTGCCTCCTTCCATGGAAATCTGCTCTAATCCGTGAAATAAAGCTGCTTGGGGAAGAGCATTGCACTGCTTGGTTTTGGGAATGGCACCTGATGAGGACTGGAGACATCGTTCACTGCTTGGGGATGCTGTCCCCAGGAGCTCCAGCTTTCAGGAGATCTCCATGCTTGCCCAGGGTGCTTTTTCTCAATTTTTTTTTTTTTTTGAAGTCTGTGGTTGCTCTGAAATGAAGATACCTCTTGGCTTTTCCCTTTCTGGCTTGCTTTTCCTTTCTGGCTTGGCTTGTGCATCACCAATCATTTGCGGTGTCAATGGGGCTTGTAATGTAACCACAAAATCAGTTACATCTGGAGTGTGCTGAGCGACGTCACTGGGGATGGACTTCCTTTTGTTTTCTTTTTTAAAGTCAGTCTGAATAAACAGCAACCAAACCCTACTGCATTGGCAGGAGGCAAAAGCCAAAACCACAATAGCATCCATATTTCCCAGTTAAAATAACTGTCTTCTGCTCTTGTAATGAAATTCAGTTTTGATTTTTTCCAAAGGAAAACAGGCTAGGGATCAGTCCATAATTAGTAGGAAATTGGCTTGGATAGAATAGGAATCTCCTTATCTCTTCATCAGAAACCAAATCTAAACAAAACCAGAACCTGATTTGAGGTTTATAAGCTTTTTAACTGAGCATTTGAATGCTTCTGAATTTCCCACTAGATCCGAAAGTAGAGGTTTTTTTTATTTTTTTTTAAAAAGCAGTCCTGATGGTTTTAGTCCTGCTTAACCAGGGAATTTGGGGACTTCCTTGGGAGGTTTCATGGAAGACTGGCATGCTTTTTTTAACCACCTTAACCTTTTCTGAGGTGCACAATGGGGCTGCAGAAAACACCGTGAACATTTAGGTTATTTTTCTACAGTGGGTCAGGCTGCCTAAATGTGTTAATTCATTAAGCATGCTGTGTTCCTGCTAATTGCCAGCCTGAGTTCAAGCTTCAGCCAGTTCAGAGCGTGTCCTCGGAGTGGAGGCTTATCTCACGAGCTTCCTGAGTCTGCAGAATTGAATGAAAGTC
This sequence comes from Penelope pileata, assembly GCA_013396635.1. Taxonomy (NCBI): domain Eukaryota; kingdom Metazoa; phylum Chordata; class Aves; order Galliformes; family Cracidae; genus Penelope; species Penelope pileata. Next base: position 1,798,893 of record WBMW01005037.1, on the reverse strand, counting down.
TCACCAGGAAAAGTGGTTTGTTTTGCTTTGAGTTTGTTTTGTAAGAAAGCTGAGAGTTTCCCTTCCCAGCCAGGTCTGAGTGACCACAGAAACTCACATGTCTCAGTGCTTCAATCTTCAGGCTCTCCAGACTCCTCAAGCACTAAATTAAAAATAAATAGGAATAGAAAGAATCCAGCTAGACGTTTTCAATCCCCCTCTGAAACTGGGTGTTAATTCAGATGTAATTTGGAAAGAGGCTGTGTATGCACAGCTATTCTCCCAGTTGATGTTCACCCATTCCTTGGACATTTTTGCCCAAGATGAGGTACAAGGTCAGAATTTGAAGATCAAACATCTGGATGGATTTGGCAGTCAGATGGTTTCACTGCACACAGCTGTAAGGCAGCTTGGGCATTTGGTATACCTGGAATCAGGTTCAAAAGTCCACTGTGATCTCTTCCTCTGCAAGAAATCCCCAAGTGATAAATATTTGGGGGTGAAGATAAGTACCAGCATTGCAGCTAAAGCTTCTCCTGGGTTAGGACTTGAGTTTCATGGTCGTATACACAGTGCTGCTCAGTGTAAATGCAGAAGGACCCAGAAATCCAAAGAAAACAAGGGTGTTTGGCAGGTCTATCCTATGGAACTGGTGAAGTGTTTAATCTCTGACTCGCAGGCTTGGTTCCCTGCCTCTGACCCTGCAGTGATTTGGACGCTTTCTGGCATCATCCTGATGTAAATGGTCATCTGTCACCTCTGTGTTTTGTTGGTGATGGAGCTGAGCTGCAGTGAGGCCAAGTGACTTGCCAAAGGTCCAGCGCGAGGTCAGTGGCAGGAACGGCCCCGGTTTCTGGATTTTGTCATGGAATTGGAGTAACAATCTCATACAGTAAAGCTTGGCATGTGTTTCAGAAACACAACTGTTGGTGGGGTCAGCCAGTGGGCATGGGGTGGTCCTGGTGATGGACCCAAATTTGCAAACCCATCCTGGCCCCTTCTGTGCTCCCAAAGCAGTGAGGATGTCATTTGCTACATAAAGATTCACAGGATGTTCACACCAGGAAGGTGGTGCCCAAGCCAAGACCTTGTCTATGGATGTAAAATCCTGTAAGGGCAGATGTGTAGGACATCAAACTGTTCCCTAATGGATGGGCTTCCAATTCTCTGCACAGCAGTCTTTCTCCCTAAAAGAAATAATTTTGGGAAATGAAGGTCCTTCATTTCTGAACAGAATGGGGTTTTGTTGGGGAAAAATAAACTAAATTTGGAAAACACTTAATAACAATGTTGTCTTAATTTAACAACAGCTTTTATTAGGTTGCACTTGTCCAGTGAGATTAATGGACATTTTCCTTTGAAACTCTGGGAGTCTTTCCTAGACACTGGGAATAAGTGGGCTCCTTCAAATGTCCTGCTTCCTACAGGATTTACTGGTGAAAGATTTAATACAATTCAGCACAAACATTTTAACCTTTCCATCCAAAATGCTGAATTCAACCGTTTCCTGAATGTGTATAATTTAGAGGCTTGTGTTTTCCTGTGTCATGCTCTCTGAAGCATTTTACGTCGCCTTGCTCCTATTGACTCTTTTAAGAAAATACTGCGTAACTATACAGTCACTTTCAGATAACTCAGATGTTTACTTTATGAATGAAGGAGGAAATTGAATACTCAAATAAAGTTATGCATCTAAGTGCCAGAAGCTAACTGCCCTCTTAAATTTGCTTGTCTCCTTGAAGGAGCCTTTAAATACAATTTATGATGTAAAGAGCTTTTCCTCAGTCAGCGCCGAGGAGGATCTCCACTGCCTTGGTTATAAATGGATGCTCTCAGCAGGGATCTCCCATCCAGGGATGCTCACAGGGCAGGGACAAATGCTCCTCCAGGAGCATGTGTGCATCCTATTGACCCAGTGTGGGGTGCAAACAGGCTGCTGCCTGTGCTGCTCTGCTGTAGTGATGCAGGCAAAGCTGCAAGTAGAAATCGAGCCAACTGAGGGTTTTTATAGCATGGTGTAACCACTGTTGTGATACTTTTTAATGAGGTTCAGATCTTACAACTGGAGGAAGTGCTGTGTGGCAGCGAGCAGTGCCACTTGCTGTTCTGCATCTCCTGCATCTGGTTTGGGAAAACTGGTCTGGTGTGGGTTTAGGTTAATGCCTAGTTATGCTTACCTCTCTGCTGTTCTAGCATCTAAGGTAATTGCCTTTTCCTTAAAATAGTTGGCAAATGTGGTCAAATCTGCCTTGAAGTGAAAAACTCAAGCAATTCCCCACCAAATTAACCTCACAGACTCCCCAGCCTTTTCCTCCCCTTTCCACCAAGAGAGCTTCTCCCAGGATCTTATTGCTCTGTGCTGATGAACTGATAAAGCAGTGGGGATATGGCTGATGTGTTAACTGTCCTTACTTGAGCCAGGAAGTTTATAGGATGAGAATCATGAAGGCACACGTGCCCAGCTGGGCTGCCAGGGCTGGGCTCATGCCAGGGCACCTGCAGGGCTGCAGCCCTCCTGCAGACACGTGGCTTTACTCATCACTTGGTACAGGACTCCTCAGGTCTGTGTTTGAGTACAACATGTTGACATATATTGCTTTATTTATGGAAAGAGGAAAGGTTGCAGATTCCCTTTGCATCTATCCTGTTGGCTGGGATTTTGTTGTGGGAAGAGGAAATGCTCTCACATCCAACGGGACCCACAAAAGCTTGCTGGCCTTCGGCTCTGTGCTCAGACACCAAAACTGACTCCTGCTTGGAGGAGAGAGTGCCTGTGGAAAGCCTTCAGCTTCTGTCCATGCCCAGAAGCAGGGACTTGGGCCAGATTCTGCTCTGGGCAATGATCTTTGAGCCAAGGACTCAGGGGTTACTTGGGGGGAGCTTCTGCCAAATCTGCTCTGATTCATTCCACTTCAGTGGATTCTCATAAGTTCTTACTAGTACTTTTTCTTGAAGATTCATCTTCTGGTTTCATGCTATTAGATCTCAGCCTGTGGTTTGTCTCCATGGCTGAGGAAGGGCTTGGATCGTACAGATCCTGCACTGTGAGACCGAGCCTCAGCACTGGTGGCTGAGGGCATCTTGGATAAAGGCTGTGGGCTTGGAGGATTGAATCCAGCTGTGGATCCAGATGTGCTGGAGCAGGGTGAGCTCAGGGCTGTGCCTGCTGAGAGCAAGGAAAGTTGCCTGGCTTCCTATGCCCATACCCCTCTCCTCCTGATGTTCCAAATACTGTGTCAGAGCTGAGAGGTGCTCAGGGCCGTGCAGCAGGTGAAGGCAGAGGTCACCCCCAAGGTCCCATCTGTCCCCCGGCACCACCAGCAGGATCCCTATCGCACACTAATATTGGATTATGATCGTAAGCCTCCACAATGTCACACTGATAACAACGAGGTTTTTTTCCCCGTACGAGCCTGTTTCATTTTAACACGTAGGTATGTCAAGTGAAGGGAATATTTTCCCTTCTGCATCAGACTCCAACTTGGCTGAGGTCAATCATAGGAGCATGTGTGCAAGCCAAGGCTGGCGAGGAGAGTGGATGGGGGTGGAGGGCCCTTGGGAGGCTGTGGGGAAGGAAAGGTGCTCCGTTGTGATCAATGGGAACAGGATGCCAAAGGTCAAAAAGGGGTGAAGGTGAGGTTGGCGTTGGCACCTTGAGATATGCTGGCAGAGCTGCCTGGTTCTGCATATCAGAAGTTACTGCAAAGATATCACATCTCCATTTACCCTGTCCATCAGTGGCCAATGTGAGGGGCTCCAAAGGCAGAGCTGAACCAGGAGGTCATGGTTGAAGCAGCTCACTCAGCTGAACAGATGAGAAGGCTCTTTGCTATTCTGTACAAGAACTCCCACCAGAAACTGATGTTGCTCACACAGAAATACCCTGGGCACTGGGACGTAGCATGCTGCTTCCACTTAGACATGACTGTATGCAGAGTGTACATCCAAAGGCATCTTGGAGGAAGGAGAGGTGGGAGTCATCTGAACAAGAAAATATGGTGACAGAAGAGCAACTCTCTGTTGGGATCTGTTGTCCAGAGCTGGCTCCCACACAGGCATTACAGTTCCCTTCTTGCTTCCTCCAAACCCAGGGGTCCCTGGGGGAGAAGACAGAGGGACCTGAGGAAGTGTGCAGCATCCCTTGGGCTGAGCTCTGTCTCATGTATTAAAATGCACAAAAGCATCACAGCTCATGTTGCCTGGTCACTTCCCACTGAAAAACCCCTTCAAAACCTCTGCAAGACCCATATATATCCAAGTCAATACTGCACACCGGAATGTCAGTGGACAATAGCAACTAAAAATAAGCAAAGACAGGAATTTGTCTATAATATTTTTAAACTGGGAGGGTGGCAAAGCTATCTATAGCCAATGCAGGAAAAAAAATGAGCCTGGTTTCTTCAGTGAGGAAAACAAAGTGTTGTCTTATAGCTGTGTGTGGGCTTGATGCAGGTGTAATTCCAGAGCCTGGATCCCTTCTTGGGCATTGCATTTCTGCTGGGGCTCTGTGCTCCTGGGGCCATTGTGCAGTGTGAGGGGCAAACACTGCACCACGAGGGCTCTGACTGTCAGTGGGGGATTTCAGCATCTTCTCCATGCTGCTGTTTAACTGAGTAGTGGATAGGGTGGAGGACAAGGCTCAGATCACAGACATTTCGGTGATACCTTGTGCATCAGCTGCTGCTTGGCTCTCGGGTCCATGGAGCCAGGCATCATGCAGCTCCTGTGGTTACCTTTTGCTCTTCAGTTTGTGCTGGGCTTGGCTGGAAGCCTCCTCCCTGGGCTGCTCCTGGGAGGGGGAAGGAGACCTGAGGCTGCTGCTCCCTCTGCTGACTCCGGCTGAGAGCAGAACATTCAGCCCAGGGCAGAGCCCCAGGGCTGCATCCCAACAGGGAGCTGGACCCCGGGTTTCTGTGCCTGCAGGCACCACTGTGTGTGTTTTGCAGGCTGAGAGCTAAACCGTGCTCACCTCTGCCTTCCTCCTGCACCCAGCCTTGCAGCTCCCAGGGGCAGAAACCTCAGCACTGCTGATCTGGTAAACGTTCAAAGAGACAATTTGCCTTGCATCAGTGGGTGAATAAACAGTAATTAGGAAGCTGAGTGTTTATTTCTTTTATTTTTATGCATTTCTGTGTCAAAGTATGATTTTATCAAAGGATATCTTGATGGTTTTTTTTTAAAAAACTCAGTTAGGACCTGTTGTCAAACTAAAGGAAACTTTGCTGTTGAATTTAATGGGAACATGTTGCAGTCTGTAATCTGCAAGTAGAGTTCCTTGCTTTTTTCCTGTAGATCTCTTTAATCTTTTAGCAACTATGTGTATTTTCCAAAGAGGTTTTCTGCATGTCCCAGGGGCATAAAACCACAATGGGAGAGACGTTCTCCGTATAAACTGTGACCGACTGCAATCTCCCCGCAGCCCTGCTGGTAACGCCCTGGGGATATTTGCTTCTCCAAGATTAGAGGAACAAAGCAAGAAGAGGGCAGCCTTCCATTATGGTAGAGCATATAATATTGTGATTATTAATCATACCCCCTCCAAATAATTAATCATTTTGTGTGCTATTTGAAGGCAAACAGGGCCTTTGGTTCATTATCGCTTATACATACACAGAACTGGAGTCACATCAGCGCTGTCAGACTTGGTTAATCCCTGCCTGGGTTTTGTACATGTCTGGGTATCTGAATCATGTACATGGCAAATGATCTACTAATATGTTTGCTCCACCAGTTTGTTCATGTGGAGCCAAATATATGAAAGCATTCAAGCTCCGGAAAGTGCAGATATGGTCCTAATGGAGTTGACAAAGGCATCTAATGTTAAGGTTGTGAAAAGGGTTGGTGATGAAATGNTTTTTTTTTTAGTATTTTGTTTGAATTTTTATTTTTATTTTATCCTGTTCGATGAATTGAACTGGGAGACTGGAAAGGAAATTGTGAGAACTCTGAGTTCTATTTTGAGGGTAAAAGCATTAATTTAAGTGAAAGCAGAGGAAAGGGATGATTGAAGATCAGTGTCTTGTGGTACCCAAGAGTGGGAGCCAGATGATGAGCCAGGGCAGCTGCTGTTCTTACATTGTCCATCTGAGAACCTGGGCCATGAATTTTAAGATAGAAGCTCCACGTTTATCCATCTGTACAAGAACAGAGCTTGTTTTCAGTCTCAGCACTTGGAAGACTTCACATGAAGATTGTAACATTTTGATTACAAGTGATATAAAATGCAGTTTGCTTTATTTCCTAATTAATGACAGTACATAAGGCAACAGTAAACTCAATTGCTTCCAACAGATTTTTATATTCACTCAGAGGCATTTTCAGAAATATAATGCGTGTACCCAGCAAAATCTTTCCTTGACCAGATGTAGAAGGAAAACACTTTTATTGGCTCCGTGATAATATCACTAAAGAGGAAGCAAGCTATAAAAATAAAAAACCAACACAGAATTTGAGAGCTGCTAAACTGAACGATAGAGAAACAAATACAGAGCAGATAAGGGTTTTACTGACAGTGGTGTCCTGTGTAAATAATGCAGATGCTGAATAAGTCCCTCTGCAACGGGACTCATTAGAAACACGGACATTGGCCCTGAGCAATTACTTTGATTGTTCCCTGGTCACTTCTCACAATAAATGTCTGCAGACCCACCAAAGCTTCAGCCATTTTGCTGGCTGCATGTCCTTGCAGATATATGGCTGTGCTGAAAACAGATAACTGTAATGTATTTGGACTGCACGCTTGTTGCTTTACACACCAGCTTTTGGGAGAAGTGCTAGCCCAGGGGCAATGGGTTGAACAAACACCTTCAGACAGGCAGGAAAGGAAGCATTCACTTCCATGGGTGGTGAGCTTGGGCAAAGGATATATTGACCCGTGCCTGCTTGGCACATTGATCTTGTCTTGGATTTGAATCTGTAAAGCATGAGTGCTCTTGAATTGCAAGCGTGTAGACCATGCCTCCCTAACCTTCGCAAGCCCTTCACTAAGAGGTCTGTTTAAATTAATCTTTTTTCTTTAAAATCAAAGACACTGGACTCTGCCACGTGTTGGGACTCCCAGAGCTCAACAGCAGCTCTCTGGAGACGGGAGATGTCTGTATCTGCCTGAAGCACGGAGATGAAGGTCCAAATTCTGTCCTGGAGCTTGGGGTCAGAGAGTCATGTGCATCCATATGGTAACAAAGGTACTGGGAAGCTCAGAGCCAACTTGGGAAGAACCCAGCAAATGCATAATCATGCCATCCAGACACGACAGGAGGGGGAAGAAAAGGGCATGTCGGAAGAAATGTAAGAGTTTAGATGCAAGATGTGCTGGTGGATGTCTCACATCCACCAGCTGCTGTTTATTGCTTAGTGTCAGGTCATAGCCTGGGTGGTAAAGCATTAATAAACAAGTGGCATTGTTTCAAGGGGTTCCAGCTGTGACAACTGTTGGCTGTTGGATCACCTTTGACAGGCCTCTTTGATTGGCATGGTGCCCAATTAGAGAAGTTACCATCAACTCATTGGGAACACCAGTGATCCCCTCCTACAGTGAACTTTCTGAAAAAGAGCTACATGGTTTTAGGTGCAAAACAACAGGATAGAGCTAATGGCATTTGAATAAGAGGGATAAAATTCAGGTGTTGATCATGCAAACAGCTTTAACAAAGGAAAATGGAAATATTCAGAATTGTCATCCTTCTTACCCATCCAACCTTGCCTTGCAAAGGTATAGGATAAATATCCACACTTCAAAGCACATTTCTCCATTGGGAGCTGCAAGTGCAGAAGTCTACAGAAGGTTTTGACTGAACAGCAGGAAATTAAGCTAGATTTCCTAAGGTAAATTTTCTTTTGTTTTCCTCATTTTCAATATTTTGGCTGGGGAAGATATTTTTCTCAAAAAAAAAAAATCAAAATAAATGAACAAAGGAGACTACAGCCTTTGGCAGCACGATAGAAGTAATATGATAAGAAAAGCAAGCTGAAAGCCAGTCAGGGTAAGAAACACATACACTGAGGATGTATTTGACTTTGTATTTGCACGTACATCAGTAATCTGAAGGTAAAGAGGTGAGTAAATGACACCAGACAAGCAGAAAGACTAAAGCTAACTTGGAGCCATAAAATTTCATGGTAGCACGGAGAAAGATGAGCAGTGGGAGTCAAGATTGAGCAAGGCACTCAAACAGATTTGTGTGTAAACGCTTCTGAGTTACAGTAACCCCCCTTTCCCTCCTCCTGATGTCTCAAGCTTCCTCTTTTTCTCTATGAGTTTTCCAGAGAGATTGAGTGAAGCCAGCCCTAGTCTTCCTTTAGAAGAAGCAGGGTGATTGCTGCTTGTCCAGCTTCTGAAGGCAACTCTTATTTTGTTGTGACTGTCCTGCTGTGGAAATGAAAAGGAAGACATCTTGGGCAAGGCTGGGAAATGGGATCCCAGATAAAGGAAAGCGTAAAAATACCTTTTGAGAAAATGGAAGGGAAAGCAAAGAGCCAGCCAACATATGGTCAGATCACCTTTCACTGTAACCCTCACCAATGAATTGGAGCATGTATTTGCTCAAAAGAGTTAATCTTTGTTAACAGCCCCAGAATGCCCTTCAGCTCATGTACAACCTGGTTCAAAGGTTTTCAAGAAAAACAACATACCATAAACCAAAGGGCAGCACTAATTGGAAGCAATGTAATGTCTTTGAAAACAGTAATACCCTCCTGTGGGTTAATAACCGGAAATTAAATTTCATGTATGTTAGCATAACCCATCATAAAACACCAGGTGAAGTAAGGGGCACAGGCAGTGAGGGCAGGGTTCGAAGTGCACGCAGTTACTGTCTTATAGCAGCCCCTATTCCTTGGCCAAAGTCAGGATTTCCAAAGAATTCATCTTCATCCTGGTGGAGGGAAACCTTTTGTAGAGTGTGGCCTCCATTGCTGCTTTTGTGGTGTGATGAGGGTGGAGGATCTTTGCAGAGGAGGACCATGGATTTGGCAGCCCAGAAGCAATGCCAGCGTTGCTCTGACTGTGCCCTGGCACATGGAGCCCAGGCAGTGGCACAGCATTGCTGTGACTTGTCCCTCTGGTTTGATGTTGCCCAATTCCAGTGCTCAGAGGTCACTGGTGACCCAGAGCAATGTTTCACGCAACCTTCAGAGCTCACCTTCTGTGCTGGATATGCAAATGAAATACCAGTCCTACAAATGAATAGTTTCAATGTTAAAATGTCATGAAATAGAGTAGCTACAAATGCACGCTGGGATTGAGTTGGCTCATGATGGCGTTGTCTGAAATGGAAATGGCTAATATTTGGACTGCAGGGTGTGTGTCTCTTACAAGGAAATGGTTTAATGTGGAAAAGGAGGCAGAAACACAAGGTCAGATCCTTGCTCCTCTGCCCTCATTTCCTCTTCTGGTTGTGCTCGCTGCCCAGAATCTGCCAAGGAATTGAGAAACGGGTATCTCTGAGGCTGCTCTCTGGGTTGTCTCACTGGGAAATCCCATCGTGCTAACTCAACCCAGTGCATTGCCAGCAGCCAGGGTGGGCACTGGGCAGGGATGCTGGAGGACCTCTCCCTCAGTGGTGTCTTGCAGGCAACGTGGTCCTGAGGAGTTGTCCTGCCCAATATAACTGTCACCTGCTGGTCAGGGTGACCACTGCAGGCTGATCACAGTGCTTGGTTGGAGATACCACCACGAACCATCTGCTTGCCTGGGGGCTCAGCATTGGATGAGCAGAGACGTGGCCTCAGGCATTTATAGTATCTGCTGTGGCACTCCCTCCACCTGGAGGGCCTTTCACAACACACTAGAGAAACGTGCTGCCGTTTGCCTTATTTCCACCTGTTGGTGGCTAAGACAAAGCATGGGAAAGCCTGAAAGCCAATGTATGCTAGGTCAAGAGAGCAGTACCTCATGCACAGCGTGGGCTGTGGAAGGACGGGGACAGTCCCAGAGGAGGAATGACTCTCTGTGTCCACAAACCATGAGCAAACCCTTCCCTAGCTCTGCTCACAGCAAGCTGCTGCTGCTGAGATTCTATTTTATTTCTGCCTGTCCCTGTGTTTGTGAGACTCTTTGTCTGTAGGCCTCTCTCCCCCTGAAGCCATCCATCACTGGTGCTGACAGAGGTTCCTGCTGCCCGAAGCAGCCAGGAAGACTCAATGGAGCCAGAACCTCAGGGGTCAAGTCCAGGTTGTCGTGTCTGAGTGAAGGCTGCTCAGGATATGTGCTAGGCCTGACATCGTGTTTGGAAGGCAGCGAAGGACCGAGAGGGAGGAGGAGGAAGGATAGGATGTAATCTTTCATCCTGCAAGTGAGCTTGCAGAATGGGAATATTTCTTTTAGCTTGGGTTTTGAAACAAATGCTGCTACTGGGAGGTATGGCTCTGGGCAGATGGAGGAAGGGGGTCCCCAGTGCAGGGAAAGAGTGGCCACCAACTCTCTCCTGAGAATCTGCTCACTGTTGTTGGCTATGGGAGAAATACAAAAGCAGAAAATTCCAGGCACATAGCACTGAACTCAGTGCTGCTCCTTGTGTGGGAGAAATAGAGGATCTAAAGACCCTATGACCACCGAGGCCAGTGTGGACTTGGGTTTGGCTGAAGAAGGCCATGTGCACAGCCATGGTGCAGGCTGGATGCCCTCATTCAAGTGCCAGTCTCACCCGTACAGTGCCGTGTCTGCCTGAGGAGGATGGCTGTATGGGTTGGGAGCATCACACTGGGGTTGAGACCCCAGCGCACAGCTGTTCCCTTGAGCTACCCCAGCAACCCACAGCCTGCCTCAGCACTCCTACTTCATATCAAACCCCCTTCAGTGACCCTTTCCTGCTGAACACAGCAGAACAATGGCCCAGGGGCTGGGTACCAGTCAAGCATCCCTCAAGTGGGTGCTGGAGATGCCACACAGGCAGTGACAAGGGGCACCCTGGTCACGCCCCGTGGCAGGGATGCTGTGCTCCAGCCACATGTGGGTCTCACCCAGCAGCCATGGCTCTGCCCGAGCCAACACAGAGCAGCGAGCACTCCATCACACTCACATTGTTTCAACACATTTACATAATTAGTTTATCAAGAAATGTGTTTGGCCTCGTCTGATACTCAGGAAATGCTGTCTGTCATTTGCAGGCATCCTGCGGGGCCCTGGGGAGCTGACAGACCCTGGCTCCTTCCTATCTCTTCTTAACTCCATTTGCTGGGCTTATTTCCCATTATTTTTTTTTCCATGTAGTTCTCCCTCACCATTTTGGGATTAAAGTCATAGATAACAACATTATGCCTAAAAGAAGGCTGTGATAGATAGAAGAACATGAACAAGGACTGGGAAGAGCATCTGGAAAAATGTTAAATGAAAGAAAGTGTAAGAACTTGAAATATTTTTACACACTTCCAACCAAGTTCTCTGCAGATTGGATCCACTTCATAGAAGTGTTGATAAATGAAAAATAACTAATTGTGAGTAGAATATTCCTGCCACCAGAAGTCTGTATTTGTTAGAGAAGCGCCTCTCTAATGTAGCCAGTTTGAATGAGGATGGGGCTGTTCCCAAACCACTGATGGAGTCTGGCAGCCTCACAGCTCATCCTCACCTATTTACCTGCCCATGGGATCTCTGGGTTACTGCAGGCAGCCCTAGCTGCTTTGTTAGCCAGCAAACTGCTTTGCAATGGTAGCAGCTGAGCAAAGGGGTTTTTTTTGTGTTCTAGACCATGGCTGCTGATGACAATATTGTATTAGCTTTGTTTCCTGGAGCATTTTCCATCAAATTAAGTTCAAAATGTTTTGTTGGTTGGTTGGTTTGGAGTTTTAGGGTATTGTTGTTGCTGTTTGTTTGGGCTATTTTTTGTGGATGAAACATAATTGCAGGGCTCTCCTCTATTCTTCTCTCACACGTTAATGGCCAGCTAGCAGACAGCGAGGAAGCTGGCAATTGTGGGTGGCAACCTACTGCATCTGGTCTTCTGGTGTCTTGCAGCCAATTAATTACTGGCTGGCAAAATCCCATGGTGCCTTAACTGATGCTTCATGGATTTAATGCCTCTCTCAGCTCCATTCATGTCTATAGGGCTTGGTGAGCTGGAGGCTGCCCTGTGATGCTGGCATTGCCACCAGAGCAACGTCCTTACCTGGGGTGAGGGGTCTGAAATGGGACTTGAAAGCCGGTTCTCAACTAGGTGGGCTTCTGCAGATGTGCTTATTCTGAAGTGAAAGCTTCAAGATGAAGTTTAACACATGCAAGCTGCAGAAATATGCAATGCTATGATTCTTTCTCTCCTGATAGTAACCGACCATTGTTAAGTTAAACAAAAACAGCTCAGATGAGGAAAAACCTTGTTCTGTTTAATATCTGGAGTAGGGACACGGGAGGCATTTTCAGAGACCTGTCAGCCATCCCCTGACCAGTAGCATTCTGATCTCCCTGCAGGCTGCTCCTGCAGAACCAGCTGCAGGGCAAGGCAGGAGGGCTCTGTACAGACCTGCAGCTTCAGCGTGCCTCCTCCAGAGCTCCATGAGTACTTCTGATGATCCCAGAAGGGTTTCCTTGTCTTTAACACGGCTGCTTGGAGCTCAGGTGTGTGGCTGAGTAACTTCAGCTCCACAGGCCGCTGCTGTCTCTGCTGAAGAGCAGTGATGATCGGGGTGTGCTCTCAGGCCAATGCTCAGTGTCTGATTTCAGTGAAAGTGGTGCCAAGCACTTCAGTCAGGCACATTTAAGAAAGCATACATGATCTATCAGTGCCATCAGCAAAGGGGTAAAACTGAGTTCAGGTAGGTCTGACTGGTGCTGTGGGGTGTTGCCATTGTTGTACATCTGCCCATCACTACTAGGGTAGAGAAAAAACTTTTAAGATCTGCTGTTAAAATTCTGGTTGTGCCAATGGGAATGCAGAGCAGTAACTCAGTGTGCCATGATAGTTCTACCATGGGTATGTTGAACCCCCCATGCTCATCAGGAGCCCAATGTGCTGTTGTCGTGCTACCCTGCTTCCATAGGTGACCTAGAGCCAGGTCTGTCCCCTCTGACCTAAACCAGACACAACACTTTGTGGCTCATTCATCTGGAAAGCTCTGTCTTTCTCTTCCCTGAAGATTGATGTAATTCCACTTCTCCTTGTTGGGAGTAGGGCTCCTGTTATCACAGGGGAGGTAACGTGGGACGGGGTGAGGGCAGGCAGCGCTGAGTGAGCTTTGCCAGGTACCCTCCTGGTGCTGCCAAGCGCGCGGGGCTCTCCTCCAAACGCCTCCACCGCAGGAGAAACGTATCTTCTGCTGCCAAGGGTCTGGGAATGCCACTTCACTTGGGGAGAGCAAGCCCTGCAGCATGACAGCCACTTCACAGTCAGTCCGGTAACGCTCTGCAGAGCAGAGGGGTACGTGCTCCGCACCAGAGCTGTCCCCACCAGCAACGGAACACATCAGATGTCTGGTGATTCCAGGGAGACTTTCTCAGTAAGAGCGTGAGGAAAAGGGAGCCATGAGTTACATAGCAATGTCTTCTATAGTTTGAGGCATCTTGGCTAAATGTATGTCACATTCCTGTAGCTCTTCTTAGGATAAATGCGGTATGAGCTATATCCGAAATCTGGCTTATTTCCCCATAAAGAGCTCCTAGATCCAAAGCTATCTAAGTCACTCACATCCTGGATTTGTTTGTTTGTCTTTTAGCAAATGAATACAGATGAGTGTTCTTTTTCTCAGATGTCACTTAAAATACGACACCATTCCTTCGACCCACTTGTATTGTATATGCTTCTTTCCCTATCACAATATCCTTTAGATCATGATATTAGATAATTTCATCTCCATTTTGGACATCTTGTGGATGGACATCTTGTGCATTCCTTGTCCTAAATGGTGGAAAAAGCCCGTTGTGGGGTGAGGCAGAGCAGGCACTGAGGAAACATTGTCTCTTAGTCATGAGTCTGTAGAAGAATATGTTAACAGTTGGAGCAAGTTTGTTCTTCCTACTGACTCCAAAAAAAAAAGATGGGAAGTTACGTGAAAGCATCACTGAACTTTCCTATAGACCTTAGACCAACGCATTAGCTGTTTGATCAGCTGTAGAGCTTCTCCTTACACAGAGAAACTTGGTTCTCACCAGAAAAAGCTTGGTGAACATTGATCTAACTCCTGCTGCAGGGATTTCTTTGAATTCAGTGAAGTTCAGACTGGTCAAAGCCCTGTTTAGGCACTTATTCAAATTCAGAACACAGGCCAACTCCATCCACAGCTCTGTTACGCTTTAATCAATGTTTGAAGAGTAAATGATGGTGCCCTTGAGAAGGTCACCAGTCACTGCTTCTGCACTCTCAAGCCCTGAAGGTCTCCCCACGCCGTGCCTGTGTTGGTGATTTACTGGCTGGTCCTGGTCCCCTGCCCTACAGCGATGGCCTCAGCTCTCTCCGGAGTGCCTGGCACCGTCTCTTGCTCCTCTCATGTTCCTATGGACTGGGAGAAGACAGCTGCATCCCACGCTGTATCTGGAGGAGTCCCTTCCCCTGCTGAAGGTCGGTGCCCACATCTCAGCAGTGATGGTACGGTGTCCCCAAGGCCAGGCTGGCCTGACAGACCTCACACAAAAGGGGCAGGAGTCACTGCCAGCAGCAACACTTCATATTGAGCAGCACCCAGTGCTGAATGCACAACCCCTCTCCTTAGGAAGGGTTCTAAGCTTTGTTAGATGGCACAAAAGCTAAGAACAGAGGAACCTTGTCCTCGAGCTGACCCCAAGGCAGTGAGTAAGTGCTTCATTAAGTATGTAGCTAAGTGACAGTATGGATATGACATGTATATGACTCAGAAACACGTTGTTCTTGCTTATCCCTTCCTCTACTCCCTCCAAACGGCTCGGGGAAACTGTCTGGGTAGCAGTGCTGGCTAGAGTGCTCAGAAGAACTTAAGCATGTATCAAGCTCATTCCCAGCTCTGCTAAGCAAGTACATGAGGAGCAGTTAATTAAAACACTTTGGAGAACCCGGTAATCCAGTCTGGGACTGAGAAAGGAGCCTCGCTCTGCCACGGCTGCGGTGACAGAGGAGCTGTTGTTGCTAACTCTATCCCAGATTTCCCGAGGCTGTCATGCTGCCAAACGCCGCCGCGATCTGTGAGTCTTTGTTCATAGATAAAGATGTGAACTCCCAGCGCTTGTCATAGATAACAGCACAAAGCATTGCAACGACAATGCAAAGACGTAGAGCTCAGCTTCAGCTACACACCAATGGTTACTGCCCTGGGTGCAGCTGCTGAGCCAGCCCGCTGCAGGTTGCTCCTGAGTGGGGTCTATGAGGGTTTGTCTGTACCTCCCCTGGATTCTGATGGGTTTGTCTGTATGTCACCTGGTTTCTGATGGGTTTTTGTCCCTCTGCATTGCTGGGTGGGTGCCTCTGTGTCTGCCACCACCCATTGTGGGGCTGCAGGAGGGTTGGGCTTGGGTCAGTGGAGGAACATCCTGATCCAAAGCCTGCTGGAGTTGGTGGAAAGATCGCAATGCCTTTTTTTTTTTTTTTGCTTGAGTATTTGTGATGGAGTGAGCCTTGGGATCCTTTGTGCATTTAAAAAATGCAGCAGGTCTCTGGCACAACCCCACTGGCACCTTTACAACCAGAGGTAACTCGTTGCCGCAGCTCGACCCTGCAAGAAATAAGTGCATGTCACGGCTTTGTGCTGCGGGACGAGGAGCCTCCAGGCTGCTGCACTGGAGGTCAAGAGTTGAGATCTCATTTTCTTGTCAGAGAGCTCTGTCCCATCTCTCCCTTGAAACCTGTAACGCTGGTTCACTTGCTATGTCAATGCAAGATTCTCCAAAAATGATCGCTGCCTTCTATAAAAACTTGTTCTGAAATAAGTTCTGATGACATATAGTCTTCTACTTACAACGGCAATCAGGGTAATATAAATTAGCTTTCGGGCTCTGCACAGTGTGAACCTGAAGGTAGTGTCATGCCCTTAAGTGGAGACGCCCCAATTCCATTCTGAGTTGGGAATCCACTTGACTTAGGGATTTTTATTGCTAGAAAAGCTCTCTGTAACTATGTCCCTGCTAGGAAACCCTTACAAAGGGCTTCTCCTCTCCAGCACGTTGAGTGACCTTCCTGCTGGCACACGGAGGCTGGCACACCGCGCTCTGCGGGAGCCCTGGTGCAGGAGGCCGGGAGGCTGACGGGGCTCCCATTGTTCCCGGCCTGCAAGACAAAGGGTTAAGTAAATGTTTGGAGAAGATAAGGTGCCCTGTTGACAAGCAGCAGGCTCCAGCGGTCTCAGCAGGATCTCTCCTGGCGGTGATAAATGGGGAGGTTTTCAAAGTGGAATCAGCAGACGCCACAGAGAGGGCGGTTGCTGATGCCGTGATTGGCAGCGAGGAAGGAATCTGAAGGTGTTTAATGATCCCACACTGTGCCGCAGCTTTTTTAAAGGCCCTGTGTCTAGCCAGGGGAAAATCCTCTATCAGTCGCAGCGGCTCGCACGCCCGGGTCCTTTTTGTTGTTGTTGGGTTTTTTTTCCACTAAAACATGGGAAACACTGAAAGGGATCCTGATAAAGCTCCTCTGGGATTCTTCATCCTCTCACATCAGTTCTGTCCCTTTTAATTTTCTCTTTGAAGTGTCCTGTGTATATTAGGTGGACTGTTTTCTTTGGATAACTTCAGGCAGGAGCTGTGTTTTGGGGAAATAGTGTGCTAAACTAACAAGGATTTTTCTCTACATGGTGGTGTTATTCCAATTATTGCCATCTCTTTGCTATAGGAAATATGTAATCAAATGGCATCAAGGGGTAAAGCCTTTGGATGGATCTGAGCCCTTGGATGGCATTATTGTGCATGCAGGAGGCCACAAAACAGTTTATTCCTCCTTTAAATAGATCCCAAAAGCTGTTCATTGGGCTGAACACCAAAGACTTGTTTCCAGAAAAGTGAAATATTTTCCATCTTCATCTCTGGCCAAATGCTGCCCTGGGCAGGAGGAGGAGAAGCTGCAGTGGGAACTAAGCAGTGCTGGTTGGGTCGAGAATGGAGCTTTGCTGAGTGTGCCCATGAACAGCATCCCAGAGCAGGAATGCAGGGGCTGTGTCCCCCCTGCTCTCTGTTGAGTGAGGTCCCAGTGTTGAATGCTGCCTGGTCTGATTCACACAGTGAGGGTGGATAAGGGGGATCCAAGCATGAGGAATGGCCAATCCTTGGGTCACGTTCGTCCTGGAAGGACTTGAGTGGATGGATGGGTGAATGGGTGGGTGGGTGGATGGATGGACAATCCACTCCGGGGAAGGCAATCTGTCCGGTGCTGCTGCCATCAGGGCAAAGATGAAAGGAGTCAGCTATAACCCAGCCAAGGGACAAATGAGTTGGGACATGAAAAGCGGTGAAAATATCTGAAGAATGTAAACACCAAGGTGGAAGAGGAATTATTTAGCATGTTACGGGCTCGGCGCTAGGTGCGAGGTGATGGAACAACAAGGAAAACTTGCACTTGCTAACAAGAGAGCTTTGCTGACAGCTAGGTCTGAAGCTCAGAAGGAAAGAAATGCTTTCAGAGGAGCAATTCTAGAAGAAGGCTTGTGGGGAACCAGCCCCCAGTGCAGGAAGGTTGCAGAGCTGCCCCTGTGCTGCTGCACGTCTGCCCCGATCTGAGTGGATCATGGCGAGAATAAATGGGATTTAGTGGTCCTAAGAGGGGAATGCGAAATACCCAAAGGAATTTTGATTGAAATTTTATAACTTCAAGAAAATCTTTTGCAGATAAATCAGGAGGGGGGTTTAATAAACAGTTTGAGAGATTAGTATGGAAAGAAATCCCTGTTAAGTCTCGGTGGAGGGGCTGGTAATGGAAGACTGCTGCAGCGAAAGGACGTCAGGCAGGGGTATTACAGGCACTAAACAGAAGGCTTTCCAAAAATATAAACAGTGTGGGGAGGGGGCGGATTGGGAAACCTGTAAAAATAAGCAGAACCACATTAAAGGGCTAAACAGGGGAGCAAAATCAAATATTGAAATACTGAGGGAGCTTCCAGCCGCAGCGTGGGCCAGCTCTGTTTCAGGCAACCAGGAGTGAAGGCTGTCCCCAAGGGTGTGCAGGGACACGGGGACACTGCTCGTGTCTCCATGGGACCCTGGGGAGGAGAGGCAGCGTGTGGCCAAAACGATCAGCGTCCTCCTACAGATTAGGCACGAGATAAGGGGGGAATTATCCCTTTAATGAGTATCCTAAATGCATCAGACTCTAAGCAGATGCCTTCCACCAAAGAAGACATCTTCCTAATTTCCGAAGTAATAAAAGGGACCTGTAGCTGAAAGACTAAGGCTTGGAGATCTGCAGGTCAGGGGAATTCAAAAACGGCCAAAAGATCTGGCAGAGAGGATGTGTAGGTGATTTACATAAGGCAAAAGCTGGACCAGCAACAGCTCACTGTAAATAAGCTACAAAAAGAGGAGCAGGTCTGCAGTGATCTCAGCCATTCGGACAAAACCCATCCTGTTTCCGCTACAGAAATCAGCACACAGGTGAGTGTTGTTGCTAAGAACAGAAGTGGAGGATGCTGAGAGCTTTGATTTGTGAAATAATTCAAAGCCAGAGTCCAGGATGAGCATGCCATACGTTTTCAGCTCCAGGTCCCATCTTCTCCGGGGCACTTTTAGGTGAGCAAGAGGTGGAAGGTGGAAGGAGGTGGGCACTGATGCTGGAGGCACAGGCAGATCCCATGGGTGATGTCCAGCAAGATAGCCACCAGAAAAAGCAATGGGTGATGTCGTGCCCTTGGGTGGTGTGATCCCTGCTGGGGGGAAACCGAGGCATGGCAGGAGGTGACCGCAGGGCTGAAGCCACCAGAGGTTGTGCCTCTATCCCACTTTCCTCCAGCCAACGCTCCCCACCAGCGGCACAGTGACAGCCCCCGTAGGTGCTCATCGAGGCACTATTTTTAATCACCTTTCCACCAGCTTTTTGTAACGCCCCATTCACACTTGCTCTGTGAAATAGGATGTCGGAGCAGATTAACAGCTGGTTCCTGCCTGCTCCGACAGCTCTGACAATGCGTCCCTCCTTCCCAAGGTGACAGGAACATGCAGCTGCCTAATGGGTACAGAAGTGTCTATTCTTTCCCAGTGACATTTATTGTGAAATATCTGAGTGGGACTGAGAGACATGCAAGGCTTTCCCTCCCTTATCAGGCGACCCTGGTCAGTGTCCTGCTGTCAAGGACTGGAGTAATTTATGTCAGAGCCGCGAGTGTTTACTTATCTGCCCCAGAGCCCGCCCGGGCCCGGCGCAGCCAGACTGGCTCCGTGGGGCTCACCAGCCTCTTCCTGCTGCTGGGAAAATCCCAGGGGCAGCTGCAGCTGAAATGCTCCCATGACGTGGAGGAAGAGACGTGGTGCTGGTGGCAGAGCTGGCATCCACAGCACAAGGGACGCAGTGCAGCCCCTGCAGTGCCATGTGGCATTGGTGGCACTGGGAGATGCGTGAATTCAGAGAGGATTTTGCGGAGCGGAGCAAAGCATCATCTTCTTCATATGTTTTCCCTGAGCATCTCAGCTGAGAGCCTGCAGAAAGCATTAGGATGGGAAATCTGCTCAGCAGCTTCTTGCCCTCTGGGTTTCTCATCTGGAGGATGTTCAGGGTTTTGCTGGCTGCCTTTTGCTTGGGCACAGGGACCCACCATGGAGCAGCCCAAGCCTCACATGCAGCTTTGGAGGGCTCCTGCAGAGCTCCTGTCTTGTGTCAAGGCAACACTGAGAGTTTTCAGTGCCTCTGACCCCAAGATGTTCCCTTAGGTTCAGTTCCAAAGCTTTCCAGTCCCAGAAAATGTTGCAGTGATCCTGGCATACAGCCATCACTCCCCATCCCCACCACGGGGACCATTTCCATCTTCCATTGGGCATCGCAGCCTCCAGGCAGGGACAGGATGTGCCAGGACCTGACTGCTCCATTCTTCAGGGCTCCTTCCTGCCCCCCTCCATAGCACAGATGGGCCTTGGGCAGCCACAGCTCCCCCACCACAGCTCACCAGCTCTTGCTGTTGGGAAACCTTCAACCAGTCAGGACATCACCAACAACAGATTAAAGGAGATGGGCTATCTCTTTCTAAATGAGCTGTTATTCTAAATTAGTGCCTTCTCATTTTTTTCCAATCCAGGATAATCAGAAAAATATTATTCTGGTGACGTATTTCTGCTGGCGAATGTGTGATGGTTGCAGGGCACAAAGTAAGGGCCCATCCTGTGCCCACACACAGCCAGCACAGAGGAACCCCTGGACGTGTGCTCACCCATTGCAGCAGGGCCCCGTGGAGATGCAAAATCCTCATTTTCCCTCCACACACCCCAGGGGCAATGTTGGATGATGCTGGATGGGAGCCTGAAAAGCAGCAAACAGCTTCACCTTGCACCTGAGAGGGAAAAGTGCATTTGCAGATAGGGGAGAGGGAGCCTGATGGCTGCGCATCCTTTTTTCCCAAATACCAGGAGACTCCTTAGCACAGTTTGAAGCGTGACACCTCGCGTGCCCTGAGCACGGCAGACAGCAGCACGCAGCCCCAGCGCTCCTCCCTCGGCTCTGAAAGAGGCTCATACGCAGAAGTACAAAAGCTTTGCTTGAAGAAATCAGATATTTATTATGCCTTTGATGTTCCATAAGAACAGTTGTGGCTTCTGCTTAGTCTCCAACATCCGATTGACAATTGTTTATTAGTTTTAAAATAGCTGAAATTCATGTCAAACATTCCGCATGTTAGAAAAATGTTTATGAAGTGTTATCATAGTTTATTTAACTGTGAATGTTTAGGAAACCAGCATAAAATATAATGGACCACACAAGGCTCTGATGATGGCAATTCGTTTCATGAGCTGCGGGGAAATGCAATGTCACCTTCAGCCTCATGCGGGGTTTGATTGCAGAAAATGTTCCCCAGGTATGCTGCTAGGGGCTCATGAGACCAAGTGGCCAGGATTTGCGTTTATTTTGTTTTGTTTTAATGATATTCCTTCTAAAAAGTTTGCTGGGGCAATGCTCACAGTTGCTGCTTGCCCACAACTGGATGGAGCAGGGAGGGTGGATCACTCCCCGGCTTCTGTGTGCCCCAAGAGAGAATTCAGATGTAGGGCAATAATTCATTCATCATGAATATTTACACTACACACACGCAACATGCCCTGCATCAATATTGATGGTGGCCAAGACACTGGATGACCTGAGCAAGCAGCTCCCATCTTTTTAGCACCACACCACTCTTAAAGTCTCATCACATCTAAGAGAGGAGGTGCAGGTAAGTATCTGGAAGGATTAAATGAGATTACTACGAGTGGAACAAGCTGGCTCAGCAGCATTGCAGATCCTTGTCTCCACTCACAACCCCTGGGAGTTAATGCCGGTGAAATATATGGTGGAACATTCCCTATGGGTGATCGCTGCCAATAGCTGCTTGACATCTATGGCTGCGTATGGAAGAACAGATTTTGGAAATCCAGCATCAACAGCGCCCGTTTTGGGGAGCTTTTCCTTGCAACCTGCAGTTCTAGCATCAGGGCAGGGGAAGGAAACACCAGATTATTCTTCCCAGCAAGTGACAGAGAAGTGGAACGATAGGAAAGAATATTTAAGTCATTGGGTTCAAATGTTTTTTTTCCCCTTACTGATAAAAATGACCCCGTGGCTGTCATTGTTATTCCCTTGCCCAGATGGACCCAGGAGGACTGGCTGCAGGCTCAGTGGTCTTCATTCCATGCCTTGAGTCCACCATGTCTGCAGAGATGCACTGACACCGTGGGCTCTTCCCAGGACATTCCTTGGGAACCTCCCTCCAGACATGAGCCAGCTCCCATGCACTTAACCAACAAAGGTACACTAGGCAATTCATAACAGTACGCTCTCTCCTCGTAGGGATCCCACCACGAGTAGTTTTCTGGAGGTACCTCCTGCTAGATGATAGAAATCCTACTAGATTTCTAGGCCGGGTGTTGCAACAGTCACTCCCAGCCCAGAACCAGAGAGCACCAACCCACGCTCCAGCTCAGCCCCCGGATCAATTGCTTCTTTCTCCAACCTGTGCCTGACAGCGCAGCTTTGCTTCTTCCACTGATTTTATTTCTGTCTGTTGGCACACTCGTGGATTTGCTTTGAGCAGCTGTGCTTTCCTGTTGTTTTACAAGAAGGCATTGGTTCGTGTCCGTAGCTCTGACCTCCAGGGCTGATTCTGTTCCCATTCTAAAAATCTCCCAGTGGTGTCCATGGGGCACTGCATGGGGGGAAAGGCTGGCACAGGGGGCCCTGCTCCATGGGCAAGGTCACTGCTGGCACAACCCATATGCCCAGTGCTGCACTTCTGCACTCTTTCTGTTCCCATCACCTTCAGCTGAATGTTTTTTCCCCTCCAATCATAAAATTTCCACTTTTAATATTTTAAACTTATTTCTCATAAAACCCCCAAGTATGAAAATTTCCTTTAAAGAAATACACCATTAATGTATCTTTATGACGTGCAGCTGATGCTCACGGCATGGGCTATGACTTTTTTATGTTCCTTACTTGTCCTTGAGACGTTTTATTTTGACACCATATCCTTATATGCTAAATTAAAACATATTTTTATTATCTGTTATATGCCAGCAGACAGCAGTGCCTTAAAGCTGTTGTACAGCAACTCGTGTCCATCTCAGGGCACCTTCCTCTCTTCCTCCCCGCTCCCTCCCTCCACCCCTCCAAAACCCATGGAACGAGTTATCCCCACTGACAGCAATTTACAGTCCCCATTAACAGTCATATAAATTCCAGTGGATCAAGGGAGCTTCGAGTCTATGATATTCAGAAACAGCTAATAGCTCTGGGATAATTGCCATCTCGTGTTTCTGTGCTCTGAGCCCGACTGTTTATATCTGCGGGACAAGCGAGCAGTAAAACAAGTTTCCACGTTCTCTGAGCCGCCCGGCTCCAATAGCAGGCGGAGGGCTGGAGGTGGCAGTCATTTCCTATAGTTAATGTTTGCTGCTTCTGCAGAGCTCCCCACTGCCGGAGGGAAGTGGGGTCAGCCCAGTGCCCTTCTGCGCTGGGTGGATGGGGAAAAAGTCGCCAGCTTGGTGTTAGTGCTGTTAGCATCACGGCTTGGGTTCGTGCCTTGGAAGGGAGGCACTGGGCTGTTAAATAAGACGTGATCTGGAATTTTAGGGTTTGGAATTGGTAGCTTGGAAGCTTGATGAATAGGGGTATTTATTGTGAAATCCTTGTTGGCTTTGAGAACTTGGTTAACAGGGATATTTGTTGTGAAAGCTTTGCTGATAAATAGCCGTTTGGTTTAATGGTGGAAGGAGTTTGCAAGTGGGGATGCTGCTGGCACTGTGGGTGATTGGCATGGGAGATTGGTCAGATTGGCCCCCTCCTTCCCCAGCCCATGGCAGTGTTTGTGTAGGGCCTACGATGCAGGACCAGCATCACCCCTAGAACTGTGCAGCAGTTTGTGAACACTCTGGGAGACTTCACATGGGGAGCCACGGCTGGGCTCTGCAGCGAGGCAAATGCTCACCCAGCAGGGTCTGGATCCCTCAGCCCAAGTCTGAGGAAAAGTTGGGTTGTTGTCACATGTGCTCTTTCTCTTCCCAGTGACGCTAACTAAAGATTCTTCAAGTGATGCAAAACTTGACATCTGTGTGACTTCAAACCTGCTTGTTTGTGTAATCTCACTGGGACTTCTAGGGGGAAGGAGTCTGCTTTATTGGAGAACCATACTGCCCTAACAACAAACCTCCAGTGGGTCTAGTTGATCCTACTTATGCAAACAGCTCCGCAGCAAAGCTCTTGGAGTGAACAAGTCAAAGTTCTGGTGGTGCTCAGAGCTCCCTGCTGCGAAGCAGTTGCTCTGTGGGTCAGAGCCAGAGCACTGCCCTAAAAAGCCGTTTTCCCCAAAACCATGCCTCGGTGAGGATGCTTCAATCCACGTCCTCCCAGCTGGGTGCTCCCCCAGCAGCTCTGCAGGGTGAAGGGTCCCCATGTCTCAATTGCACCAGGGGCAGTGAGGGCGGCACCGCTCCTCCTGCTGCATCCCACCCTGCTCCCACCATGGCTCATTGAGCCTCAGTGCCTCCCCTCACACTCTTGTTCTCTCATCTGCAAGCCAAGACAACTTCTTTTTTTCTTCTTTTTCTTTTTAAATACCCTATTGGTGAGCTCACCCCTCTCACATCAACGAGGTCCGTCGGAGGCGTTTGTTCGCCATTGTTTCATCCTGCCCTAGCCGGGGGGATTGGGTCACGGCGCAATTAAGCCTGACAGGGTTATCAGCTGACCTTCTGCAAAACTGCAAAGCACTTTCCGTCTTTTGCAAGACGGACAGATCAAGCTTGAGGGGCTGCTGTGGTTCAACAGCTGAAAAATGCAGCGGGGTGTGGCTCTGGGGACAGCCCCAGCTCCGTGCATCGCGCCGGAGCCGCTCCCCTATAAATCTGCGGGGCTGGAGGGAGCTGCTGGCTCGGTGCAGGGAGATGCTGAGCAGTGCTCCAGGAGCACCTCATTTGTATGAAGCTTTGCATAAATGTTTGCTTTGACTATTTGTAGAGGCGACCAAGCCCTCTTTCAATATATTATATTTTTTCAGTTTGGAAAAAAAAATGGATTTTCTGCTATACTTTTCCCAGAAATTGTCAGAAGAGAATGAAATTCTCTTTTATGTGAATTTTTTGTGTTTACTGAGAGCTGGGGCTCTGGGGGAAGCGTGCCAGATTGCGACGGGTTTACAGAATTTATCCATCGTGGCCAAACGTTGCCACTTTCCTCTGGCTCTGCTGAAACATGTGTTGGCTTTAACCTTAAAAACTTCAGGAGTGGAACCAGAGGAGAGGATACGTGGGGTTTGGTGATGGGCTGCATTGTGCTGAGTGATGCTCAGCCACAGTGAAGTGACATCTATGTGCCTACTTTCCCATTTTTTTATTATTTTGACCATTTGAATCACTGCTACGATACCCTATGTTATTGTGAATGTGCAGATTGGCACTTCCCAGAAAATCATCTGGATTTCACAATGACATTCGTGGAGATGTGGTGCTGCCAGCTCACCTGGGAGGAGATGACCGTCACAGCCCTGTCCCCATCCCTGCCCCTGTCCCTGACCACCACTGACACAAAAGGGAGAAGCAGCAAAGCTGTGGATGCAGAATGAATTCAGGTTTAAACTTTTTTGATTTTGCAGTAAACCTAAGTTCAGTAAATTGATTTTTGTAGTAATAAAAGCTGAACACTCATAACCCCCAAAGCGATAAACATTTTACTGCTGTTTAGAATTTATATTTTATTTCTAGTCTTTTCCGTGGATATGCCCTGAGGGGAAGCATTTTATGTGCAGCTCTAGAAATGAACTGAGTGCAAATATTTTTATTTTCTGCTCAGCATCAAAATTTTGATGCATTCTCATGAGACCAAATGCACTTCTTGAAAGTACAGTGCAGCCAGCAGAGCAACTTGGCTGCCTTTTCTTTTTTCCTAAAGAAAAAGCAGTATCAGTAAAAAGGTTGGTCACTAGGCACAGGGCAAAGCAGTCTGAGCACGGTAAAAGCCAAACTCTGATCCTGACCATCTCTTTTTGTGATGCTCAGATAGAATTAATCTTCATTTTTTTCCTGTGTTTATGAGTCCCTGTGACTTCCTCAAAGGGGCAGAAGAAAAGGTGTTGAAGTGTGTCAGGAAGAACCATTCATGTCCCTCTGGTTCTTGGAGCAGCAGCACAGGGCCAGGTCTGCTGGGGTGAGAGCACAGCCTGCTTGCTTGGGCTGATGCTGGACTGATTTGCACCCATGGAGAAGCCAGTTCACTTCTTTAATTGTAGTTATTGATTTCTAGGCGGGCACGGAGAGAGGATGTGCAGTGCTCACGTGGAGGGCTGGGCAGCCCCAGGATGTTGAAGCCTAAAATAAGAGCATGGTGATGGATGAGGAGACCACTGCAGGTGTGTTTTAGAGGTTTCTGAAATGTCTGAGCTATAACTCTTCTCTCCTTACACGTCCTGGGTGGCCAGATTCACAGCAGGAAAATACACCTGGCTTTTTATGCAAAGGGATAAAAGAAGCAATACATATAAATGATATTAATGCTCTCTAAAACATCCTGGAAATATTCCTTCTGTAAAATCTATATGACAAGTATAGATGGCATCTCATAAGGTGACCCAGATGATTCAGCATTTGGCTGCACATGAGTAATGTGGCCATCCCCATCTCCGCAGCAGTAACCTCTTTACGCCACGTATTGCCAGCCAGGAGATGCACAGGGCTTTCTGCATGCAGAAATGAAGGCTGGAGGAGCTGGGTGCTGGATTTTAGCTTTCTTAATCATTGCAACACCCCATAGAACTTGGTGGGGCTGGAGCTGGGAGCTCCCAGAATCACTGCCTGAGGGGATGTCAATGGGGACTCTGTACAGGGGGCTGCTGAGTAAATATGGAGAATGAGGGAACATTTGAGCCTGTTTGGCCTCTGTGTACTTTTCTCTTGCTTGTGCCCTTGGACATGCTCTGTTCAAGTTCTCTTTTCATTTACACTTAATATTAAGAGCCACTTCTGTCCTACACCAGCACAACGTGGGCAGGATGAGACCTGGAGTAACTTCCTCTTGCTTGGCACCAGCTCTGAAATCTCCTTCCCATCAGCGAAGCCATACAATGAGCCATGCTTAATGAATCAAAATGTTAATTACCACGCGCATAAATTCAGCAGCACTGCCTGGCTGATGGCTGCCCCCCTCTGCTGCTCTGAATTCCTCCCCCTCATCATCACCACATCTTCTGGCTCTCTCCTTCATTAGTTTTTATCTGATGATTTAATACCACTGTTAGCCAAAAATTATCAGTGCTAGCATGCATGCACAGCACAGTGCAAGAGAGCGCTGTAAAACATGAGGCAATTCGTGCTACAAAGATGTCACACAACTAAAGAAATATCTCCCTCGTTTCCTCTGCGGCTGAATGGACGTGATGACCTGGGATCCTGGGCACTGATGCTGAGCAGCACTCAGCTCCTGGGGAAAGAAAAGCGTAACAGTCATCTACAGTGGGAGAAAAAGCAGATTCTTAGCAATTAAAGTTGGTGTCTTAACTGGAAGGAAGAGGAGCATCACCTCATTGGATGGACATTTTGGAGAATATTTTCTTCTTGCTGTATTTGGGATGAGTTGCAGTGAGTTTCTGCTGTCTAAGCCATGTTAGGAGCAGGTTCCAGTCTTGTCAAAAAGGAGGGGGAGATTCTTTCAGTGCCTTCACCTGCTTTTCTCTCCTCACGACACCCCACCCTGAATGCATCTTTTGGCATCTCTCTGCTTTATAACCCAGCTAAAAGGAGTCATTAATTCCTAATTAATTAACCTTTGTGGTGGTCCTCAGCATTCCTGATGTTGCATTGTAAGAGCAGTGCTGATACAGTCGTGTGGCTCCTGGGGAGCCCTTGGGTACCGTTGTCACTCCGTGAGGGCCATCACCATCCCACAGCATCCCATGGCCTCAGGGATGCACAGAATCCTGTCCCCCAAATCTGCACCCAAAAGTAGGTCACCCAGAACCTTGGTTTGCATGCAAAAATGCTAGCAGTGGCATTTTAACATGTTTTCTTCTAATGAGCTGACGGTCTGAGCAAGCTTGATTGGATTCCATGGTAGAACCAGAGTACAGGCAGCCATGGGCTGGGAGCGATGGCCATGTGTCCCTGGGCAGCTCTGTCTGCCCATCACTTCTCACTCAATGCACTCCTATCAGTTTGAATTTGGGGCATCTGGCATCAATCACTGCAGGGAGAAGTGTTAGACAATAGGGTCTCTGGGTGGGCTCAGAGTTGGTCATTAGGAAAGGTTACAGAAACGATTAAGCCATTTATTTACCATTGGTGAGTGGCGTTGGCCACGCTGGAGTGATCCATCACCCCACGTGCTGGGGTTCCTGCTGAGCACCAGGGCACTCAGGCAAGCACAGAACTGGGGTTCCAGTGGACTTTTGGAGAAGGATTGGGGCTTTCCCCTCTGGTTTCTGGGGCTGCCCATGGAGCTGCTCCACCCACTGCATTGCCTTGGCTGCTTGTCATAGAATCATATGGTTGGAAGGGACCTCAGAGATCATCCAGTTTGTCACCTTAGCTCGGATGCTAAGCAGAAGGGAATATGTTCAGTGTCCCAGGCACTGACAGCTAAACATATACACAGCCTAGATAGCTTGCAAGCTAGATAAAGGAGTGAAAACATCTCCTTGAGAGAAAACACAGGATTTCCCCCTCTGTGGTGCTTCATGTCTGCTGAGTCCTGATTTGGATCTCCCAGCCTGCAGGGCGGGATGCTCCCACCTGCCTTCCTGCTGCCCTGGGGCTTGCACAGCCTCTTGGAGCAGCATGGAGCTGCCCTCCTGCATGCTATAGGGTTATCAAGGTTCCCTTTGGACAGTGTGGTTTATTTAGGGGGATGACTCTTGTTTCCTGCTGTGTTTGCTGGAGCTGTTGGTTACCAGGGGCAGCAATCACAGGGCAGGGTCCCAGGGCCACCCTTTGCTCCTTTCTCTCTCTTTTTACATTACGTGGTGTAAAGAGGTTGCAAATGCCTTTTCTCTGGCTCAGAGGGAGAGGAAAATGTTTCTGGATCTAAACCAAACATTCAAACTCTTGTTTTCAGGCATCCAGAGAAATCCAGATGGTTTGTTTTGCAAGGGAGAAAGCGGTGGAGGTTGGAAAGCAATCTGCAGAGGTTAAACAGAGAAAGATGCATGCAAGCTTCAGAGCACCTTAAGAATAACATTAATTATTTAAGACTAAGAGCGCTGGAAGGTACACAGGGAGTTTCTGTGCATCAGACAGCAGTTTGGATCGATTTGTGCTGCCCTGCGCTGCCATCCATTCCCTCTGATGGTGCTGCCATGGAGTGGGGGATCGGGGGCTGCTGGAAACCTCCGGGCTCCTCTCAAACATTTTTGAATGGCCACACAATGGGGGCTGTGCAGCCCCGTGGGACAACCCCACCTGTGCTCAGCTTCCAAATGCGAGGAGGAATTGACCTAGACCCTGATCTGGTGCGTGGTTTAGTGGTTCGCAGCACTGCCCATGGCAGGGGGTTGGAACTGGATGATTTTTTGAGGTCCCTTCCAAGCCATCATCAATCATTCTGTGATTTTATGATTTGGTGGATGGGCACCAAAGGCCAAGCCCAGCCTGTGGGGCTGTAGGGTTGCACAGAGCCCAGGTGGGCAGCCTCAGTCCTGAAACAGCTTTCTGGGGCTGATGCTTACAGGGTTTAATGCTTCCAGAGGTGTTGGCGTGACGCTGTTACGATGTGCTGTGTTAGCCCATCACACCATGTTCCACCTTCCCAACGCACATCACAGACACCAAACAGAGGGCAGGAAAACTAATTAGGAAACGTATCACCAATCTCCCCACAGAGCCACAGCCACAAACCCGCTGTGAGGCTGCTGCTTTCCCATGGAAAATGTCCTCACCTCCTGCTGCAGGTGGGGTGGCATCGCCGGAGCCGTGCACCGGGAAGGGTTTAAGAGCAGGAGTTTGCTCTGGTTTGCTCTCAGCAGCATCCGTGTCCTAGCGGAGCAGCAATGCCAAACAGAGCATGGAGCCAAGGGGGAAATAGCATTGAGAAAGGAAAGGGCTCTGCTGGAGGCAGCCACAGGTTAATAAGTGACCCATTCATCTGATAGGGATGCGGGGGAAGTTTGCAGGTATTCGGTCCCACTACAATTCAGCAATACCGCTGGGCTTTATCTCTCGCCCAAGTAACACAAACATTTATGGAATTACATTTTAAGGCTTTTAAAGGTGTATTTAGAACGTGTTTTCTTTGAAGCGTTATCTTTGCGAGCTCTCCAACACTGATAAAGGGCCCTGTGGAGCTGCCTCTCGAGGAGCACTCGCAAACTGTTGGCTCAGGGAGGTGTTGCTCCTCGGGGCAGGGCCGTGGTGGCACTGCTGTGGGTGACAGCTCCAGGGACAGAGCAGGATGAGGGCAGATGGGAGCCTTAACGCCGGGAAACGAAGCCCTCGGTCTTGGCACATATCGCTACGGAGCCTTTGGGGGAGGAGAAGGAATGCGACGAAGCCAATGACCTCACCGCAGGATGGTTCCTGTTAGCATCCCCGTCCCTCCTCCCTGCCCTGCCCAGAGATGAAGACATCGCCCGACAGCTCATCGCTCAGCGCAGCGCGTACCCACGGCCACAGGCGGGGATTTGACCCGGAGCTCCTCGAAATCAGTGGAAAGGCTCCAGTGGATGTCTATGGGGCTTGGATCGGAGCAAATGTTGGCAAACTGCACCGAAGCTAATGGGAACTTTGCTGGCGGCTCAGGCAGAGGGAGAAAATTAATTTGTCAGGAGGAAGATCGGTCTTCTCTTGAAGTTTCCAAGGAGTTTCTTAAAGGAGCATTCCCAAACGTACCTTCCTGCAGGGAGAGCAGCCTCTCCAGGAGCCATGCGGAATGCCAGCAGCTCTGGGTTGGCAGCGATGCTCTTGCAAATATCTCGAGAGGGTGTGAATGTCTCCCCCATCCCCTTTGCCCTGTTTCCATCCCTCACCTCCGCCCTTGCCTGGAGCCGAAATCTCCGCGCTGGAGCCCGGCCCTGCTCGGCCTCCCCTGTGTTGTTGCTTTCATTCATTTTCTTCTCCCCAGATCACCAGGCACAACTTGTCTGAACGTATGCCGAACCCGATAAGCCTTTGGCAGCCTCAAGAATAGATTGCTTTCATAGAAATGAAAACCATTTCGTGAGGACTGGGGACGGGGGTGGGAAGGGGAAGCAAAAGCAAATGCAAAAATAATATGCAGGCGGGGGCCCGTGCACTCACCTGGCAGGAAGAGGCATTCACAAATCAAAGCATAAATCACAGCACCGCGAGCAGCCGAAGCCCCACACCTCCAGGCTTTGTTTGCACACTGATTTCTGCAGGGAGCACGGAGTGGGCACGTCTCCTATCAGGGCACATCAGGGAACTTGCTAAAAGGCTCCCAAAAGGAGCAGAAGGAGAAAAGAGCCCCTGCAGCAGGATTGGGATCCAGGAGTGCGTGGGTGCAGCAGTTATTGGGATAGGGTAGGGCAGAGAGATTTTGGGGAGCCATCCCCAGCACCCGTATGGGCCAAGGACCCTTGCTCTGGATCTTCCTACGGCAGCACTGGGAGCTGTGAAGGAGCCACGTGTGCCCCTGCAAGCCCAGGGCTGAAAAAGACAGGATTTTGCCCCAGCCCTCGGTGCAGGTCAGCAGAAACATCAGTCCGAATATACAGTATTCCCAAAAGGAGGTTTTGCACTCAGAGAGCAAAACTTGACAGAGGTCCCTGCAGATTGACGAGATGCTGCGAGGAAGGGACATAAATCACCGCTTCGTACAGCTCAGCCGTTGCACAACTGCACACGCTGCCTTTCAGCGCTGCACCACGCCAAGCCGGCAGATTAGCAGTGAGGCCCCAGGGCAAATCTTACATTTCCAAAGATTTTGGCCCTAGAAGGAGAGCATAATGTTGCTAACATCAGCTTAGCAATTTGTATGTGTAAGTGTGGTGCTTCCTTAGCTGAGTCCTTTCATTCACCTTCTGGGTTTTGTGGCTGCAGGATGTGTCCTGTTCCTCTCTTTGCACTTCAGCCAAACGTTGGCAGATTGTCTCCTTCTGCCTTTCTCCATGGTGGGACCTCTCCACCACCTCCAGCATCAGCAGTGGGTGACAGGCGTGGGGTGGGCACCAGCCCTGCCCCTGGTTTCCCATTGTGGGGAACACAAGATGGAAACAACGGGACAATGTGAGCGGTGCTTTCAGCCCTGTACGTTGGTTGTTCACCCAGAAGATGGGAGCAGTGGGACATCTCTCTTTCCGAGGGTCTGTGCCAGAAACAAACTTCAACATAAGCTTTCTTGTCCTCAAGACTGAGATATTACTGATGAATTAATTACAGGGGGATACACGGCACAGTTGTGTTTTATGGGTAAAGCACCTGAAGCCTACCAAGAGCTGAAGAGCTGTCATCCTTCTCAAGAGCAGGAGCCATTCCAATCAAATCTTTGCTAACGAAGCAGTTGTGAAAAATATTTACTGCCAGAGTTCCTTCGACTGACATTTGCATCTTCTGCAATTTGCCAAACACTCTGTGCAATTGGAGCCGTTTTCATGGGACTGTGATTTACAGGAAGGGTTTTTCTTCACTCCTCAGTGTCTGCTTTAAAAAAAAAAAAAAATCCAAAAGCATCTTTGGCTCTGAAATTCACACTTAATTTTTTATTTTGTTTTGGCTGGGGGAGGAGGGAGGGACAAGGGAAAATGGATATCATAGGAGACAGAGCAGAGACGGAGGAGTAAGATGGGAGGAGTGCTTAATGCAGTTTCTCAAGCCATGAGTCAGGAGTGCTTATGGGAGAGCCCAGATGTGTCAAGGACAGCTGGGAAAAAAAAAAAAAA
>WBMW01005037.1:1738751-1766523 GCA_013396635.1 Penelope pileata | reverse complement strand
AAAAAAAAAAAAGATGGAATTGGGGCAGGACCAATGTTGGGATCCAGGAGAATATGATTAAAGCCCCCAAATTTCCTTATTCTCCTCCTTGGTGGTGAGAGCCAGGCTCAGGGGTCATGATGCCGTTGTGCCCTGCAAAGCACCCCATCCTTTTTTAGAGTATCAAATATTCCTGTATTGGGCTATTGGGAAAACAGTGACAAGAACAGGTGGATTTAGGTGGGATCACGAAAACTTACAACGTGTTTCCTGACTAGACACCTTGTGCCAAAACCGGACATGGACAGATACGTTTCCATCATCGTTTGGTGCTTCATTGAGAACAGCTGCCACCCGCTCCCCCAGTGTCTTTGTACTGCCCCACACATCTGCAGCACCTTTGGAAGGCAAACGCTGCTCGCCTCAAGTGTTTGCAACCCAGATGTTGCAGGCTCAGGAAGGTGAAAGAAAACTGAGCCAACGTGGGAAGGACTCATCTGCTTCTCCTTCCAACCCAGAGAAGAGCCACAGCTAAAGGGCAAAGCAGCACCTGCACGAGGAGGTTGGAGGCACGAGTCCAGCATACGTCCAGTCCAGGAAGGAGAGGATTTTTTTTTGCAGGGAATTTCCCTTTCTATTTCAGTTTGGGCAGTATATTGCTGCTGTGAGAGGTGAAGGATAAACGTGGAGCGTCAGCTGCTGGCTGCATGCTGGATCCGTTGAACGAAGGACATCGCACCTCCCCACCCAGCTCTGTTTGTAGGGTTGTGGGTGAGCTCCACCACCCTGAACAAACCATTCCCATCTCTTCAATTGGCATCTCCTTCATCTGCACGTGGGGATGCTGATATCGCCCACTGCACTGCAAAGATCTGCACCCTGTGTTTGTCTGCTGTCCCCGTCGCTCTGAGTCTCCGTGGCCATATCTCATGCAGTTGGGTTGTTGGGTCCAGCACTCAGAGCTGCTCAGACAGCACCGCTGTCCCCACGCTGGGCATCCCCTGCAGCAATGGCCTTTCCCAGCCCATGTGCTTTCCCTGCAATGCTGCCATGTGAAGCTCTGGGTCTGGGGAACGATGCCTTTTGCTGCAGGTCTGAATGTTTCAAGAGTTCCCAAAGGGGAAAGTTCATCCTCCTCCCTGTCACATGTTTTGCTCTGGTTTGCTAGCTGGGGCTGGAGGCTCACAGGCAGCAGCTCCTGCCCATGAAAGCAGCGAGATGACTTGGAGATGCCGAGTTATGCTCCCCAGGAGCAGGTGGTGGGACGAAAACCTGCATAAAAGCAGAATTCGCTCTGTCTGTGCCATCCATATAACTGGAGTGGCCGCCCTTCTCCCAGCCGATCTGGTTTTATATATTTAAGTAACGGAAGCTGGAGGTAAGTGATGCCTTAAAATCAATTTTTACAAGCAGGGTGTCCCCAGGGGTCAGAGGAGCTCCGTGTCACCCACACCCAGCGTGAGCAGTGCCAGCAGCTGCCAGCCCAGGAGCTTTTCCTTGCTGCTGGAGAGGTGCAGGAGAGAGAACGTGCGTGCCCAAGCCCCGCAGCGCCAGCACCGGGTGCTTTGCAAAGCCGGCAGCAGCCTCTGGTGGAGGCTGTGTGCTACGTGTGCAGGGCTGCAGCACTCCTGGCTGGGAGGCTGCAGCCACTCCAAGTGGAAAATGTATTTGCTGTGCTCTGTGTTGCTCTTTTTGTTGTTGTTTTGATTTTTTGTTGTTTTGGTGTTGATGTTGTTTGTTGGTTTGTTGAGCTTTTTATTATTTCTTTTGTTTCTGCACATCTGCTGCAGTGTCTTTCTGACATGAGCCCAGCAGTGTTCATAGAATCATAGAACCATTAAGATTGGAAAAGCCCTCTCAGATCCCCAAGCCTAGCCCATGCCACCGTGCCCACTGAGCCATGTCCCCAAGTGCCACATCTCCACGGTTCTTGAACACCTCCAGGGACCGGGACTCCCTCACTCCCTGGGCAGCTGTGCCAGTGCTCCACACTCTTTGGGAGAAGAAATTTTTCCCAATATCCAACCTGTTGCTTCCATCTGCTCGTTTGTGCTGGAAAGAATGCTGGGTGCGATTGCTCTTCCAGGGTTCTGTGGTTCTGTGCTGAGGCTCTGCAGTGCCCTCAGGCTCACGGCTGCTATTGGCAGCAGCCAGGGGCAGGCACAACCTCAGCCGTGGTGGGTGAGGCTCATGCAAACCTCACTGAATTTCCAAGCAGAGGGAACATTTGTCTTTTGGCCACTAATGGAACAAATCAAGAAGTCCTGCATAGCCTGTGGGGAGATTTTGATTGCAGGTGAATAGAGCCTACATTTGCCACTCTGTATGGGTGCATGCACAACATGGGCAGCTGCGTTCACCCCATGTGTCTTCCCAGGAAAGTTGTGCAGGTGGAGCAGGCATTTCCACCAACGTTCCTGCGTGCACTCTCATCTCTCTCGTTTCCAGTTCCAGGCATCTATCTCAGCCCTGATCAGCTCTCTCCAGGTGAACGAGGGGTTTCATGTTTCTTTGCTTAGAAGACTTCTGTTTTTTTCCTAGAAAAAAATGCTTGAGATTTTTTGCTAAGTTCTCAGTTGTAAAGAAATTGAATTCCTGTCTAGATATTTTGCTTTCCAGCCTGGAAGTAGAGCAATCTTTGGTGTAATCATGATTTCTCTAAGCAGCCTACTTGATCTCCAATAGACATCTACAAGACAAGAGGGGATTACTTCAAAATGCATCTCCTCCTGCTTCCCAGAAATGCCTCCTCGCCCATCAGGGCGATCCTTCCAGGGATCTGCTCCTGCCCTAGGCTCCCTCGCTGCTGCATCCTGCAGGGGTGACACAGCCTCCCTGCCCACCCACAGCCCATGGCACCAAGCTCTGCCTGCTGCTGGGTGTCCTGCAGAACTCAGTGCCCGTGGCTGGGCTGCTGGATCCCTCGTTCATGTGGTTGTCATCAACTCCACCACCGCAAACATCAGCTGGAGGTATTTGGCTGTAATGAGCAATCAATCTCTAATTGCCAATTCCTTTTGCTAACAGCCCAAAAGGAAAGAGGAAGGCTACAAGGGGGGAAGGAGCTTCTCTCTGCCCATTGCAGATGGCTCATGAGAAGCACTGGGTGTACAATAACCCCCCCATCTCTATGGGATGTTGCAGAGGAATGAGCCAGGAATTCCACGCAGGAGCTGCCACCACCAAACAGTCCCTACAGGTTGGCCGAGGACCACAGCTTGCTGAGCAGCTCCTTGTTTACCCGCCGCCCATTTCCACGGCGTGGGCGTGAGGCCGCATTCCTGCGAGCCCCGGCTGCTCCCTGCCTCTCCGACCCATCCGCGTGCCATCGGGGAAGCACAGAGCCAACGTTTGGCAGCAGGGCTGCAGATCACCCATGCGATCCCTGCAGGAAACCTTGCCAAGGATGCTCAGTGCCACACTGGGTTTGCATAACCAGCCAGCTCAGCAGGCAGGTGTAAGTCATCGTGGGGATGGTGCTGAAGTGGATGGATGCAACCTTACAACACCGACATGTTTTTGGGGGGCTGAGCTCTGGGAGTGCACAGTGGGGCTGCCCCAGTGGGAAACTCAGCAAAAGGGCTCAACTCAGTGCTCCCAATCCCCTTCCCCTGGAAATATCCCAGGGCAACACCCCTCCTGTTAACCAGCAGGGACACGCTTGGCAGCATCACCTCTCAGCCGAACAGGATGTGCCCTCTGTCTCCCAAATAGATAGGCAACAACTTTCTGTTGCTTTTTTTTGTGTCATGCTGAAGGTGAGCGCTCAGCACTCTGCAAATGCATCTCTTCTATTTGCAGCACATTTGTGGCTGCTGCGGTGCAGGGGAAGGCTGCTCCTGCCCAGCTTTGGTGGGAAGCACATGGGAACTGATGCCAGCATTTTTCCGGGGGATGTTGCACTTCAAAGGCTCGGGACGTGTCCACGTTGCCTTGGGCTCCACCAGCCCACAGCTGGGTGGAAGCTGCTGTGTCAGCAATGGGGAGACAGGCTGGGCTGAGCCTGGGCTGCTGGCTGGATGGGCGCCCACAGCCCCCAGCATCTGCTCCCAGAGCATCCCCAGCCCAGGACCTCAGGGTT
Source organism: Penelope pileata (assembly GCA_013396635.1). Taxonomy (NCBI): domain Eukaryota; kingdom Metazoa; phylum Chordata; class Aves; order Galliformes; family Cracidae; genus Penelope; species Penelope pileata. The sequence continues at coordinate 1,762,463 of WBMW01005037.1, read as the reverse complement.
TCTCCCACCCCATGCTTGCAAGCAGCCAGACACATCCCTTGGGGGATATTGCTTCCCCTCTGCCACATGTGGCCCCATTGGATGCTCTATGCTGTGCATTGCTGCCACACGACCCCAAGCCCAAAAGCAGCCCCGTGCCCAAGCTGCACCACCAAGAAATGCCCCTCCATGGAGGCAACATCCCTCTGAGCAAGCCTGAGGAGTGCATCAGGGTTTAGCAGGATGCCACTGTCACTTTGATTTTTTTTTTTTTCTTCTGTTCTTCCTCTCTGAAGGAGCCACCTTACGCAAAAAGAAAAAATTCCCACCTTAATGGTGGATGACTTATTCAAATGGGTCTGTTTGCTAATGCGATTGGCTTCAACCAACAGCGCAGGTTGGGCTGTAATTATGGGAAAACAATCAAATCTCTATCTGGGTTCAGACCATACTGGTCTTGCCACTTTTTTGTGTTACAGCAGAACCTGTTCAGCAGCTTCAGCCGAGCTGTGCCTCCTTTCTGCTGCTGGGGCAAAGAAACGCCAACCAGTAGAGCCAGTCGGACTGCAAAGAGAAATTATGGCTTATTGTCTGTGCAAGTTCACCCACACTGCTCACTTCTGTCTCCCGTGTCCCAGATGAATGCCTTTTTGATCAGAGCTTCACCAAGCCAGCGGAGTGGAGAGAGACACATACAGCCAGACCCCGATGTGAGTACCATGCGCTGATTTTTATCTGTCCCCCGACACCTGGAGCTGGAGGGAAGCTGGGGAACGGCCCCGAAACTGCACATCAGTGCTTGGGGAGTGCTGGTGCTGGCAGCCGGAGCACGGTCCGTGCTCAGCCGATGGGCAGTGCCAGGGCTGTGCTCGTGCTGCTGGCTCCTCTCTGGGAGCGTGGGGTGATCGGGGGTTTGCCAGCAGCTGGGAGCTGAGGGCTTCTTGCAAAGCAGCTCTGCCGGCGTGGGCAGCAGGGAGCAGGGCTGCCCGTGAACTCTCCTCCAACAAATCTGCTCTGATGTTGTCCATCTGAGCAGGAAAGGCAATGAGATGCCACTGGGATTTGGAATGCAAAGAGGTGGCATCCAGCCCTGGCGATGGCTGCACAAGGGTCAGGGCAGGCAGTGGGTGTCGGGGTGCATGAGCCAGGAGGCTGGTTGTGTTTGCATCTAAAGAGCAGGGACCGGAGGGAGGGACCATCAAAGCTTTTGGTGAGCAAACATCCAGGGCTGTGGCAGAGCCGCATCCTCGCACGCATCAGGATGTGCCATGGGAGCATGGGGCAGCACCACTGCTCCCATGTCATCACCAAACTCCCATAGCATCACCCCCAGTTCAGCCCTCACCATACAGCACCTTGCACACTCAGTGTAGATAGCTTCCAGCCCCAAGTTCCTCTCCCATCCCCTTTTTCCACCCTAACTCGACCATATTTCTATTGCCAGCAGCCTCAGGCTGTTGTGCCCTTCTGCTCTCCCCAACCTTAAATCCAGGCTGAAGGATGGGAGGGGGGGTGCTTGGGGAAAGCCCTGGAAATGCTGACGGGAGAGATAAGCACACATCCTCCTGAGTGCTCTGGTGAGGGACATGGGACACAAAGTGCATGGTATTGCTTCAGAACGCAGCCTGGGCAAAGTGTCCCCATCACCAATGTGTCACCAAGCATTTGGGACAAACAGAGATGCCTCAGCCCATAGCAATGCCCGGCTCAGGCTGCCCTGCTTCTAGGTGGCACCGTACAGGGCTGAGCCAGGGGACCTGGCTGTGATGGCAGAGCCCTGGAGGGATCGCTCACCCCTTTCTCTGCCCCACAGCTTCTTGCCCCCCACCAGCTCAGCCAGCACCTGGCACGGTTTTGCCGGACTATTTCTTTTTATAAATAGAACCAACGAGAAAAGCTGATTCAGTTAAGGACTGTGCTGCTGCCCCTCTGCCCAACGGGGGCTTGGGGTAGGGGGGTGAGAGGGAGCGTTGGGCATTGGCTGTGCCCCTGCTCCCGACAGAGCCGTGAGCTATTGCCTGAGCCTCACCACCTCTCAATTAAAACACCTGAAAAACGCGATAATGTTTCATTACCCTCTTCCCAGAACATTTTGAGGTGTTAATTAAGCAATGTTTATAGAAGCAGTGGTTATCCCGAGATGCACAGGCAGATAAATGACTGTTTCATACCATCTTCCAAATCCTCAGTCGGGCACACAGAGCTGCCCATGGCTCTGCCCAAAGCCCACTGTGCTCTGGGCAGCACCATGGCATGGTTGGAGTGCAGCCCCAATATGGGGAGCAGGGCAGCATGGGTGCCTGCTGGGTGCCTGCGGCCACACAGCAGCAATCAGCAGGGAGCTGCCCGTGGTTGAGTTGGGGAAGCAGGAGGGCAAAGCCCCTTCCTAGCTGGGAAAGGTGCATGGAGAGATCCTGCAAATGCTCACCTTGATCCCTTAAGTGCTCACCCCACTATTTGAAACCCAGACTCCAATTCTTGAGTGTATTGCACTGCAGGGGGCCGAGCTCTCTTGCTTTAGGGATCCTGCAGCCCCATTGCTGCCCAGGGCTGTGCTGAGCAGAGGGCTGTCCCTTTGCAAAGGTGCTGCACACACTCCAGGTGGGGTATTCAGGGCAGTAATACTGTGACAGAAGAAAATCCACAGTGTTTTGGTGATTGCCACGGGCATTAGAGAAAGCAGAATCATCCCCCAAAGGGCCAGGTGGTGGGGGAAGCTGGGCTGCTGCCTGTGCTAATATAGCACAGGGGCTGTGCTGTGTTATGGCAACGCAGACTTTATAGAGTTTGAGTAAATAGGAGCACACGTCAGGACTTGAGGCCAGAGCTTTGTCCTGGAGGGTTTACTCTTGCTCTGCCCCTGAAGTGGGACATATCTGCCTACCTGAGAGAAAGGCAGAACCTCTCCTGTGCCAGCACCCATAGCCAACATCCAGCGCAGGTGATGCTTTGCCTGCAGCCCCTTTGGCCGCAACCCCGCTTGGCTGAGGGTCCCAGCAGCCCTGCTCCGGTGAGGAATTTCAGGTTGTAGGAGTCAGAGAGAGCCAAAGTGGCTCCTCCTGTCCCTCCTGTTGGGGGGGTGCAGTCTGCCAGCCCCCATCCCATCCCCGCACACCCCATGCAGTGCGGTGGGGAGAAGCACTGGGCTCTGCCATGGGACAGCTCGTGCCACACGCAGTCGTTTGGACAGATAAGAAGTGCCCTGATAATAAGATTTTCCATGACTGACCAGGCAGCTTTTTGGGAGTGTAAATCCAACTTATACCTCTAAAACTGGACAGGAACAGAGAGGGGTGGCCAAGAAGAGGTCTGGCTAACAACACAGCGCTGCCCAGCGATCGCACAGCAAAAGGTGTGTTGCATCAACCCTGAAGCTGAACCTCTCCAGCACTGCTGATGGGGAAATATCTGATTGTAAATCCATTAAGCTGTGCTGATCCTATAGTGTCAGAACTTCAGAGACCTGAATTTATTTATTTTTTAATGACTTAAGCTCATTTAGCTAACGAGCTGCTTTATTCTTCCGGAATCAAGCTGAGGGTGGAGATGTGGGCAGTGCCAGGGATGGAAGGAGCAGAATCCCTTGGGGACTGCAGCACTGCCCAAGCCCATCACTCCCCAAACCTCACAGCAAGGGATGGGAAATTCCCTCCCCAGCCACGGGCACTCCAGAGCAGCCAGATTCAGGGGCTGGCCCCAGTGCTGGGCTCTGATTGCTCATTGTAACCATGGTTGTGCACAGGCCAGAGACCTACAGTCCTCCCCAGGTTTGCCACAGAGGCAGTCCCATACCCAGGACCCCTTTGCAGACAGGGAAAGGGATGCTGACATCTCCCCCCCAAAAAAAAAAGGAAAAAAAAAGCACCAAAAATTGCAGTGGCTTTCCCCATCCAAAGGCTCAGGATCACTTCTCCAGGCAGGCACATCCCCTGCTGACTCAGCCCGGAGCCCCAGCCCCGCTGCAGCTGTGTGCAGGGAGCAGGGTGCTGCCCACACTCGGCCGCAGTGGCAGCGCGGATCCTGGCCCGTCGGGCTCTGACTCACGGCAGCTGCACCCCATGCCACCAGTTCCACATCCAGGTGCAGAGCCTTCCCACCCCGCAGCACTTCAAAGCCTTCCAGCCTGCACGCAGGGTTCAGCCCTGTGAGACAGTGGTGAATCTCAGCATCCCCCCCTCGCCCCAAGCAGCACCGAACCCAGGACTCAGCAACCCCAAGCAATGCCAGCTGCGCGGATGGAGCTCTCCTTAACATCTTTTCATCATTTTTTTTATTTTTTTTTGGAGGTGAGCCAGGTATTATTTCACCCGGCTTGTTATGAAGCTGTGCTTTGTGAGCTGAGCAGCAGAGATCCGTTCCCAATCCCATTTCACGGTGGCTGATCCCGAGCAGCCTTGGAGCCGCACGTGCCGCAATGAGCCGTGGGTGCCATCACCCAGCCCTGCAAAGGCTGGAAGGGGGGGGAAAAGATTTTTTTTTAATGTTTTTTATGCTCAGGGGAGGCTGCTCGGAGGTTGGTGCTCCAACAGTTTGGTTTTGGAGCTGTTTGTGGATGCAGGCTGCTGTTACCACGCTGTGCTCAGCTCTCTGTCTCGCTGAGCTGAGCACACACAAAGCCCAGCTTGCTGCTTCTGCTCGCTGGCGCGTGCCTAATTTCTTTTTAAAATCAGACCCTTTAGGGGAAAGTTTCTCCTTCCAGCTCCGCGTGCCCACATCTTGCATATGCAGGCGATCAGGCACACCTCTGCTCTGCATGCAGATAAAGGCGTGCGGTGCCGGCAGCGATGGGAGCGTGCAGCAGCTGCAGAGCCCTCCCCGTGCACCATGGGGCTGCTGGGCTCTGCCCGTGTGCAGGGCTCTGCTGAGCCAGGGCACCCAGCCAGTGACCCTCATGGGTCCCTTCCAACTCGGGGTATTTTATGATTCCATGACCCAGTGCTGCCCAAGGCTTTGGCTAATGGGAAGGAGAGGTGTTAGCCCCAAACCAGCACCCTGATGTCATCTCTGATGAAACACGTATTCTCATCTCCCAAGTTCCCACTTCCCGTCCCTGCTAGAGACTTCAGAACTCGTGATCACTGGGATTGGGGCAGATTGACAAAGCAACCACTCTGCTTTCAGGCTGATGGCTCCCTGGTGCCTGTGGGGTTGGACCAGAGGTCCCTTCCAGCCCCTACAATCCTGTGACTCTGTGGCTCACAGCTCACTGAGCTGGGGGTGTCGTGGGTTCTCCTCCACCTCGCTAGTTGTCTGGGGGAGTTTTCAAATGAAAAAGGAAAAAAAATTTATTTTTAGCAAGCAGAGCCCTTTATTCTCAGGGATTGAGGACCACCAGCACTGAGCAGTTGTACTCACAGTGTGGGGAAACCCCACAACATCAGTGGGGAAACCGAGGCAGGGGCAGGCAGGGCAGAGACCTGAGCCCTGGGCACAGTCCTGATTGGGGTCAGATCCCACCCAGGCCTTCACCTCTGCAGGCACTGTAAAACGGGGCTAATAACACTGGGTTTGGTGTCTCCCCAGGTGTGAGGAGGCTGCGGGCAGTGAGGCGGGGGCAGCCGGGGCGATGGCAGTGGAGCTGCCAAGCGGTGCGTGCCAGGGGGCATCTCCAGAGCCACTGGGGGTTGTTCTTGTCACCTGTCCCCAGCAGCACAGGACATGAGCCCTGCTCTGCACATACAGCCCCACAGTCCCCAAAAGTCTTGGAAAAGCCTGATTTGCTGCTGTTGCAGTGCTCGCACTTTCCATGCCATCACTATTCTGCTTTGTCCATGCTCCCAGCCCTGAAATCCCCAACGAGCATTCTGCTCTTGTTGCACATGTGGGTTAGCAAACTGTTTACTTTCTATAGTTGGGCAGGTATTTCTTTGTTGTCTTTTGAGGACTTTGCAAAAGAACCATATCCACCAGATACGTTTTTTTATTGGTCATTTTTTTCTGTGCTAGGTTAAAACCTGAACAATCTAAAACCAAAGGACACCCTCGCATGCAGCCCAGGAGCACGGCACAGCCCTGAACATGACCACAGACAGTTTTGCAGAATTCTTGAACAAGCTCAAGGAGATCCATGAGAAAGAAGTCCAAGGTAAGAAAACACAAGAAATCTTCTTAAAAACTGGCCAAAATCCATTTATTTGTAATGCTGCCCTGATCTCTTTGGTTTCAAATAACCATGGTGTGCTTCATCTGTCTTATTCTGGTGCCACATGGGCTGGAATATGGCTTGGAAACTGAAGGAAAGAGGAAAAGGGGAAAGATGCAATCGTCTGTAAGGCAGAAGTAGTGAGTTTGAGGCTCTGTTACAGAAAACCTTGCATAGTTTACTCCTCTAGGGAGCTTCCCAGACATATATCATTGAAGTAAGAACCATTAGGTTCAGAAATAAAATGCCAAATCCAATTGTTTTCCTATTAAAATAATTCCCGCTATCGGTATTATGAACAAAACGACAGCGCTTTTGGACAATTCTGGCTTATGGATTCATCTTTGCCTTGTGTGATTTCAGGCCCTGTGAGAGTTAGAGGAAACTGTTGAGCAATCTAAACCACATGTTTGCATCTATTTTGCATAAAATGGGTTTGACAAAACGTAACATCTGCAGATCCATCAATGGAAGTGTTCTTGTTGAGCTGTAAATATTCTCCGAGATGCTCTGCAGCCCCAGAGCTATAAAATAGTGCCCACCTGGGAAACACCCAGGGTAGCTGAAATAACCAGAAACAAAACTGAAGCAGACTTTTTGGGGGTGGAGGGGAAACGCAGGCTCATTAAAGAGCAGAAATACAAACTGTGCTCCCATGCTGTACAGCTTTTCCTGTTATATTAAGCTGCGGTGTCACCCAGCACAGGCACTGTGTTGGTCTTTCTCCAGAATGAGGTTTGGAAAGAGATGAGGTTCCTTTCAGACAAAGCTCCCTCCTGAAGCCAGGTTATTGGCTTTCATTTCTGAGGTGCTGTGGAATTTGCAACGAGCACCTATCTCTGTTCCTTATTCCAGGGCTGCAGACAAAGCTAACGGAGCTGACGACGGAGAAGTGCCGGTGAGCAGGGGATGGGTTTGAAGACCTCCAGGTGCTTCTGTGCTTCCTGGAGGGGCCCAGCAACCCCACGAGCCCTGAGCAGGAGGTTCCCTATTTCAGAGCGCACCCTTTGCCTTTTTGGCTATGCTGAATTTAAGCCTTTCCATCCCAGCCCACCTCCCATCTGCCTTCGCACGGGCGCACGATATTTGTGCCATGGGCACTGCTCCATGGGGGAAAAAATGGAACAAAGCACAATGTTGACTCCAAGGGCAGCATCTAGGCTGCTCCCTGGGCCCTAATACATTTGTTTTCCACGCAAGTAAATGCCCTTCTGTTCCTTTTAATCCCAGCAAGTGTGGGCTTGGGGTGTAAACCCTTCCCATTGACTGGGTGCTGAGGATGAAGCCATAGATGTGGGGAGAAGCCTGGTAACCCTCTTTCCCTGGCTCTTCTCTTGCATTAGTGATGCCCAGAGAATTGAAGAGTTGTTTGCTAAAAACCACCAACTAAGGGAACAGCAGAAAGTCCTCAAAGAAAATGTAAAAGTGCTGGAAAACAGGTAGGATTTCCTGTTCAGCTATTTGGTGGCAGTGGGTGCACACTCCTGGAAGGACAATCTAAGGGGTTTGGTGGTTTCCAAAAAGTGACCTGCAGCACGTGGGCAGCTTTTCTTGGGAACTTTGGGGAGCAGGACCAGTATGGAGTTTCCCAAATGGAGGGGTGATGGGGTTGGGGGATGGAAGGGCAGTGCTGGGATGTGTGAGGGCTGATAGCTCCACTCACATCTCTGGGTTGAGTGCACTCTTTTGCACATCCATGTGCCCTTCTCCCATGTGGATGCCTGGTAACAAGGTCCTGGACGTGGGTTTTCATCCAGGCTGCGAGCGGGTCTCTGTGACAGATGCATGGTCACCCAGGAGCTGGCGAAAAAGAAGCAGAATGAATATGAGAATTCCCATTTCCAGAGCCTCCAGCACATCTTCATTCTCAGTATGTACCCAGATCTGCTCTAACCTTGGCTCTGGCTCATTGGGGCTGTGCTCAGGTGACGTGTCCATCAGGCACCTGCATGGGAACCATGCAGTAGCTGCACACCAAGAAGAGTTTGGTGATGGGGAGGAGGGAGGAAGTGATAGAAGAACGGAGAATCTGGGAAATCAGGTCTGGCAGCTGCACCTGAAGCAGCACAGCTGGTGTTTCAGCCCTCCGGATCTCCAGAAAAAAGGGAGATAAGGGATGGGGCTCCAGCCTGCTCCATGCAGCACCCAAAGCCGTGGCTCTCCTGGTGTATCTCCACAGCCAACGAGATGGGACGTCTGAAGGAGGAGAACAAAGCTCTCAAGGAAGAACTGAAGAGGTTCCAGAGCCTGGAGTGAGTGCTCTCTGGGTGTCATTCGTGGCACGGGGTGTTGGTGTGGCAGAGGCTTCCCTACCCCTGAGCAGTGGTGTGCTTGGGTAGTTTAGCACACCGTTCCTGTGGGTTCCTGTAGAATTTAAGACAGCAAAATCCCTGTAATGGTCCAAGTCCTCAGCGAGCTTTGCTCACTCCCCTCTTCACACGCATCTAAGGGCTGAGTCTTTGGGGAACGTGGGGACCCAGTGATGCCGAGGTGGATGATCTGCTCCAGCTGGTTACTGCTGGGAGCCCAGGAACCTGCCAGGCAGGGCAACGTACACAAATCAGCTCATTCCTCAAGGGCTTAAAGTCCAGAGGAATTAGCGCTGAGGGATTAGCTTAGAAATGTGCTTTCTTTGGAACTCAGAAGCACCATCTGCTTAAAGAGAAACTCTCCCTTCTACGCCTCAATGCTTTCCAAGGGCTGAGAGGACCAGGAGCTGCTGATCCAGTTGGGTTTGCTGAGCACCAAGCTCTGCTCTTCCCCAGGCTGCTGCACAGGAAGGTTTCCAACCAAACACCCATATCAGAGCATCAGGTGGTCAGGCCAGGACCTGATCAATGACATAACTGTGGGGCTCAGACCCACAGCAGCTCTCTGCTAGGGAGCATCAGCCCCACTGGCTGAGAACAGTGACAGTGACAGCTCTGAATCCACCCCTACACCAGGCAGAGACCTATGGGTTCCTGCACAGCTTTTGCAACAGCCACAGTTGGGATTTGGCTTACCCAACTTTGCGGCTCCCCGTGCCATTACCCATGGGCAGGTGGGGAAATCAGACCTGGAGCTGCCGTGCTGGCTCCGTCCCATGCTGCAGAGTGCAGCGATAAGCTGAAAGGGAAGGAGGTGAGGCTGAGGATCCGGTATGTCCACGTTACATATAAATATGTATATTTACACATCAGGTTCTGTAACTCAGAGCTGCCAGTACAATGGCTCTCAGAATGGTGATTCCCTTCTCCTGCCCTTTCCCATCTCTTCTTGCTCTCTGCAGGGACAGGACCAAGTACCCAGGAGCCATCTCCAGGGAGCGCAGCTCCACGCCCAGCTCCCCACTGCCACTGCTGTCCCCCGCCAGCAGCACCGAGAGAGCAGCACCCGGGGTGGCAGAGGAGACCCAGCGCAGTGTGCTGGGGCTGGAGCTGGGGGAAGGTGGGTGCTGGGGTCCTGAGGATGGGGTCAGTGGTTGAGCCGTGGAGCAGAGCTGCTCCAGGGATGGGTCTGGAGAGCATAGAACCAGCTGTTGGCAGCTCAGATGGATGCTGTCGTGGACAGAATAGAGATAAATACGTTTCTCTGCTTTGTGCAAACTGTTCCTGGGGGCGTTTGGGTGCTCTCGCTGTAAGACGGGTGCTGTGCAGGCGTGCAGCCACCACCACTCCAGGCAGAGACCATGTGCTTGCCTTGGTGCCAGCCATGTGTGCAACAGAGAAGCCCTCACTCACATGCTGGCTTGGGCCAGAAGGAGGAGATTTCAGCTCTACAGGACCATCACAGGGGCTGATTTTGTCTCTTTTTGCAGAGAAGCCTGCAGGACAGAGAAGCTCTCCGAGCAGCAGGATCTCCCCAAGCACTGTGCTCCAGGAAGCTGGCCTCGCAGAAATGGTGAGATCCAGAGGGAGCCCATGTCCTCAGGGCTGCTCCTACCACAGCACTGGGTCAAGAGGGGCTGGAGAATGAGGATGGAGGGATGGAGAATGAGGCAATTAGGGGTGAAACAATTACCCCAGAACTGGGCAGAATGCCATTGCCAGGGACAAGGAGGAAACCAACCTAGTGCCAGAGATTGCAGAGATCACCACTATCTGCTGGCGAAGCAATTAGGGTTTGGCATCGGCTCCTGCTCCCTGTTGCAGGAGAACATCTTTGGTTTGTTCCCATGTTTGCCCTCCACAACAGCACACCCAGCATCCCTGAGCCTCTGCCTGTCATGCTGGTTCCTCTCTTGCTGAGGAAAGCTCTCTCAGGCTTGGTGCATCTTGGTGCAGCTTATCCCAGGTGGCAGAGTCAGGAACAAGAGGCAGGAGCGCGGTGTCTGTTGGAGAAGCCTGGAGAGCGTGTGGGTTGTGTAGGTCTGGGGGACAAACACAGCACAGCAGCCCTGCCCAGGAGCATCACAGGTATCTCCCCATCTGCAGCATAATGAACATCGGGGTTTGCAGAGGGACTGACATTCAGCGGTTGTCATCTCACGCACAGCCTTTGAAGCACACAGCGTGTGTCAGCTGTGGGATGCTGAGTGATAGGATGATGTCGGGCACTGGGAAATGAGGCTGCAGGACCTGGAGCCCTGTTCTCGCCATGGGAACCCGAGCCCACGTACACATCCACACCTGGGTTCTGTTTTGGCACAGGCTTCCTTAGCTAAACACCGCAGAAAACCTGAAGGAGCAGTGAAGGGGGGTTCTGGTAGGGCTGCGAGGATAATTAATGGAAGCGTTGGTGACATCTCTGGGTAGGCAGGGAAAAGTCAAGTCAGGACACGTGGTGAGCCTCTGTGGCAGCAGATGGGATCACAACATCCCGGCCTCACGGCCGGGGCTCTGCTGGGGGTGCATCCCTCAAAGAACTGCCAGGAGTGTGGGTGGATGGAGCCCAGTGGGCTGGGCAGGGGTTGAGGAATTCACATCTTGGTTAAGCTACTGAATCGTGGCTTGACTTGAGAGAAGATGTGTGGCCTCCTCAGCTGCAAATCAGTGCAACCAGAAATTAAAGAATATTGTAAGTCCTACTAGAAAACACAAAGGGAAGCTTTCCAGTGAAAGCCAATGCAATTATGGTTCAGGCGCTGATTGGAGTTGTATCAAATCACTTCTTACCACCTCTGAGGTGGGAACTGACAGGAGCCATTGGTGCAGAGCACTCAGGAGTGGTTGGGTCTGCATCCAGCACAGCCCCAAGAGCCACACACTGCTCCCTAGGACACAGCCCAACACCTGACCATGTTTTGCTTCCAGGCATCCCAGAGGATTGCCAACCAGTTGCACGGCACCATCGCCCTGGTGAGGCACAGCCTGGAGAAAAGTCCCTCGGGGGCTGCAGTGTCCCCCCCGGCCAGGAGGACCCCGCTGCCACCGGAACGGGAGCGCAGCCCCAGCCTGGAGCCGTGAGTGCCCCTCTCAGGAGCAGACCCCATTGGGTGGCTGCTGTTCGTCCACCTTCTCCACTCTTCCCTCCATGCCCACAGCCTCAGGGAACAGGGGAGGGTCTCCCATTTGAACAGAAATGCCTGGAATCCCACCCAACCGGACCGGGCTTGTGTTGCTTCACATTCAGACAGAGCCAGGTGTTGGTCCCCAGCCTGCAGAGCCAGGACCTGTCTGAGGCAGGAGGCAGCAGTCCCTGCTGCTCCTTATCTATTCTAATGGGTTTTTCTGCAGGGCTCAGCGCTTCCCAGGGCTTCTCCTCCCCATTGATTTTGGGAGGCTGTTCAGCTGCAGACTGCCAGCTGCCCACAGTGGGAGGGATCCGCTGTGCATTCCTGGGAACAGCTCGCACACGGGGCACTTGCCAAGCCATGAGCAATGGCAGGGACTCGGTGTGCATGGGCAGGTTCACGTGCTATGCTCCTATTGGCACAGCTGTGAGATTCCCTGAGGATGACGTTGGGGATTGCTCCTCTATCCTGGGGGCCATCGGGTCCTCCAAGCCACTGGGAGAGCCCAGGGACAGCCATGGGGGGAGTCAGGGTGCCTCTGTCTGCATGGCCTGGATTGACCAGTGGCTTCCAGAATGAGAGGGAATGGCTTTAAGTTAGCCCAGGGAAGATTCAGGTTAGGTATTAGGAAAAATTTACTCTCTGAAAGAGTGATGATGCACCAGCACAGGCTGTACAAGGAAGTGGTGGAGTCACCATCACTGGAGGTGTTCAAGAACCATGGAGATGTGGCACCTGGGGACGTGGTTCAGTGGGCATGGTGGGGACAGGCTGGGGTTGGCCTTGGGGATCTGAGAGGTCTTTTCCAACCTTCATGGTTCTGTGATTCTGTGATTCACTGCATCAATGAGTGGTCAGCATGTCCCCACCATCACCTGTAGGATCTGGGAAATCATGAAAATTCCCTAAAAAAATGTGATTTTTTCCCTGTTCTTTTCTTTTAGCTATTTGACAGCAACCAAGCCAATCTCCCCCAAGATTTCTCCATCCTATGAAAACCTAAAACTGAGCGCCCACAAAGAGCAGCTCTGCCTCCTCAACAAGCACCTCGCCCTGCAGCAGCTGGGGCTGGCGAGTGGCTGTGCTCCATCTGATCGGGACGGCGGCTTCCCCGGCCGCTTGCTCAGGACCACGGATGGCGATGGCAGGACGAGGCCGCGCGATGACTGGGACGACCGAGCCACTCTGCTGAAGCTGCCTGCAGCCGTGGTGTACGTGAGGGACCAGCACCTGGAGGGGAAGCTGCACCTCCTCAAGCACCGGGAGCGGCTGCAGCATCTCCTGGCGCAGCAGCAAAGCCATCGGGTCAGGACGGACGCTGAGCCCAAAGCTGCACCCGAGGAGCGGCCGCTGTCCCCATGGCTGAGGGTGGCGGTGGGATGCAAAGAGGAGAGGATGGAGGATGCTGTGGATGGGAAGGAGGAGAGGGAGCTCTGGCTGAGCCGGGATGGCTCTGAGCGCCAAGGAAAGGTGGAAGCATCGAGGGACTACGGTGCAGACACCCCACTGGACCTGTCGGACACCGGTCGTGGGAGGGGAATGGGATGGATCAAGCACCGGGAGGCCAGCAGCCCGCAGCCAAACCCCAGGGACAGCCCCAAGCACGGCCCCTGTGGGCAGCACGGGACGGAGCAGCCCTACAACCACTGGCACAGCACTGCCCGGGTACAGCCCGCGGGACAGCCCAGTGCCATCAAGGAGGAAGAGGAGGAAGAGGAGGAGGAGGCAGCTATGGTGAGTACAGCTCGGGTTGGCATCACACTGGTCCCTTCCCTGCTGTTGGGAGCCTGGTGCTCGGTGCCAGTGTCATTACAGCCATCATTAATGTCCTGTTCTGAAATGGCCTGGGGACAGGTGGCTTTGTCACGTGTTTGCCGATGGGATTTTCCACCCAGCTCAAAGGAAAGATGTGCATCAGCACCTGCACCCCGTTCCCACCAGTCTGTGTAGCACAGCACATCTGTGTTGTCTGTTTTGTCCCAGCACACCACAGTCATTGCATTGGGGTTGGGGCTGCCCTTTTCCCCCACCTGTGAAGGCAGTGCATCCATTGATGCCATTGATGGGATTTCTGCATTCATTGTTCCTTACAGCTCGTTCTCTCCCGGGTGCATCCGACAAACAAGTCAACACCGAGTGACCCAGAGGCCCCCCCAGAGCCCAGGGTGAGACCGGCAGCCACCACGCAGAAGGAAGAACCAGGTAAAGAGCCCCGGGCAAGCATGACATCCAAAAAGGCAAACTCCAAAGAGGCATTTTGGTGTGCATGAAGGCATCCTGCAGCTGGGAAGAACATTTGCAAACACCTGCAGTGCTGGCTGACCACAGCAGGTGCTCACCACCCCCCCACCTTGCTCCTGGCTCTCATTTTGCACCATCAGAGAAGCAGTGGTGTCAGCCTGAGCACTGGGGAGGGATGCTGTTACCTGCATTCTCCCCTTTTCCCCACTCCATCCCCTATAAAACTCCTTTCCATCCCATGTGTCTTCCGCTGGGGTGCTCCCTGCTTGCTGATGGCTGCAGGACAGGGCCAGGTTTGCCTACAGGTGGGAGGCAGCAGCCATGGGGAGCGCAGCGGGCAGCACGTCTGCGGGGAGCTGCTCCCTACCGGCCCCACTGGCTCGGCCAGAAAGTTGAGCTCGCCTGGATTAGTTGGTCTGGGCGTGTCGGAGTGGTTTGGGAACACTGGGAGCAGGATTTTGCACAGTGGAAAAAAAAAAAATGGGAGGGGGGAGCCCTCCTCTGTGATTTACATGTTAGGGAGATATCATCATAGCAGAGGAATTTCAGCTGATTACATTCTGGGTGTGGGAAAACGCAGGACTTTCTTCAGTTCTCACCTGAAGGTTGACACAAAGCCCAGGAAGGAGCGAGCAAACACTTTTGCACTTTCTAGTGAACCTTAACCCCGGAAGGACAGCGTGAGGACAGGACAGGGCTGCAGGGGCTCTGGGTGCTGGGCAGGGAGCAGGGCACAGCTCTGACCCCAGCCCTGCTGGCACATGGGGGGTGCAGATGGGGTGATGCTGGGTCCTGGCCCCGCACAGGTGCTGGGTGAGTGCCCGGTGCACACAGGTGTGCACGAGGAATCGTGTAGCCTCAGGGCTGTGTGCAGCAAAACCCCTTTTGCTGGGCAGGGAAGCGGCTCCCCCACCTCTCCTGCTGCCAAGAGCCACCAGCCAGGACAGGGAGCAACCTTCAGCATCTTCCATTTGGGCTTTTCTACCCCAATACATCTCCACATCTTTGTCTCCAATGGGAAGGATTTTAAATACCCCTCAGCTCCCTCACCTGCACACGGCCACTGCATTCAGGGCAGTGCCTGCTGCTTGCTTCTAGCAAAGCCCTACAGAGACAGTTTTATTGGAAGTTTGTCCCCATAGTCCTCTGTTTGGCATCCCCTAAATATCCATTCCAAACTCAATCTCCACATCTTCATGTTTTGAAGATTACGGAATGATCACCACTATGTGGACACCCCATAATGAAGGCTCTCCAAGCCTGGGCCAGAGGCTCTGTATCGTGCCCATGAGCTTGTCATGCCCCATGCCAACCAAAACCTTCCATTCATGTTTCCTTAGATGATGATGATGCTGAGTCCATGAAGCAGGAATCCGACGAGGCAGACACGACGGACAGCGAGGTTGGTTTGCTTGGGTTTGCCTGGGTTGGGTAGTGCCTTCACACCAGGGATTCCTGTTCTGGGAGCACCGAGAGGCACAGGACAGGTTGTCCCTGCCCATCTCCCTCCGGGAGGTGATGGCTCTTCCTGCACCAGGTGCCAAACCCATTTCCACACTGTTACCCAACTGGTTGCTAAGGGGTAGGGATGTCACTCTTGGCAGATGAAGACCAACCCTTTTCATAACTGTGGCAATGGTCACAGAGGCTCCTGGCAACACAGCCGGGCTGTCGATGTGCTGGAAATGGAGCATTATGTAGACTGAACGTTCTTCTCATTGGTGCAGGTGGCTGCTCCCTATGAACACGACATCCCACAAGAAGCCCAGGCTGAAGGGAAATATTTTTGCACCAAAGACAGTGCTCATGCACTACAGAAGAAGAGGAAAAGAGGACAGGATGCCTGGACAAAAGGTAGGGAGAAGGAGTTCCTCATTCCACTTCCCAAAGGGCTCCTTTAGAGCAGGAACCGTGGGCACTGGGCACCTTCCCATCCATGGATGCTCCTCCATGAACAAATCCCACTACGCACACAGATGTTTGCCCAAAGTGATGTAGCAGAGCCCTTTGGTTCCCTGCAATAAGGCATGGTGGGCCATGTTTTAGCAAGAGCTGTATCCCCAGCCAGAGCAGACTTGATAATGGAACTTGATGGTCTTGAAGGTCCCTTCCAACCCAAGGCATGCTGGACAGGGTGACCAGAGAGCACCCCAGCACCCAGCTAACTGTTCCACGTCCCTTCTTTTTGCTCACTGTGCCGCAGGAGCTGGCTGGAGGTGGCCAAATTCCCAGCAACAAGCTGTTGACATTTGGAGAAAGGTTTCTGCCAGCTCTGTTGATTTTCCAGCATGGCCCCAGAGGTTTTCCCTGGGTGCAAAGAAATGTGTTGGACTCACATTTCCTACGGGTGAATGAGCAGAAAGCTGCCCTTGATAAGGGCAGGGATAAGCGAGTGTGGCTGTCAAGCCTCACATATTGCTCTGCCAGAACTGGGAGGGCCGTGTGCTGCTGCTCACCCTTTTTGTACCATCAGCAAGGAAAGGACAGTGTTGATCAAATTAAAAATATTTAGAAGGCTGTTAGTGGGGAGAAACCCAAGGAATGAGCCCCACTACCCCACTGCCCCTTCTGCTTCTTGGTTCTGCCTCCAGGGTACAGCAGCCTCCCTCAGACACATTAAACTCATGAGAGGGGTTTCTCTCCATCTTTATTCTACTGCGCTTTGCTTCCTCCTGCTCAGTCCATGGTTTGGGACTTGGCCACACTGACCTCGTACTCGCAAATCCATCGCTCGGTGGTTAACTCCTGGGGCCATCTTGATGTTAGCAGGTTCCAAGAAGGCAGTGAGAGGAAGAAAGAAAGTCAAAGTGGAGCAATGCTCGATGGGGACCAAAGAGGAAGCAGAGAACTGCTTGGATTCCCACCACAACCCCTTGGAGGAGAGCTAACAGCAGGGCGGGGAGGGACGCAGACGCTGCAGCTAATGAAGGGCTCCAGGATCCCACCTGCACTGGGAGTGCAGCTCCTGCCCATAAGGACCATGATGACTCCGTAAGGAGCAGAGCACCCCTCAAACCCTCCCTGGGTGCTCCTGGGAGAGGCTCCATGGACACTCACACTGTGCTGGCAGGATGGACCACACTCGTCCTCGGAGCCTGGTGTCACCCTGAGCCCCGCTGTCCCCATGCACCAACCTACATCAGTTAAATCTCAACCCCACTTCCCTACACATGGATCTTGTTTGAGCCACAAAGCCCATGGTTCTCCTTTCTAGCTCAGTGTCTGGAAAAAGCACATGGGCCGGGCAGGTGGGACACGTCCCTGGAGAGCAAGGGACAGAGCATGGAAGGGACAGCATGCCTGAGGTGTCAGGGCCAGGTGTGCACGTCCCAGCTGTGCCCGCAGCACAGCCCCAGTGCAGCAGCTCGTGCTGACCTTGCGGCATTGCCAGGAGCTTGTTTTCCCATGGATAAACTGTTCTCAGACTATTTTTTCTGATGTGTTAAGCATGAGCACACTGCCCTTCAGCATCACGGGACAGGACTGCTGCTGCTCGGTGCTCTGGGATGGGACAAGGAGAGCAGAGCTGTACCGGGGCAGGGCTGCTCCCAGCACACAGAGGTGCAGCAGAAGTGGCAGAGGCAGCAGCTGGAGCTTCCCCACGAGCACTGCCTCTACCACGAATTGTTTTTTTTGTCATTGGGGGTTTATTTGTCCCATTCACACAGCGGGGAAGCACAGTGAGCCGGGCGCAAACAGCTTGTCCACAAAGTACTTCCACCTCCTTAGGGCAAGCAAGGCAAAATTAAATTTTTTAAATAATAATGACAAATAAATAAATGAAATGAAAATAAAATGAAGTAAAATAAAATAAAATAAAATAAAATTAATAAAAACGATAGCAATCATAATAATAAAGCCAGAAGGCGCAGCGCAGCACAGCTGGGGGGGCAGCGGAGCTCAGCCCGACCCCCGGGGCTCAGCCCGGCCCCGGCTCCCGGCGCTGGGGCGGTGGCGGCCCCGGGGCGGTGCTGGGGCCGCGGGCACACAGCGCCGCCTGCCGGGCTGAGCCGCTCCGCGCTGCGCCCAGCGAAGCCTCCCCGGGCAGCACCCGCGGGGTCCTCTGGGTCTGCCCATGCTGGGGGAGAAACGCTGAGTTCTTCCTGTGTTTGCCCAGGGCTGAGTGCTTGGTGCCCGGTGAAACGGGGTGACTGGGGGCGGCTGCCGGCTCGGGCACTGCGGTGGACCTGGGAGGATGGGTGGTGTTCGGGGTGCAGGGGGGGTGTCCAGGGACAGCCCAGGGATGGTCATCGCTGCACAGATGGGCTTGCAGGAGGCGGTGATACCCAGTGCATGAACTGGGTATATTTTAAAAAATAATAATAATAATAAAAAAGATTCCATCCAGAGGAAAAAAAAAAAAAGAAGAAGGAAATGTAATCCTGAAAAGAGGCCCCTCTACAGGGACGCAGCCTGAGATCAGGAGAACTGAAGAAGGGAGGGAACTTTTATGCAACTGTGAAATAATCCCCTCCCTCTGATGATCCCTTGATAAGCAGAACAAGCAGAAGTCCTGCCAAAAATAACAAATTCATCATTTCTTCTTTTTTTTTTTTCACAAAGATTTTTTTCTGTTCATCGTATGAGACCACTGCAGAATTCACTTTCATTGATTGGGCTTTTCTTATTTTTTGTCTTGCTTCTTGCCTTTTCCCAGCAGATGTTTTCAGCTGATGCCCCCATATCTCCCCACAGTGTTCCAGGGGTCTGGCACACATCCGTCATAGGACAGTCCCATAACTATAAAAACAAAGAGTGTTTTGGGGTTTGTTTGTTTGTTTGTTTGTTTTCTGAATCAGAGCTGAAGAGAAACCCAGCTTTACCCACTGCACTTGGTGCAGCCCTGTAAATGCTGCCCTGCACGCTGGCACCCACTAGCACCATGCTGCAGAGCCCAGGTAAGTGCTGAGGTCCATCAGTCCCTGTAATTCTGCCTGCCAGTCTCCTGTGCACGAGATTCTTGGCAGATAAATGCATGCATTGGTTTGGTGATGTCCTGACAGGCCAAGGCTGGATGGAAGGAACCTGAGATACCCACAGCATCTCTGAGCACGTTGCACAATGACCCCAAACCCACTGAAATCACCCTTAGTGACTGTGTGAGTGCTGTCCTGTGGAGCAAAAGAGCAGAGGAGGGGCTCTCCCAAACACAGCCCAGCCTTCCCCGAAGGCTGGCAGCTCCCATTGGGTTCCTCCAACCCAGCCATATCTCCATCCCTGCAGAGCTGAGTGCAGGTGGATTCATTTCCCATAGGACCCAGCCCAGAGCATAGCTTGGTTGCAATGTGGCATTGGCTGCATTGAAATTTTGCAAATCTGAAAGAGCAACAGGGTGAGCATTGCTGCTCCCTTTTAGCCCACCCGAAATAGCACAGCTCCTGCCCTGCTGCTGTCATGCAAAGCATTTCCGATCTCAGAGCGGCACAACATTTCTCCTGCTGATCCTTAAGCACTGGCAGATGCTGAATCACTCTCCCAGCACGGACAGCTGCTCTCAGCTTGCAGACCTGGGGGCACATGCCGGCCTCTGCATCAGCCTCCCACTGACTCAGCAGGAAAGTGACATCTTCACCTACTGCTTTGTAAAATGATGTAAGAAATAAATCAGCGCAACACTCGATGGGAATATAAATCTCCATCTTGGGGGAAAGAAAAAAAAATTGCCACCACACAAAGGTTCCTCTGTTGCAGCTGTAACTGAGCTGCTGCTGTGCAGGAAGGGAGAGGAGCTGGGAGGGAGCGGGGCTGTGCCGGGACGCAGGAACTGAAAGCACCAAAAATGGAGAAATGCACCCCAGATTCCCCCCCCTTCCCTTAAAGCCTTCAGCAGTGTTACTTTGTTATTTTGTTATTTTTCATCAGGAGATATTTTGGAGACATCCTAAATCTTTTTCGTGAGGCTGATTGCCGCCTCCTCCGTAGTGAAATCCCTTTAAACAGGATCTGATGGGTGATGCCCATTTATAGTGCTGGGAGCACAGCTTCACCCCTCTGTTCACTGCAGGAGATTTCATTCCAGGCATTGCTGAACTCTTGCTTACGTCCCGTTGCAGGGATGTGAGTGGGATGGGCATTCTGTGTGGGTCCTTCCCAAGGGCGGATGCACTCTGTGTGGGTGGGACATGCAGCCACATCCCCACAACCTGCGTGTGAGCCCTGCAGGGCACAGCCAAGACAATCTGAGTGACAGAACAAAGCTTAAGGGCAGGATGTGAAGTGTAAGGCCTCCCAAAAAACCCTGTACAAGGTTCTCCCGTGCAAGTCATTGATCTGTTATTAACACCCTGCAGTGCAGCTCCCACGCCACACACTTTGGGGCTTTGATCCATTCATTCTCCAGCCCTCCCATACTCACCGTGCACATCTTTGATGCAGTGAGCTCACAGCCCTCCTAGGGGAGAGCAGTACCATTAAATCAATGCACTCGGTGTTTTTTAAATACTTGGTGTCATGCAGGAAAGCCTGAGTCACCGTCCAGGGCACATTGCTGGCAGCAGAGGTTGCTGGTAGTGCTCCCTCCCCGGGCTCAGCGTGTTGGTAGGATTTAACCAGAAAGCTGCAGGGATGCTGGGGGTGCATCACTGCCATGGGCACAGTGGGGGGAACTCGGGATACGGCTGCAGTGCTGCAGTCAGTGCCAGGAGAATGCTGGGCTCCCAGCTGGGCTGAGGGGTGCTGGAACAAAACCATCGTAGGTCACACAGGTAACGTACCATGGGTCTGATGGTGCTACAGGTTGGGGATGCAGGAGGAGAGTCGAGGGAGATGAATGTGCAAGTAGAGAGCAGGAGTGGTGTGAAATGTGTGTAAGAGACATCGGGGAGGGGTTCTGTAGTTTTCTTGTACTCATGCAGGGAATGGTACCCTGCAAAACTTTCTGAGGCATAATCCATAGGAGGGGCTGGAGGAGCTCAGGAGGATGCACAGCCCCAAATGTGTCTGGGATGGATGCGGTGAGCGTGAAGGCGGTCTCTGCCTGGGCCCAGTGATGGGAGGAGAGGATTTCAGGAGGATGGAGGGTCCATGGCACAAGGAGCTTGGCTTGGAGCCTGCTCAGGAGGGGGGATGGGAAGCTGTGTGAGCACAGGGCACTGTATGTACCCTGCCAGGAGGACTGCAGGAACACAGCCTGGAGAACTCGCACATTTCCTGTTTATTTTCTCCTGCCCAGGAAGAGGTGGAGGTGGAGGTGTGGGGCTGAGCTGGCGTCTGATGTCACCGTGCAGCCACTGCAGCCCCATTTCTGTCACAAGAAGCACACAGAGCTTCTCCTGCCTGACACCCCCTGGGCCTGGGCTGAGCAGAGGAAAGCTGGGGACCACCGCTGTGCTGGCATGGCCAGGATGCTGCAGTGCCAGAGGTGTACAGGTGCAGGGTGTGCTGCTGTAACCACAGGAAATCAAGAGTGTTTCAACAAGTATTGGTTTTGTACCATGCTCCAATGTGTTTGGGCTTTCAGACAACAGTTGCATTTTTCAATCCATTTCCCTTTTCCTGGGGCAAATGGCAGAGGCTGGCAGGGGGAGGCACCTGAGCACAGCACAATGTGGGACTGCAAAAGAGTCACACTGCATTCGGGGTGGGAAATTTACAGAAATTCCTGGTGCTTCCTCTTCATCCTGGCAGCTCCTCCAAGGGGAAGGCTGTGCCTCTGGTTCCCAGCCTAAATATATCCATGACCTGCTTATCTTTGCTTGAGCTCAGGCCATGATTTTGCAAAAACATAACGCCCAGCCCACATATGTGCTTTAAATGCTGTCTCACAGCAGATGCTTAGAGCAAATCCTGCAGTTCTTGTGTGTGAGAAAAAAGCTCCCAGTGACTTCGGGGACGTAACATTGAAATGAGGGCTTGCAGGGATGGTCCTACCTGGACCAGGGCCTTATTCCAGCAATTGCTGACTTCTCAGCCATGTACCCACTGAGCCCAGGGCTTCCATTAAGGTCTAGCTGCCAGTCCAGGAGCAAAATGAGGTGAGTTATGCACTGGAGATTCAAAGCAGTGCTCTACAACTGTGCAAGGATGCTGCTGTAAATGCAAACCTACTGCCTGCACCTTGTCCTGGGGCTTGGCACAAGTTAAGATTCTGAGCTCCAGCTCAGAACCTGAAGCTGTGCAGGCACACAGCCACAAGCCCAGCCCCTTTCCAAAATAGCATCCCTGGCTTTGAGTCATGCTCAGCCAAAGCTGAGCTTCCCCATTGCAGGGAGCAGTGAGGAGAGGTGCTCAGCCCCACGCCCACCCCAGCTTTGTGGGATTGCTGCTGGGGGGCTGCCCCTCCGTGTTAGCAGCAGATCCCCTGAAAAACAATTACCTTTTTTTTTTTTTATTTGAATGTTTGCAGGCAGCCCATCTGAATGTCCCTGCCCATTCACTCCTTGGCTCACTCAATGAGCTTGCAAGCAGGAAGGATTTTAATTTCTTTTTATCCCAAATTATTTTTTCACAGCTGTGATATGTGATGATTCCACCAAATAATTTAGGCTCCAAATCTGACCTATGTTGAACATCATAAGGTACTGAGGATGTGACTGGGGCTCTAAGGGAAGACTTTATACTGTGCTGTATTATTTTAATAGCTTTTTAATGAAAGCCTACAAGCAAACATTGCATTACATTTCCCAACTTACTGCTGTTATTATTAAATACTATAAATGTTATAAGACAAATGTTGATGTTCAACTTTCTCATTTAGTGTACTCATTTGGGCTCATATCGATAGACATCATTCTGATGGCTGCTGTAAAATACAAACAATTTTAGAAGTTGTCATGCAGCTTCTTGAAAAATGGGATCCTGTTTGGCAAAAGCAAGTATTATTCCACAGGTCCAGGGTTGCAAATGCATTAATTGTGAGCACCTCAGCAGTCCCACCACGGCACCCATGCAGTGGTGTCTGTGCCTGTGGGTGAGACCCAGCTGGGAGCACCCACCGTGGGATGCACCCGGGCTCCTGGCAGAGCACCCCAGCACCAGCAGCATCCTCACTCCCAGCAAAACCCGAAGACCACATCTGGGCACAGCTGTATGGCTGTCACTAGCTCACACTGACGTTCTCCAAGGATGGCACAGAGGGCACAGCTCTCCTACGAGGTGGGTGCTCAGAGCATCACTCCGGGACGTGGGGTGTGTTTATACCTCACAGCACAACCACGAGGCTGGGAGCAGCGTGTCGTGCAGTCACCCCATGGGGGTATCACAGTTTGTGTTTTCCTGGCTCCCCACCAAGGCTTTCTCATGCAGGCCAGGATGAGGGGACGTGCATCCTCAGCACAGATTTGGGGTTCTGTAGGGGGCCCCAGTGCATCATGTGGGTCCCCACATACTTGGGCCCAGTAGGAGGGTGATGAGCACTCCCCATGGAGCTGGGAATAAGGGATTGCATCTGCTGTGATAGCAGCACTGACCACACGCTGTCATCCCAGCATCAGCAGGTGCCTGTTCCCTGCGTGCAGGAAGGCCAGCACTGGGGCAATGTCGGACCTCTGGTGGGGCTGGGAGGTGAGATGCAGAAGTTTTCAAAAGTTATAAAAAATAGTGATGCCACGTGTGTTTGTGTGGGCCTGGCAGCTGTGTAACGGATGGACCCGAGGGAGGGGGATGCTGCCCGCACACCGCACCCGGGGGCGGTAGGGCGGTGCCGCAGCGCAGCCCCCGCCCACCGCGCCCCGATCTGCGCGGCCCCTGCGGAGGCTGCGGGTGGGCGCTAGGACCCGGCGGCACCCAGCCGGCCGGCGGTGTGGGCGGGGCCACGCGCCGAACCAATGATCTCAGCGCCTCGTCCTGCCTCATTTGCATTCCGTCGCGGCGCAGCCAATGAGCGCGCGAGCTGCCGGCGGCGCCGCGCTCCGAGCCGCCCCGCCCCAGGCGGTCGCGGCTCATTCGGAGAATGGCTGCAGCCGCTGCCTGCGGCTCT
>WBMW01005037.1:1543144-1736397 GCA_013396635.1 Penelope pileata | reverse complement strand
CCCTCCCCGGGGGTGGGGACACCTGGAGGGGTGCGGGGCTGTGCCCGTCGCTGCTCGGAGCGCCCGAGGATGCTGCGCTGCGCTCTGGGACTGCGGGGCTCTTCCCAGCCTGGTTTGCCCCAACCCCACGCGTCTCCCGGTCCGGTGGTTGGGTTTTCAGCTTCCAGACGGCGCTGAGCGCGTCCCCGCCGGGCAGTGCCATCCCTGCCCCCGCTGCTGCTTTGTGCCTTAACTCCCCGGTAACGCCCCGGTGCTGGGAACTCTCATAGCCAACTTCGGAGGAGGATGCTCTGACCCTCGGTGCAGCCTTACCGCTGTGTTTGCGGGGGGGGAGGGCTCCTCTCAGCCTGGAGGTAGTGGGTGCAAGGCAGATCCTGGCTCAGATCTCAGGGATCTGAGCTCTAAATGAACTCTTTTCAGAGCGCGTCTTGCATAAAGAGCTGTGTAAGGTGAGCTGGCCCTGCAGATAAGGAGAACAAAATCAGACACCAGAGTCTGCCATCTTCAGGCTGGGGTGGGTGTCTGTGCTTTAGGGCTGGAGCTTCTCTGCTGCGGTGTCAGTGCTGGTGAGTGCCCTTCCAGGTGCCCATGTGCCCCACTGATGGGTGGAGGGGGAGGGAACCTGCAGTGAAACTGAGAGAGGGCACAGAGTCCTCCTGTGTTTCCGAGGCCCAGGTTTTTCCTGGGTGCTGTGCTGTTCTTCTGTTTTAATATTCTTTTCCTTAATAGTCTTTGGTTTAATGCTGTAGGTGATGCTGTTGAGGGAGAGTTTGGCATCAGGAGCTTTGCAAGTGCAGAGATGTCTGTGCATGGAGTTCTGGACCACCACCATTCATTCCTTCTCTTTTCCATGCCAAGTCAATAGGACAATGCTCTTTAATACATATTCCTTGGGTCTTCCCTTGTTTGATGTCCTTCCTGCCTCTCCTCTTGGCATCTCATCTTGAGATGCCACTTCCTAATCAATCCATCTGAAAGGAAAGATTAAATTGGGAAATGGAAGGTAGAGAGATGTGCGAGGAGGGAAACAGGAATAAAAGGGCTTTGTGTGAGCAGTGACAAAGCTGTGGTATCTCAGCTTGGAGAAGAGATGGCTGAAAGAGCACTGGGCATTGTGTTCGTCACTTTATTGCTTATGAGGGAGTGAGTCTGTTTCCTTGTGCTTAAAGAAGAGTGGGTAAAGAGCATCTACTGAAGGTACTGGGCAGAAGATCCATGCGTTTACATAGAGATCTCTCCCTTGAGACAAGAGAATGGTGTTACACTGCTGGTGGGGATGCAGTAATCCCAGCGTGCCACTGCTGCTCGTGTTGGGTGCAGGAGTGGCCAGGACGGACCTTCCCTTTGGAATGATGGGCTTACTGCAATGGAAGTCGTTATGGTGGGGGACAGGGAGCGTGTTATTTCTGGTTTGTGATCCCATGGTTTGTGCTGAGTCGGAGCAGCCCTCCATCCCTGCAGAGCAGCAGCATCCCATTGCCAACGCTGCCTGCCCTCCTTGCAGGAGGATGGCTGTGCTGCATCCAGCTGGGTGGGTGTGCTATGTGCAGAGTGAGGCTCAGAAATCAGTGAACAGAGGTGGGATGCTGCCGTCTGGGTGCTGCTCACTGGTGGGTGAGCTGTGTGCATCACCCAGCGTGCCTATGGGACATGCATGGAGTTTCGGGGTTGCTCAGTGGCTGTCAGAGGTCCTTTAGGATGGAAACTTCCAGCCAGGTGGGTGCCAGTAGCACTCTTTGAAGGCACAGTGTGATCTGAATGCTTTGCTTCATTGTACTGCTTTATGAACCTGATGACGTTAACCTTCCACTTCTGTTTTCCTTTGGCATCTTCTGTTAATGGGATCTTAAGTTACAAGTCTGTGTCACAGGGCTTTCTTACCCTGATGTTATCTACCCTCCCTTCTCCCTTTCCATCTTACTTCTTTTGTTCTTTCAAAGACCAAGCAGAATAGAAAGCAGGGACAGAGGCATAGTGAACAGGTTGCATTCACAGCTCTTGCAGTGTAATGGCAGAGCAGCTGGCCCTGCCATGCACTTGCTGCATTTTGCATTTGCTAAGAACAAACTCAGAGGCTGAATTATTTGCAACCAATGGTTTTGTGCCCTTAATGATGGCAGTCAGGGAGCTGAGCTGAGCACTCGTGGTTGCTGGTAAATCAGAAATGACTGAGTTCATCTAGCTCATGTAAGGGGGGAGATGGGGTGGCAGTGCTTTGGACCAACTCAGCTGGAAGAGCTGATTGGACGCTGTGTTGCTGACATAGGTGTGATCAAATCAGTTCCCTGTGTGCAGTGGCAGAAATGCTCGGCCAGGCCTTCGTGCTGATGATGGCTCATGGAGTGTTTCATCCCACTGTCAGCCGAGCAGCTGCTTTTGTTTTGAGAAACATTTATTCAGGGAAAAAAAAAAAAAGGGCACGAAACCTTGTGCTAATACACGTTTTTTGGAGATGGATGAAATGTGATGTTTAAAAGCCTCGGCTGTGATTTCTCAGCCTTTGCAATAAGCAGGCTCGGAGCTCTTAAGGAAGCAGCAGCGTCAGAGCTGTGAGCTCCGACCTTTGAGCTGTGACCAATGCTGGGCTGCTGAGGGCTGGAGGCGAGGTGTTCTGTGCCTGGGCTTTCCTTAAAGCTCAGCTGGAATGTGGAGGCTGCACTCTGCCTGGCACTGTTGGCAGGATCTGGCTGTACTGACTTCAAACATAATGTTTTTCGTTCACAATCTGAAATGCTTCTGTCCATTTTCCTTCTGTTCCTCCTCAAATCTTGGTGGGTGATTCCTCCTGAGCCATAGCACTCAGATTTTGCAGAGCCCACGCTGAGCAGAGCCATGTGCTGGGTGCACAGGAGGGTGACTGCTTGGGTTTGGATTCTGGGTGCTCCTCACCACAGCTTCGCTTAGCACAGAAATCCAATACAGTTTAACTACAGAGGAGCACTTTGGGTATGGTTTGCTATGGTTTGAGTATGGCTTCCTTTTGAAGATTGCTCTGAAGTCTTCAGGTTCTGTAGCTCAAGTTTAGCAGTGCATAACGGAACGTGGAGGCAAGCATAGTGAAATTCGGGTTCCCCAATGAGAATGAGGTGGTGATAAAGCAGGGGGTGGTGCTGGCAACACTGGCTGAGCTGTTCAGATGCAGAGCTCTTAAGCTCCTAACCTTTGGTTTATAGATAGTGTGTGTATGATTTACTGGAAATTATTATATTCTAACCTCTGAAGATGATCTTACAAGACAAGCAAAGGCTCTTCATTTAAATGCAGGCGAAGCAGAAGTGTTTCACAACGCAGTGCCCTGGTTCTGAAGAAGCACTGAGACTTTAATACCAAAACCTTCTGCCCCTGGCCCTGCTGCTGCCTGTGCTGTGACACTGGGAGCTTGGAATGCCTCAGCTGTGAGCAGCCACTTCTCTTGGATTTTTGGTTCTTTCAGGGTTCTTTTTTGGTGGTTCTGTATTTGTTTTTTTTTTTCTTTAAACTCAGGAGTTTTATCATGCTGAAGGCTCTTATTTTAGCATGGCACATGATGAAATGACAGCATCATCTCAAGAAAGTGCACAGATATTTCCAGCATCGTGTCCTTGGTGTTTTAAAGGCAACACTTTGCATTTCACGTGCCGGTTTGGGTCAGCGTTTGGCTGCTTAGCCAACAGAGCACAAGGCATCGGGGGAGCCAGGAGCCCAGCTGGGGACACCCCCAGCAGCTGGCAGAGCTGTGGGGAGCAGATGCTGTGGCCTGGGCAGTGCATCTCGTTGGCTCTGCGAGCTGTAGGAGTCCACCAGAGCAATCGGATCTATGGAACGTGGTGAAGACAGAGCTTGTTTCCTCGTCGCATTAGCTCTTAATCATATGTGGTTGTGAATCAGCAATGAAGTGGCAGCCACTGTGACAAGGATCTACAGTAATTTATTTCCTTGTTAGTATTTAAAACCTTCAGGCTTAGTAATCTTCCTCCTTACTCTGCCTCCACCTCCATTCAAGCTGCAGTTTCTCTGCTCCTCGGTTATTCCATGCACTGCCTGTTCTGTTCCATGCACGGGGCTTTGCTGCTCCTTGAGGAGTGCAGGGTTTGTTCGAGGGCAGCAGGAAAGCCCCAGTGCCCTTCAGTTCTGCAAACAAACCCTGAATGAGACCACAAAGGTCAGGGGATTTAGGGCCTCCTCTCTAACCCTGAGGTCTGACAGGGAGCCCTGCTCCGAAGCATGGAAGCACTCGGTGTGCTCATGGGATGATCAGTTTGGATCTGCTCCTTCAGATAAGGAATCGTGGAGCAGTGCCTGGCTCTGCTTCCCTCAGTCCCCTGACACCAGGGGGTTTTACGTGGTCGCTGGTTCACCTGCAAGGAAGGGAAGACTGCACAGTGTGATTCTGCAAAGTGTGTCTTGGCAAAGCAGACCTGACAGATGTGTCCTATTGCAAACAAGATTTGGGATCTGGATTCCTTGTGCAAATTACCTTTGGCAGTTGATCTTAAGCCAGTGCCTGCACAAACCAATAACTGATTTTTGTCGTCGTTACATTAATAACTCAGTCTCTTGATAGCTGTGATTATACTGAGGTACGTAGAAGAGCTTACCAGGGGGCAGCTGTATTAAAGTAACTTTCAAGTGAGAAATAGAATTTGTTTTTTTTATCAGCCCCAATTTTACGCTGTAATTAAAAATCCTTGACCTCCTCTGTTCCCTTCATCTATTAGCAGTGTGCACTGCTAACGAGCAGCAGAGGATCTGAGCCCAGCTACTAATTTTAGCAAAGTGCCTGTGGGATGTGTGTGTGCACTGAGGCATCCTCCTCTCTGCAGGAGGGCAAGGGATGCGGCTCTGTCTGGCTCTGCCTGCCCCTCTGGCTGCAGGACTGGGGTCACATCGCTGCCTGGTGTTTGCAGCATCACAGGACTCTGCTTTGCTTCCTACTTTTTCCTTGGTTTTTCCCCAGAAGTTGCGTGAAACCCGTGCCAATCCCAGGGCAGGTGCTGACAGTCGGCGCGTTGCTGTGCCAGCTCTGCGTGGGTGCCCCTGTGCTGCTCTTCTGACATGTGGCATTTTCCAGTTGCTTTCCCATGGCTTTTTTGGGGCCTACGCTCAACAGAAAAGATTTATTGCTTACGGCAAAGAGAGGATGACTGGTTTTGTGTTCAGAAATGGAAATTTGTTCCAACCCAGCAGAAGTGAGCAGTGCTTGATCCTTGGTTCTGTTCAAAGTGGCCAGGGATGAGATCACTGAACTTATCCATGAAGTGTGATGGAAGAAGAAGCTGCTGGAAATGCTGTCCAGATACCGAGGAAGGATAATATGAGCAGCTTAGTGCCTAACTTAGCTATTGCTGTCCTTTCTCTGTGGTCGCTGCACCTGAAGGACAGCACTGCAAGCAGGCAGGTGGAGTTCGCTTCTGCACCTCTATGAGCATCACCGACAATACCTTAATTACTTTAATGACATTCTGCAAATGTTTGCTAGATGGTGCTACACTTAAATCCTGCTGTCCCAGTAGGATTTCCTAAGCTCCTGACTGACCCCTGCCAGGAAGGGCCCTGTCAGTCAGTCACGCGCTGTGGCAGCAGCACGGGGACCAGAAGCTTCAAAAGGGCCACGGGGCCCTTTCGTGGCTAAAGCAGTATCATCAGCTGCTGCAATTTAAGGACCAATATCAGGAGTTAAAAAGAGATCTGTGAGCACTCTGTGATTCAGAACCTCAATGTAAAGCTGCTGCAGCACCCTTGGGCCTCTCATGGTGGTTCTGTGTGCGTGCGGCCTGGCCCATGGGCGGGAAGGGGAAGCACTGCGCCTGGAAGGGCACTGCTCTTCAGTCTGAGCTGGGGCCTACACAGCTTTTTCCTTTCAGGTTGCAGGACAGGGCGCTGAGGGATTACTGCTGCTATACATAGAGTGCTCTTAGCTGCGTGCTGTCCTGCTGGGAACACTTAAGAGCTGGGTTAACCTCTGGCCTGGGATCCCGAGTGCTGTTGTTTCCCTCCTGGTACTCGGTGGGAGCCAAGTCTGGAGCTGGAAGCACAGAGGAGTGGGGATCTTTTGGTGGGACGTCCATCAGAAAGGGGAAATTTAGGCTGGCTGCTGCCTCCCAGGGTGGGAGTGAAAACAAAACTGAGCACAAGTGGTTGGGTTTTATCTGTTCTCAAGGTGTTTACGTGGTGCGTGGTCAGCTCACCGCAGTGCTGCTGGATTCTGTGTGCACAGATAATGAGCCCTGGGTTCCTCTGCTCATCCCTTATCTCTGGGCACGTGCTGTCTGGGTGGGTCCTGGTTTGTTGGCTCTTGGAGTGGTGAGGAAGCACCCAAAAGTGAGGCCTTGACCAAGCCTGGACAGACAGACAGACAACCAACCTGCTGTACCTCGTCCAACTGATGTTGGCTCAGACAAATTTGAACTTTCCTCTGGATCCTGATGAAATTACAGCCTCCAGCACAGAACTTGTTAAAATGGTGATATTCTAATTGCCAAGTAGCATGGCAGTAAGGTGTGTCAGGGAACCCACGGTGCGTGTTCTGATTTTGGCGTTCTGCTGTGGTATTTAGGTCGGGCTTGGCAACAGATGCTCTGTGTAAACGACTTAAAATCCTTTGAAGTCACAGGATCAGACTGCGAGCAGGAGGTGTTATCCCAGGTGAATCTGCTTAGCAGAGGGTGCGTAGCTCTGCTGCTTTCCATCAGGCAAGAGCTGGTGCTGCTGGGTGACCCTGTGCTGAGGTGTGGATTGACTGCATGAGTCAATGAAGCTAGAGCAGCTTGTGAATTAAGTGCAGACAACTCAAAAGCCTTAGTTTGCAGCATACTCCACTGATAAAGAAGCTTTGCTGATGGTGCTGCTGAGGAATTCAGCCAAGCTCTGGCCTCAGAATGTTTGAGCACAGCACTGCTCGGCATGCTCTGGGTCAATGAGAGCCCTGTGCCTTCCCTGCTCTGAGCTTTGAGGGGAGCATCCTGCCTTGCCCAGCGTGTTGAATTTCTCCAAGGTGACAGCTTCACTTAAGGACAGAAAATCTTAGCTGAAGTGCAGCTAAAAATGAAGTTTCCTGTTGGCACAGCAGGGATGAGTCATTGTGGCTTTGAGCAAAGGGGCAGGATCCTCCTTTCACTGCAGCAGCACTTGCTGAGATGTGCTCTCACGGAGCCACAGGTTCAGGTGCTTTGTAATCTCATCCCTGTTGTCATTGGCTTTAGGTTTTCTTTCCCTGGTTGGAATTTTGGGTGGTTCTGTGTGGAGCCAGCAGCTGGACTCTGATCCTTGAGGGTCCAGCTCAGGATATTCAGTGACTCTGTGATACCAAAGGGGAGGAAGCTCGGGGAGCTGAGAGCTGCATTTGTGCCAGGACCTTTGAGATGGGCCTCCACATTTCGTTCATTTTTATTTATTTTCAATTTCAGGATAGATGCCAAAGATAGACTGGAGAAGCATGTGTATGTGAAAACATTAATCTTTCCTGTTCAGTTTTCATTGATGAGCAAAAATAATATTTTAGAACTGAAGCCTTGACAAAGGGTGTTAAAGGCAATATATTAAATCTGCCAAAAAATGTTCAGCAGCTCCCCTAGCAGCTGTGGGTTTGCAGGAGGTGGTCTCTCACAGTATGAAGGTGTGTGCTTATGGAAGGGGCACTCATTTTTTCAGCCTCCTACCTGAGTTGTGGGTTTCTTCTTTTTTTTCCTTTTAGAATTCCTGAGCAGCACTGCTGAGAAACTGAGGACAATGTGAGATTTACTTCTAGGGGGAAAAAAAATAAAGCTTCATATGGGGGTATAAATTATTACAAATTCACTGAAAAGGGCACAAACGTATGCAGAAGAATGAGGAATTAATCTGGTCTCAG
Organism: Penelope pileata; assembly: GCA_013396635.1. Lineage (NCBI taxonomy): Eukaryota > Metazoa > Chordata > Aves > Galliformes > Cracidae > Penelope > Penelope pileata. The sequence goes on along the minus strand of WBMW01005037.1, from coordinate 1,728,569 downwards.
GAACAGACAGTCTGAAGTGTTTTATTGTAAAACCTCTGCACAAATGTTGGTAGGTGCAGCTACAGGAATGGCTTTAGAGACACTGTTGCAGAGAATTGACTGTGAATCAGCACTTAAGTGATGTTTGTGTCCGTGTATGAGGAAGAATACCCAAACACCATCTCTTCTAAAGTTTTCTTTGTGTTCTCGCTGGAAACAAGGGGCTGTTAAACATCTCCCTGTGCAGAAATCTGTAACTGTACAGCAAGTGCTGTGCATCAGGGACTGTCCTTGGTGCTTGTGCTGCACTGTGCAGAGGGACACGGCCACATCTCGTGGGCACGGTTCTTGGCAGGCAGCTCTGGCAGTAGCTCAGAGAAGAAATAACTCGTGAGAAGAGGGGAAAGAGGTGAAAGCACCTGATTTGTCACTCAGGGAAGTTTGTATTTGTGTTCCTAGACACCTCGCTTGACAGAAGGGCAACTACATTTTGTTTTGTACCTCCTGCTTAGCAACAAAACGATGTGTTTGGGTTTCTTATCCAGCTCAGCTGGACAGGGTGAAAGGCCAAGTCACCAGGATTAGCAGATTGCCAAGTTATTTCCAAATCCTGAAGTGCTGGGTCTCGAGACCAGACTGAAATCCCAGGTAGCTTTTTTGATCTTTAACTCGAATCAACCTAAGCTGTAAAATCATTGCTGTAAAAACTCATCCATAGCCATTAGCAGTTAAGAAATCCCATTTTACCTGACCTCCTTTCCCCCTCTGCACCCCACACCTACTCGGGGTGCCATGCTTTTGGTTTAGTGTTGGGTATTAACTTCCAAGCATGAGGCCTTGGTCTGCCTGAGAGATGTGGCTGCTTATGTGCACAAGAGCTCTGAAAACTGTATTTATTCCAGAGGTGGAAATACATGGAGTTTAAAGGTAGAGGTTTTGTTTTTTTTTCCAAAAGTCAGCCTGGTCAACCCAATGTCCTGCAACATGTCTTGTAAGCTTCTTCCAAGTTGGCTGCCATGGCAGTGTTGCCCAGCAGCTGAGTTAGTGTCATTTTGGAAGAAAAACTGGCACGAGGATACACGTGGCTTGTGCTAAAAGCACAGCACAATTCACGCTTGAATTGGAAAACAGTTTGATAGTTGTAGTGTCAGTATCTTGGTGGCATTGATTGAATCTGAGGGCCTTGTTCCTACAGAAATTGCAGTCAGTTTCCCAATTCCTTTGTAAAACTCTGCCACCAAAGAGTGACTTGACTTTGACTATTGTGATGTATGTTATTTTTATTTTGACAAGGTCTTTTTTTTTTTTCGCTTAAATATAATATTCTATTGACTGCTATGCCAACTCACACCATTCCTACTGTTACTCTCTTTGTGTGTTCCGTTCAGGGACTTCAGATGGGCCCTGAGTACTCTCTGCTGTTTTCCTGAGAGATCTGTCAATGTTGTTGATCTTGCGTCACAGGCCGTCTGCTGACATCTGGTGCTGGGGAAGCACTGTGTTCTGAGGCAGGAATGTAGCTACAGATGTTCTGTCATCATGCAGATGTATCTGTGTTTATATGTTTTGGTAGATCGATATAAAATGCCGTGATGTGCGTAGGGAGCTTTTTGCAATATTTCGTATAAAATTCTAAATGCATTTTTGGAAGCTTTTTAGGTATTTAAGATAGAGGTAGGTGCTCTTCTGTGTTGAGGGCTCTTGTTGATGATCTCGGTATAAATATGTACTTATAGTAAAAGATTTTAAAGTTCCTAGCGGGGAAAGCAAGTTCTTGGCCTTCTTAGGAATGTGGAACTCCTAGGTAAGCGCTCTTCCAACAACAAAACAAATCCAAAAAAAGCTGCTGTTCGTCCTAAGAGCTCATACATCTGTTGCAGTTCATAAACTTGGAGGCCATGAACTAATATTGTTCACTCTTCGTGGTGTTGTACATTTTACAGAAGGCGTTTTATCTCCCAGCGCTGCTCTCTAGACTTTTTAGAAGACATAGTGGAATATGCCAGTGTACAAAGGTACTTTTTTCAAAAGCAGCATTAACTCGTTGCATGCAGTCCTCTCCTCCCTCCACCCTCTTCCACGCCAATATCTGAGGTCCTGCATGCTAGTGCTGCCATCTGATCATAAATCCGGCATGATTTTTTTTTTTCCAGAGCACTTAAGTGTTCGTTTCTTATAATTGCAGAACCAAGCATATATCTGGGTCTCCAAGGCACAAAAATTTGAAGAAGATGCACTTCATCAAGAACATGAGGCAGTATGACACGAAGAACAGCAGGTAACTTCTGGGGACCAGCTGTGCCCTTGTGCTCCTGGGAAATAGGATGTGCCCATAAACAAGCTGTAGTTCGATGTGTTTAATATCAGAGGGAGTCATGCAGTGTCCTTGTGTCGTGCTCATTTTAGATACATTCACATTGAAGGTGGTGGGTGCTAATATCTGCTACGTCTGCAGCAACCTTCTGATGGCTCTGCCACTCTCTGAGGAGAAAGGAGAATGGTTTAACCTCCTCCCCAACACCATCCTTCTCTCTAGCACAGAGAGGTCAGAGCTGAGGAGGATGGCTTGGTTTATCCAAATTCTTGGCTCTGTTGAACTGGGGTCTGACACAGAGCTTTGCTCTAGGGCCCTGCAGTGTCAGAGTGAAGGCTCAGCTTTTGTGCTGCTTTCTGGAAACATACAATCATAGCAGTATCTGTAACTTCCAGAGCAATGTAAGAGGAATCCCATGTTCATTTTCCATAGAAAGCCGCTTTGTAACTTTTGGATCTTCATTCTTACCCTGATCTTTTCCCATCTGCTCACAGGATCGTATTAATCTGCGCTAAACGAACGCTGTGTGTGGCTTTCTCTATCCTACCTTACGGGGAGAGTTTACGAATCAGGTGAGTTGCTTGAACTGCTGTGAGAAAGGTCTGCTCTACTGGTTGCAACAGATCTTCAGTGAGTCATAGGTCTCCTGTTCTGGAGCAGGTGAACATGCTTGATTTACCACTTACATGTAAGGACAATGGCTTGCTGTCAGACACTGCTGCAGTGTCAGTGTTCGTTGGAATTAGAAAAAGTATTGGAGAAGGGCAAACTTCTCTTGAGGTGTTTGTTCACGTTTCACACGCTACAGTCCTGTGAAACCCCTGAAACCAGCTTTGAACACAACATGATTTGTTGCCATGTAGGTTTTGCTACCCTCCTAAAGTGATCAGAAACTGTCATTAGCACAACAAATCATTGTGTTGCCAAAAAAAAAAAAGCACACAGAGCATCACAGAAGGATGCTGCTCCTTTATTTACTGGAAAGTCTTCAAGGATTTATAGTGAAGCTGTAACTAGGTTAGAGATGCTCTTCTGTTTTTTCACCTCTCCTAAGCCATGAATGTCACTGCTTATAGTCTAAGGAAAACAGAAGCAGTTTAGCCTGTTGGATGCTGCTTTTAATGGTTGTATAGAACTGTAAATATGCATTTAATGCATATCCATTTTTGCATAGAACTGTAAATATGGTCAAATATGAGAAATAAAACCTGCTAACTAGATTTCCCTGCAGTGCTTTGCTCAGTATCTCGTGAACTGTTGATTCTATGAAGGTCTGACCTACAAGTATCCTGTATAAAATACCCATTTTATTTTAATGCACTTCTGCCAAAACAATTGTGCTGTCACTTCTGTCCTGTACGTAACTTATGGAAGAAGGAAACGGATGTTTAGTCGTGGGAATCGTATTGTATTCAAATACGCTTGCTATAAAAATAGTTGATGGGAAAATGTTTTTTCATTTAATGGAAAAGCAACAAGGTTGCTGGAGTTATTTTAGAGCACTTCTGAGCTCAGTGTCATTTTGCTTTTGTGTAAGCTAGCAATGCAGCTCTTCAACTGCAAGCTGTTATTTTGCATTGGAATATAGGTGACAATGCTGCATGCTGCCATCGCTCAAGCAGAGTTCTGTGGGCAGCCCTAATTCTTAGTCTGAGCTTGTGTGCACAGTTGTTGGAAAACTGCAGTTGAAAGGCAAGCTTCTAATCCTGGAAAACTAGCAAGATAACTTGTGTTTGCTGCTAAGCTTTTGAGCATTTGTGTTATGAATGGTTAGTCTTATGCAGAAAGACCATACTTAAAAGTAATGCCTTTTTTTTTGATAGGTATGTCGATGCAGATTTGATGTTTAAAATGAGATGAAATCTGATTCTTCAGTTAATGAACATTTCCATGTTTTGAAATTACTACTTAAAAATTAATGCTTGCTTGGAGATGAGGTTGATGGGTTGCTCTATTCCTACATAGAGGAACTCTGACCCTGCTGTGTCGGCTGGAGGCACAGGGTAGGCTGAGCGTTCACCAGAAAGGAAGGTGGACTTGTGCTGTGTTTTCCAATAGTGAGTTTTCTTATCTGCATGTAGTGATCTGAAAATGGACGGCCAGAAGCAGCGACATCCTTCTGGGGGAGTTTCGGTCTCCACTGAGATGGTTCTTGGAATGGAAGGAGTAGAGCTAGGTGCTGATGGCAAGGTAAGGCAGTGCTTTTTGTCTCTTCATCTATAATGCCAGTGACCAAACCACTGACTGATGTGGGGATGATGGGTGGGCCAGCTGCCTGCTTTCATCCTTGTGGTCATCTGATACTAGGGCAGTTCACTTGCTTTTACTCAGAGCTTCCATAAATTGAGAACTGTAACTTTTCAGAGCAGTGCAAGTCTAGATCCTTAAAGTTAGAAATGTTTGGCTTGTGGTAAAGCTGCTTCTGAGGAGGCTGTCAGAGCCTCTGGTCACTGCTGCCTCTGTTTCTCAACGCTGGCATCTCAGGCAATATATGAATGATGATTTTTTATTATTGCTTTAAAAAAGGATGAAATTTATGCCTTTTCAGTTAAATTTGTATGCTGCCAGAAATTTATTGATGTGATTCTTCCCTTTTCTTTGCCATCCCCCCACATCCTCTACAACCCTTCCATACTTAGGACATGAAAGCAAAGCATTCCTGTACACAGATTTTTCCCTCCCATCCCCCAACTTCAGAGTCCCCACTCCCAAATAGAAACGCTGGGAATTTCTGAGTTGTAAAATCTTAGATGTCTGAAAATAAGCTTTCACTATATATATTTTCTTTCCCTATAACTACTACAACTTTATTTTCTTGAAGGTTGTGTCCTATGCAAAATTCTTGTATCCAACCAATGCCCTGGTTGTTCGCAAAGCTGATAGCCACAGTGCTGTCCCTTCCTGCCGAGCTGGTGCTTCCAGGAGTCTTCCTGGATCAAGATATAAACCTGTGACAGCAAAAACGATACCAGCAGGAGCAGAGATTGGTAAGGATGGCTGCCAGCTTTGTCACCACTTCTGCACACAGCAGAAAAGCACAAAAGGAATGTTTGTCTGAAACAACTGCAAATGGTGAAGTGTTTGGAAGGAGATTGCTTTGAGCACAGCCTGGCAGAGAAGGCTGTTAATGAAGTGTAAAGGATGAGCCCTAGGACTGAGACTTACACACATTCATTACATCCTCTGTATATCTTTCCTAGTTGATGCAATTCAAGGAGTGCAAAGCATTTCCTTGGAAATGAGAAGTTTATATTACTCAGCATGAAACATCTGGTGTGCATGGGTACAGATGGTCTCACTTGCCTTCTAGCACTGTAACAATGCATAAACCAAAGGCTTGTGACAAGAATGTTACCTTGTGTAAAAGAGCAAATCTGACAATGCTATCATCTGTTAGATTTGAGCAAAATACCAGATTTATGCAGTTCTCCGTGCATAGTTGTGGAAGACAAGCTGTTAGTTTGCACCATCTAAAATGGTGTCAGGCGTATGTTGGAGACAGCTTGTTTGTTTTTAAATAATTCTAATACCTGACATTTATGGGTGACTCTAGCTGCAGCTTGCCTGCCCTATGGGGTCTGCCAGCACTATTAATGTTTGCTGTTTGAATGCTGTATTCAAGAGGAGACAGGGAATTTAAAGCTCTGTGGCCCAGTGTTGTGCTTTCCTGCTTCCTTCAGGAAGTGAAGCTGGGGAAGCAGCAGAGTATGATCCAAATCTTCTGGATGATCCTCAGTGGCCCTGTGGAAAACACAAACGTGTTCTCATCTTTGCCTCTTACATGGTGAGTGGCTGTGTACCTGAACAGAGGAGTCAGTGTCTGGAAGATCCTCCTATACAGAACTTCCCCTGGGGAGAAAAAGTCCTCAAGGAGTAGTTGTATTTTTCCGGACCAGTTCTCAAGAAGCCACAAATCGTTGGTTTTATATACGGAGCTTGTCAAGGACCATCTTGACATATCTCCATGCTGTCGTTTATTTATTGTAACCATTTGCTTACTAGTTCATTAAGATGTTTTGTGTGGCAGAGATTCGATCTGGGCTATTCCTGAGCCATTACAGAAATATAAAAGTAAAAAATAAAACTTGGTTTTGCCTTTGCACTAAAGTGTCCTTGAAAGACTTGTTTGGCTGTCAGTTCTGCTCACAAGAGAAATAATAAATTTTTCCTCCTGCGTTTCAGACAACAGTCATAGAATATGTGAAACCCTCGGACCTTAAAAAGGATATGAATGAAACCTTTAGAGAGAAGTTTCCTCATATCAAGTTGACGCTGAGCAAAATTAGGAGGTAAGAAACAAGCAGTGAGTAATGAGAACATCTTCTACACTGCGCAAGGCTGCTTTTATCTTGAACTCGTATGGAGCAAATACTGGATCTATTTATAGTGTATATGATTAAATACTAATCTCTTGTTGCCAGTTGAGCTGACTGTAGGATGACAGGAATGCTTATGATGCTGGGAAAGGGTAACAGTTGGTTTTCATAGTTCAGCCTAGATGGGTTTTGTTTCATCAGCACTAATAGCCAATTAACAGTGAGGCAGCATTAGCCTTGAAACAAATACTTGTAACCTGATTGTTTGGCTTTTTTGCAGTCCCACTCTTAGCCAGATTGTCTCTCTGGACCCTCAGGCTATTTTCACCTTTCAATTACAAGACTTGCTGATGAATGTAGACTCAGTGGGATTCTAGAACAAAGAAGAATGTTAATTCTGGGGACTCTTGGTAAGGAAAAGTATTTTATGAAGGCAGGACCCTGCACACAGAACTCCTCACCTCCCAGGAAATGTCTGACCTCACCAGTGAGATGCACTCTTGCACCTTCTGAGAGCTGTAATCTTGCTGGTATTGCACCACAGTTAATGCAATCAGGGCCTTCTGAACTAGCCAGCTTACAACATGATGCTGCTGAATCGTTAGCACTGCAGCTCCCTGCTGAGTGCAAGATTTGCTCATTTCAGAGTCTGGCAGCTCTGCCAGCGCCCTCAGTGCTCCTTTCTGTAGCAATTTCAAGTAGTGTTTTTGCAGAGATCTGTAGCATGGGTGGCAGCATCCAGCATAAAGTTCACCTTCATGCAGAATTTTAGGGCCAGCTGCTGTGGGAAGGATGGGAAGCAGTCTGCTTTTTCTCTCAGACCTGATCCTTCTCTGAGGTGTGTGGGAGACAGGTCTCCATCTGCACGGCTTTGATGTGGTGGTGTGTAGGTCAGGGCGGTTCGATCTTACGATGCAAATCATGAACCAGTTTGGGATCTCAGAGGGAACCATACAGCAACAGCCTGTGCATCAGTGAAGGAGCTGAGCCCATGGTGTTCACGGACAGATGAGGAGCTGTTCTTCCACAGTAGGTGCAGTCAGCCAGGTAAAATCAGTTTGCACATCAGCTCCAGCTTGCTGCTAGCTGGGCTGCTCCTATCTAGGATAATATCAGTCCCGGTTTTCCAGATAGGAGTCTTGCCTGTATGCTCTGAGTTCCCACACTGCAGTGTTTCTAGATCACTTCCTAAAAGCTGTCATGTTTGAGAGAGCGTTTTCTTTCTTTTTTTCCTCCTTATTCTCAGTTTGAAGAGAGAGATGCGGAATCTGAGTGAAGAATGCAGTCTGGAGCCAGTTACTGTGTCCATGGCTTATGTTTACTTTGAGAAGCTCGTTCTCCAAGGCAAACTCAACAAACAGAACCGCAAACTGTGCGCTGGTGCTTGTGTACTGCTTGCAGCCAAGATCAGCAGTGATCTCAGGAAACATGAAGTTAAACACCTTATAGATGTAAGTACTATGAGGCACGTTTCAGGTGTGGTCAAAACCTCCCAATTTCATAGAACAAGGCAAAGATTAAAAACAAGATTTTCATCAGTGCAAGCTTGCATTCAAGACCATTTCAGTTAGTTTCAGATCTCATCAGGGCTCTTCTTTTTGATGCTTTTTCTAGCTTTTAATGATGTAGTGTAATGTCCTGATCCTGCACTGAGGTTATTTTTGCATTTAGTGTTTGCCTGAGAAACATTAACTGTTACGTGGGTGTCACAGCTGTGCTGATTTACATCTTTGATCCACTTTTCTCTGGCCTTGCATTGCTTATTCCTGTTTTATGCTGACTTAATCTGAAAATTCATTGTTCTATTCTGGATAACTGATTGTTTTTCCCCCTCTGCTCTTTTGTTTATTACTATCATAGAAACTAGAAGAGAGATTCAGATTCAACAGAAGAGATCTTATTGGTTTTGAATTCACCGTCCTTGTAGCTTTGGAACTGGCTCTCTATCTACCCGAAAACCAAGTGTTACCTCACTACAGACGGCTCACACAACAGTCTTAACCAAAGCTACACTCCTGCTGGCAGCCAGTGGTGCTGGGGATAGCCTCACAGAGCGCTGCTGCTGGCATTGTCACTGGCCTTTGTGCCACTGGGTGCATCCTGCCATGGCTACAGTTAGCTCTGAAGTCTGCAGCATGTTTTTTAAACTGTCAAGGTTTGCATTATGGACACGTATGCAAAGTCTGGGAGATGGTACGAGAAGAGTTGTTGAATTTTATTTTATTTTGGACATTTAAAGCACAAATATTCACCAGTCAGCTGTCATGACTGATGGTTATTCCTTATTTATCTTTTCAGTTTTACTAAAACTGTTCTTTCCTATGAAGCTTTCCTATGAAGAATCCTATGGTATTGTTTCTTTTTTTTTTTTTTTTTAAGCCTTTATTGTATTCCTTGAAATTAAAGGAAGCATCACTTCCATTCCAGTGCACCATAAAGTCCAGATGCATTTTTACATTAATGGAACACATGCTTTATTTTTTTAAAGATGTGCCTAAAACCGGCTGGTCTGGTACCAGTACTTTTTAAGTTAGTTATGTTATTTAGTGGAGAATCCTGTATTTATACAGCCATTTATTCTTTACCTGCATTGGCCTTGCATATAAGGAGAACAATTCCAGTATATCTGCACTAACAATACACGGGGCATCTATTCTATACTATCTCTAGCCAAATTGAAACTACTGTTTCAATTAAGTTAACTATAATATCTTAAGAATATACATTTTATTTAAATAGTAAAGATTGTTTCAAAATCTGTCAGGAAATGCCACCTGTTGAACAAGGTAGCTGCAGCAAAGTCATTGCCATCCTGATTCACTCTTAAATGGAAGGTGAGCGCTTCTGACTGAGAGCAGCTTGCTGTAAAAATGTATCATTTTTCATTTGTTTCCCTGTCCTGTAGTCTGAAATAAGCACCTTTTTAGTAGGGCTGTATTATATATGGTCTTATGTGCTCTGAGCAAGTACTTAAGTCAGTAAAGCTACTCCTGCCAAACTAAGCCAATGAAACAAAGCTTGCTCAATATTTAAAATACTACTTTTCTTTTACTCTGTTCTTCCAAGCATTGCATCACTGTGACGGTCCTCATGAAACTAGCATTTGTTGCACATCTGAACAGCCACTCACCAGCTGGTGCCAGGCAGCACTCTACTGCTTACGCAGAGGTTAACTAAGTTCTTTGACCATTGACTATTCCTTCACTTATTTTTAAAATATCCAGGTTGGGAATGAACTCAGATTATGTGTGGAACCTTCTGTGATATTGGCTCTTGATCTAATTTTCTGAAGCAATATTATGATGCAGGTAGCTGTGTCCATTTGCAAGAAAAAAAAACCTGATGCTTGGCTACTATGACTGAGAAATTTGTAATTTGTTTGACTTCTAAATGAAATGCTGGACCTTGTACTGAGCTATGGGTACCTGCTATCTGATATGTAAAGTAATGTAAATTTCTGTTCCTTGTATTAAATGTTGGCTGCAGGCAAAACCAAAGCTGAATCTTTGTTCTTCAGCTGTGTTTTGCCTGATGCTAATTCTGCTTCATTAGAGTTGCAGCAAACTGTATTGGAGCCCCCTTCCTCTTTATGCAGGGCTCAAAATGTACTTTTCATATGTAATAACTGCAGTGACTCTCAAATCCTCTGTAACTGTGTTCAGCTGTGTGTAGCTTCATGTTATTTGTGTAAATTTAATGTGCTTCTGGCTTCTCTGTAACACAGAAGGACTTTCCAGTCTCTGTAAGTGAGGTGGTAGCTACTAAGTTACACAATAAGCTTGCCAGCCATCTAACAAAAGGTGTTAAAAACTTGCCTACTAGTTCAACTTCCTACTGAATATAAATTATCTTTGCATGCAAGAGATAGCAAGGTACTAAACATCCAGAGTATAGTGAGCCTTGAAGGTGGTGAGCTCTGCCAAAGTGGTCGACTGCTTCCTGTGCTCCTTGGGCGAGGAGGAGGGGCTGGAATTGAGCAAAGAAATGGCCCATGTGGTAACTCCAGAAATTGTGAAACAATTTAGTGAGAATGAAGGCAGAGAGTGTCTCTGGGGACTTCTTTCTGCTTAGTGTGTGAAGTTGTCGGTAACAATTAACTTTCTCACCATCTAGGGGTAAAAAGTGCATTCATTTTTGGAATAGCTCAGCCTGTATTCAGTGGAAGTTTCTCTAGAGGCAGCGGGCATTCAGGCTGGGGCTCCACTCGCAGCGTGGAAGCTGTGGTTTCACATCACACATGGGCAAGTTTTTGGCTCTTTTGGTGTTGTTTTTCCTTCGAGAAGAACAGGTTAGAAGGAGCGTTCCATGACAGGACACTGTTTCGGGGCGACTCTGAAGGCTGGCTGAGGCGCCTGCAGGGAGCACAGGCTGCAGGAGAGCCGGGCTGTGCTGCAGGTACATGGGAACTGCTCCGTGGTGTCTGCTGGAGAGAGACAGCCCTGGAGAGACGCTGCGACTGCGTCTCTGTGTTAATTGTTTTATTTCCAGCGCGTGGCTTGCAGCCTTTCCCTGCCACCTGTGTGGTAATATTTCTCCTTCCACTTCAAAGCTGCCACCGTGTGGCAAGGGACCGTCCCTGCGTGATGGCCGCCAGCTGAAAGCGGGCCCGTCGGCTTCGCCCTCAGAGAACGCCGTGCAGGGGCCGAGTGCTGTGTACCTGAGGGGCTGTACATCTTTATGTAAAAAAAAACACCGTTACGGTTTTTGTCTTATTCTGTTATTTAAGAATCTCGGTTGTAGCCTGTTCTGTGGTTTGTTGTTTTTTTTTGTTTTGTTTTCCCTCCATGAATGAACTCGTGTGTTTACGATGCTGTGAAATAAAAACCGTTTTGATACGCGTTTTGTAACCAAACGCTGCGTTCTGGAATGGTGCTTCCGCGCCCGGGGGCTGCCGGGGCTCCGCGCGACGGAGGCGCTGAAGGGGGAGCGCTCCCGCCGCCGCCTAACGGTCGCTGGCGACGTCATGCCGCACGCCGGAAGTATTCCCTTCCCTCGGACTCCTTTCCGCTTCCGGTGGGTGGTGCTTCCTTTCCGCCGCGGTGCGTGTGTGAGGTATGGCGGCAGTGCGGGGCTGCTCCCGGGGCAGGGCCCGGTGTGGGGCTGGGGCCGTGGCAGAGGGGCCGGGGGACTTGGAGGGTTCCTGGACGGTGGCGGGAGGGAGGATGCTGCCCTTATTTCGGTTCCGGGATGCCATGAGGCCGGACGGGGAGGGGCGGTGGGGTGCGGGCCTCGAGAGGACGGCCTGAGCCCGGCCTCGCTCCCTCCAGGTGGGAGCGGTTGGAGCCCTGTGCAGCCCGCACGCCATGCAGAACGACGCCGGCGAGTTCGTGGACCTCTACGTGCCTCGGAAATGGTGAGCGGTGCTGGGGCACTTCCCGGGCAGGGGCTGCGGTTTTGCTTGTTACGTTTTATGGGGGAAAAAAAAAAGATAAAAGTCACGTTTCTGTATTCTTAAATACTTTCTGTAAAGATGTTGCACGAAGGCTGTATTTAAAGAGAGTGCTCTGTGTCTGGAGTTGCAGCCATGCCAACCTGCAGTGCCTGTGGCAGCTGGGTGAGGGCTGCTCAGAGGCAGGGTGCACGGGGTAGTGCTGCAGGCTGCTGCTGGGAATGTGCTGGGTAAAGGCAGAGGAAATCCGTGTTTCAGAATTGTATTGGCTGCTTGGGCTTTTGCACGTCAGGGAAAACAGTATTCTGTGTTTTGAGGGCCTGTGGTTATGGGTGCACTGCACAGGAAGAAACTGGGCACATCCAGTTGTAGGGATCGGTGGCAGCTCAGCGTGGTGCTGAGAAGGGGAAGCCTCCATTGCATGTTCCTCAAACTGAACGGTGAGGGTCTGAGCACTGAAGTGTCTGAACCTTCTGTTGCTCCCATCTAAGCCTGTGCAGCTGTAATTTCCATGTAGGTTTGGCTCTCAGTCTTTGTTTCCTGTCACTGTGCATTTCCTTCTGTTGAATTGTGTCTTGTTGTTTGTTCCTTAGCTCTGCCAGCAACCGAATAATTGGTGCAAAGGACCATGCCTCTATTCAGATAAACATTTCTGAGGTAAGTTTCAATGAGAGAGCTACACTTTTCAGTTTTGATAGAAGTTGAGAAATGTAAAAGCTTATTAAGTCTTCGTGTAATCCACTAGAAGCCATGCAACTGTAGAACTAGAGGGCTGTTGTACGTAGAAGAATATTACTATGTCACTCCTGCTTATTTTTCAACCCTTTGGAAAATAATTCATTAGAGGCAATCACATAAAGCTCTATAAACAGCCTGTTCCAGTCTGTTTCTGTGAGACTTAAAAATATGTCCAACTCCAGAGTTAAAAATGAAGGGATTCCTTCTGCTGGAGGAAATGGAGGGTTTGGTTCTGAAGATTCGTATCCCTTTTATTTTCACCTGGCTGTGAGAAAGCACAGTTCCTCAGCCTGTCCTGGTGCATCCAGCCTTTCAATTTTATATTTGTGTTGAATAATAACAAGTAAAATAATTGAGAAGCTGCATTTATTTCTTCTTGAGTGAGAGACCATGAGGCTGCATTCCGCTGTAACTCCAGGGCCCCTTTTATTTAAAATCTCTGAGTATTTCTTAAATTATTTTTGTGATTTCCTGTAAACAGATGCATTCCTGGTTTCATTCCTTCTGTGATCCCTGTTTCTTGCTTTCAAAAGATCAGAGATTAGCAGAACTTGGAAACAAATCCATGTGGTATTACAGGGTTCACTAAACTGTTCAGTTTCACTATTTATGTTGTTCAGTGTTTTTTTCTGTTAAATTCCTCAGTGGCTGGACAAAGTGAGACTGTTTGTATCCTTCAGCTTGGACATTTTTCTCCCTTTGTAACAACATTGTCCCCTTCTGCCCCACTCCTCAGTTTTCCATTCTGTTGACTTAATTAAAAGAAACATGAAAAAAATAAAAAGGCAGTGAAGTACACCAATTAAGTTTACCATTTCCTATTTTATTCTATAATTCTGTCTGATCCATTAGATGTTATGGCTTAAACAATACATTTGCTTTGGAAATGTACTCTGCAGATTCTGACTGAAGTATTTGCCTTGGGTTTTTGTAGCGTGCAGAAGAATATTTGCAAAATTGAACAAGTAATATTTATTTTCGAGCTTTTGGCAAATATGGTGTAAAAGCATAAAGTTTTCTGAGAATTCTGTGAGGATCTATCTGGAGTCATTGCTGTAATTGCAGGTTGACAAGGTAACGGGCAGAGTCAATGGCCAGTTCAAAACGTACGCCATTTGTGGAGCGATTCGTCGCATGGTGGGTATTTCCTGAGCTCCAATGGGATCGCTCTCCTGTTTATCTTGATAAGGAACTTTTCAGGTTTGTTTGGCCTTGGAAAGGCAACGTGCCTTCAGCGTATTCTAGAGGAAGAGCTTTTTTTGGGGTAATGAAGACAGAGTGAAGATGTGAACTAATTCACTCCAAGAATCTTCTGGTTTTTTCTCAATTCTTTGGAGAATCATTTATGTTTGTATTTTTAAAAAATCACTAAAATATGTAAGTTCTCTTTTTTTTTTAAGAATACATCAAGCAACCAATATCTGACTTTATCATTACTAGATATGATGCTATCTCACGTTTGTTAAGCAAGCATGTGAAGCTTTCTAGGATTCATCAGAAGCCCATTTACTCAGAAATGTATCTTGTTACTGCAAGTGTATATTTTGAGTTCTATTTCTTATTCTGCAGAATGACATTCAACAGCTTGTTTTAGAAACAGTAATCTGTGCCAATGAAATGCAATTAAATGGTTAGAATAAAAAAAAAATTGTGCACTTCACCACCACACTAAATGCTGCTGCTCCCTCTTTTTAATCTGTATCAGCAATTATTTACTCACTTAAAATCTTTTTTATTAAAGGGGGAATCAGATGACTCCATTCTGCGTCTGGCCAAAAATGATGGAATTGTTTCCAAGTACGTGTGTTTATCTTATCTGTAATAACATCTGTAGAGATAACTGCCATATCCAAATCCAACTTGCAGGACTGAAATGTATGGGCTGCATTTATGGGATGCTTACACAGTTGGTCAAAAATACTCAAGCTGTTGAAGCGTAACAGTTTGTAACATCTTTGTTCTGTTTTCTTCTAGGAACTTCTAACAGAAGAAACTGGTATGGAACATTGGATGTAAAATAAACAGTTCAAACCTGTATTGTGCTGTGTCTTTTGTCCAAGTTGTGAACACCAGTGGATTTGTTGTAGTTTATCTTAAAAGTACTTAGAAATATGCACCCATGAATGGTGCATTAAGCAGTTTCTGATTTTGAATTCTTATGACAAATCACATTGTAGAGCAGTGCCAGAGATGAAAATCAAGAATTTCCACTTCACTTGTCATCCACTGTAATCTTTCCAGTTATAACAAGCTTTCCAATTTAACTCATGTCTCTGGATTTTTAATTGAACAGTTTGGAATCTAACAGTCTAATCCAGCTTGCTGCTGTTACACTGGAAAAACTAAAGGCTTTGTTTTGGTTATGCTATCCAAGTTTAGCTGTTTTTGTGCTGATAAAAGACTCACAATATTTATTCTGCCGTTGACACGTTTTGTAAGCGAATTACTAGTACTGGAGCTCATGGAAAACTTAACAAAAATACTTTGTTGCATGCTAGTGGGTTGATTTCAACATAAGGGAGATTCAAAAAGTTTTACCTTTTAACTTTAAGTATGACCTTGATGCTGAGAAGCAAGGAAATAATTTAAAGAGAAATAACTCTTAATATCTGGCAATATTTTGATAACTGACTTTAATAGCCCTTAGTGACTAGATAAACTTTCTGCCTGCTGATGTGTTATTTTTTAGCTATCTTAACTAGCAGAACCCAGGGAGTCTGCAGGCAGTCGGAATAATACATTTGCTGACTTTGCCTTTCTTATCTGTCTGTTCCCTGTCTCTGGATAATTTCCATCACTTCACGCTTTTGACCTAATATGCAAAGAAATTTTTACATTTTAATTTGAAAAACTTGATTCAAGTTTTTACCTGTGAGGCTTCAGGTATTTATCCTGATCTCTACCCTGTGTTTGCTCTTCTAGAACAATGTTTGCAGTTGTCCTTGCTCGAGCAGAGTTTTCTCAAGTGATAGGAATGGGTTTTGTGGTGCTTTCCTGTTCATGCTATGAATTGTCTCCGTGTCGAGCTGGTTGCCATGTGGCTTATTTCTGACTTGTCTGCAAGCTGCTGTGGATGCATGTGGGTGTGGGAAACTTCACCCTCAGACTTCTCTGGAGAGTGTGAAACAGAGGCACTGGATCACCTACCTCAGGTCTTGTATCTTTCTCCTTATCTGTTTCGCTTTCTTGACACTTCGAGCTGCATCATACGTCTTTGGGAGATGATGGTATCTATTGAGCCTAGGCCGAGGAAATCAGGCTGTGTTTAAGTGTGGTTGCAGAGCAGACCTTCATTCCACAAACAAATTCAGCAGAGGGCTGAAATCAGCTGTTAGCTTTTTTTTAACATAGCCATAAACACGTTTGGTTGCACATTCTGTCTTCCCACTGATGATGCTTGAATTCACTACTCCTCCTCCAGCATGGCAGAGCCTTTGAACTGTGTTTCAACCAAGCAGGAGCTCATTTAAAGACTGGGGAAAAAAAAGCTTTCATGTTACATTCGCTTTTTGATTACCACACTTTATTCTGGACTTATTTTTTTCTGGATTTGACATCAGCCATGAGTGGTGCCTCAAAAAAAAATAAGCCTTTAGTAGTGATTGTCCTAGAAATAATAAATTTTTCCAGCAGATAAATCTCTGAAAACAGTTTCTGGAAAGACAAATATAGTCTCCAAACTAGAAATTTTGGCTTGGCTTATGTCCAATCCTCATTACTTCCTTTTGTGCACAGTAAAAGGAGATAAGTTTTAATTGGACTCGATGTTTCTGACGTGTCTTATATTAGCTGCTTCTGCCTTGGCATTAGGGTAGGGCTTTAAATAAGCCAGTAACTGTTTACTGCTGATAAATGCCTACTTTACCAGAGTCTAAATACTGTTGACTTGCTTCTAATCCTCTGGGGCTCTGTTCATCCGTGTGGATTTCAGTGGAATTCCCCCATTAAGAGAAAGTGAACTGACAGCGCAGAAGTTCAAGATGAGCTTGAGGTCATCTGGATGTATTTTTAGATGATAAAAGTCCATTAGAATGTAACTATAGAAAATGAAATTTACACTGAGTATTAATTACATACTTAAGAATTGTGTTGTGATTCCAGACTTTCTCTGCTACTAATACTGATTTTTTTTTAATTCTGATATACAAACAGCAACAAGCATCACTTTTTCATTATTTGTTTTTGTAAAATAAGCATCTGAAATGGAGTGATGCCATATCCTAGACCTAGTTCAGTTGGAACTGGGTTCCTGCTGTTCTGAAGACCTCATGAAGTTCACACCACCACCTCCAGCAGGGCTGCACCCAGCATGAGGTTTTACAAAACTTGCTGCAGGACGTGTTACTAAGGAGGGTGAGCATGTGTCCCTTTAAAAATCAATTTTGAGGTTTTTTGACTTTTCTAGTATTGTGATGTAAAATGTTCTTTGTTTTCCTGCGACAGGAATAGTTCAGATCTAGAGCCAAGAAAGGGAATGAGCTGTACTTGTGCTGTACAAGATGGAGAGTTGCCCTTACATGGTTACATTGCACCAAGTCATGAAATTCTTTGCTGTTACTTACAAGGACTTGGCAGTGGCATCCCAGACATCTGATTTAGCTGGGGCTATTTCGGTGTATTTGGCCAAAATTTTGCTGCTCAGACAGAGTCTGTCTATTCCTTAGGACACCTTGCTTTTTGCAGGAGCTTGTAGATGTCTCATACTGAGTGGGTTTCTCTGAAGCCTCAATGTTCTTTTTGTTAGCTTACATGGTGGTGCAAAGCTGCTTTAGGCTGTCTCAGCTGTGTGCTCTGATCAGGCCTGGGGTTAGGAGGCCGCTGCATCTTCTGTTGCTGGGAGCACAGAATTAGATGCTGTGATAGCATCAGCTTTGCTTGTGATGTGCCCAACAGGCACGGTGCTGCCAGCACTGGGAGAGGGCAACAGGCAAAATAATTCCTGGCACTCGTTGTGCTTTGCTCAAAAATGGAGCACTGTGACACAGGAAGAATGCAAAGGGTCAAAGGTGTCTTTTGCCTTCGTGTACATCCATTGCTGCTGCTCTGTGCTGGCTCCAGCTCCCAGGGAGCTGCTCACGAGTGCTCCCTGCAGAAAGGAACCCGGGACAGCTTTGGGGGTGGCAGTTTGCCTTCCTGAAGCACGAAGCTGCTGGGGGCTGCTGCTGCACCAGGTTTGGCAGCACATCTGTTTTTCAGTCAGATATTAGGGAGGACTATCTATCCCCACCCCATTTTGTCCAGATGCTGTCACTCCTGGTGATGCACAGAGATACAAACACCACTCTGGTGCAAATGCTGGAAGGGTTAAGGATGCTTTTGGTTTTGATTAATTCACTGCTGGCAGTTTGGTTTTAAGCTTTGCAGGGAAACAGCTTCCCTGTGTGTATGTTGGAGTAATCAGCCATGGAAAAAGCATAGAAAACTAATCAGGAATTTTTTCCTGCTGGGAAATACACTATTGTTCTGTATCAGGCAGGAGTTCCCCTTGGCTGCATCCTCAGTTGGAGCTGTAGGTACTGGGAGTTTAAGAACTGAGAACTGTGAATAATGTCAAAGTGGGATTTTTTTTAAATGTATTATGAGGAAAAAGGCATCTCATGGCATCTGTTCTCAGCTGACAGCAAGTAAAGCACGTGTGGCCAGACTGAACGAGCCGTATTTTAACCACTGACTTTATCCTCCATTCAGCAGGGAGATTCTACACAACCTGTGAATAACTGGGTGGTTTTGTTCTCCTCTTGAATCCTGACCCATTTACGGGGTGGGATGGGCTGAGGTTCCTTCTTCCCGTAGGGCACAGTAAGGAGGGGGAGGGTCGTGTCAAAACTGACTGCTGGAAAGGGTTCCTCTGATTTACAGTGCTCTGCAGCTCGAGATAACGCCTCTGGGACTTTGGGATTCCAGAAAGCTAAAAGTAGTGCTCAGGGGGAGCCTGTTCTGAGCCATCTATCCCTCGTATCAGTAGCTGGAATCTGGGAGCCATGGATGGCACAAGGGATTGACCACTGTACAAGCAGTGCTGCTCTGCAGTGCAGATTGTTGCTGCCCCTGCCCCATCTGTAGACTTCTGGGGCCTCTGAGGTCATTGGCCCTTTAATAACAATTCACAGGACACCTTTAGACTTGGATTCCCATCTTCATGACTTTGCACAATGGCAAAGCTACACCAGAAACTCTCCAGAGGTGCTCAGAGCTGGGAACAGAACAAACCCAGAGAAATTCCAGCGCAGGGGCGGTAACTGATGCTCGCTGCAGATAGCAGCTGTTATCAGAGGAGCTCATAAATCCAACTTAAACAGCGTGTCGGGCAGCATCCCCTTCTGCAGTTCGTGTTGCCTCAAGGGATGCACAGCTGCTTGTTCTGATCAACAATTTCCATCCTATCTTTCAGGCTCCCTAAAGACATGATTTCCTGGAAAACGTTTGTGGGGGTGCTGGTCGTAAGTGCGTGGGCTTAGGGAGAGGGAGCAGAACATGTTATTGTGCCAATGACCAACCCCAAACTGCTGTGTGGCTGCCCCTTGGGAAATGGACTAATGGGTAAAACAATGTATTGTAGGATCAGAGAAGATCCCCAGCTGGAAGGGTCCCACAGGGTCATCCAGCCCAGCTCCTGGCCCCACGCACGTATTGGTGAGAACAACGCACTGGGATTATGGAGATTGTTTAAATGTTGACTTTGGGATCTGATTTTCTAACTTAAAAAAGTCTGCATTAAGAAACAGTGCCAGCATCTCTGCTGGGACTGGTAATTAGTCGCTTAATAGACCCGTGCTCGTTAAAGCAACAACGCAGCTGCAGCATCGCTGTTCTTCTGGCGTCATCGCCGCAGTTCCAGAGTCGCTGTGCTCCTTCCCAGACGGAGATCCCAGGAGGTGAGGTGTGAGCAGAGGCCGTGGTGTGGCACAGAGATGCGAAATGGGGAAGGCACAGAGCTGGGGCTGATGCCACCAGCACCAGAAATCCGTGGAGCACTGGGAGGGGATGCTGATCCCCACGCCCATCCTGCCCTGCTCTAAGCAGGATGGGGGGGTCCATGATTTTTCTGATTGGCTTTAATTGAACATCTGGGCTAGTGGTGGGGAGATTCCCCAGGCTGCACCAGAGCTGGGAAGGAAAGGAGTCGTTCCAGAGTCCTTCCTTAGCCCCAGGATCTTCGTTCATTTTCAGAAAGGCCGACTTTGTTTAATTGCCTGCTAAATCCCAATCACATGAGCCCTTCCCTGAGTGCAATCCTGTGATGAATCGCCCGGCACTCCTGGCAGGAGCACTCTGCTCCCCAGCCCATGGCAGTGGGGATGCCCCGAGACCACAGCTGGTTTTTGGACAGGGAACTAGGGAGGAACGGAGCTTGTTTTCAGTACAAATTGCTTTTAAAAGGCCTTTGACTCCAGAAGCGGATGGAGATACCATCTTTTTGCCTGCCTGAGGTCTCTGTGAACGTAGCAATTTTTTTTTGTGCTCCTTAGCAAATGCTGTGGGTCTGAGCCTTGTCGGAAGGGGCAGCTCAGCAGGGAGCAGCGGGGCAGCTGCACGGGGTCTCACCCCACGGGGGAGGAAGCAGGCCAGGTCAGGGGGGGCTGCTGGGAGGGGGCTGTGCACCCCTGAGATCAGCAGAGAGACCTGATGGTGGAAATGGTGATTAGATATGGAGAATCTGATAAGAGGAGCAGGGGAAGGAAGACCTGTAAGTCATCATGCAAACCTTTCCTGTCCTGCAGGCCTCTGATGTTCCTCCATTTGCTCCTGGTTACCCTGCCCTGGGGGATTCACCCGGTGCCTGAGGGACTCTGAGAGCAACCACAGCTGGAGGGGGGATGGAGGCAGTGAGGGGCCCTGAGGAGCGGGGTGTTCCCATGGGGTTGGTGTGCAGGAGGCACCAAGAGACTCCTGGGGTGCTCCTGACTCCCAGCCCCATGTTCCCCAAACCCTGGGAATGAGGAAGGAGGCAGTGCCCGTGTCCTGCACACCAGAGAGGTCTCAGACTTCCACCCTCGGAATAGAGCCCAATTTTGTAGCTTTTGAATGTCAGATTTCCATCCAACTGTGAAGCCACCCAGCTTCGTGGGCAGGTTCATCTCTTCCTAGGCACCTTCCAATTAGAGATTCCCAACCTGATGTTTCCTTAACCGTCAGAGCACCATCCAAGCAGCACCAACAAACACCTGCCTGCTGCAGGGAGGTGACAGCAGCCCACAAGCTCATTGGAAGCATCGCCAAGAAACCAACACCTGCAGCAGGAGAGGAGCAGCCAGGTGGAAGGCAGCCTGCAGCATGGATAAATCCAGGTAGGACAAAAAGCCTGGCCTGGGCGGTTACACGTGTGCCAGGTGCAGGCAGCTGCATACGGCTGAGAATTGGTCTGGAATAATTGTGCCTGGCAGTGGGCAGCTGTCTCCCTGTTGGGGTATAGGGCTTCCCCAGGCTCTTGCTGCAGCCTGCTTCTTGGGGCTATTTGCCTGGGATTTTAAAGCTATGGAAAATTATATATGTGTATATATACACACACATATATATATAAGTCATTTTATCCCAAAGCCATTTCTCTCCCCAGTCCTCCCCAGTCACCAACTATAAGCTAATGTCACTGCCTGTGTGTCACTGCCGAAGGGATGTTTCAGAATCTCTCTTTTCCTCCTCAGGTTTCTCCCAGCTCCCTTTAAATCCCAAATAATTTGTGTTTCCTTCTGACCCTGAAGGCAATCGAAAACAAATGTATTGACGTGAAAGCAAGTGCTTTAATCAGTGAAATCCGTGTTTTCAAGGAAAATAATAACAGGACCCTGAAGGGAGAGAGAGACTGAGAAAGGACGAGCAAAGAGACAGAAGTGCTATGTATGTTCTGGCCAGGAGCCAAAGGCCCTCTGGGCCAGGTTTGGATAAAACAGGGCTTAATTCTCGGTGTGAGAAAGCGCTGGGGTGAGCGCAGGGAACAAAGGCCGATTCACACCGGGCTGAGGCCGCGGGCAGAGCGGGGCAGGGCCTGCCAGGCCCCAGCTCCTGGGGAGCCACCCTGCCCTGCAGCATCCGATGTTCGGCTTGAAGCTTCCTTTTCTGGCTGTGGGTTTTTAGAATGTATTTCGTCTCATAGAGAAAAAGTTGAAATGTATCCCAAATACGGCCCTAAGAAAACCAAAAGACAGATGAAAACCACCAGAATTCATTAGCTTAATGGAGATTGAATTGAGATTCTTAAACAAGACTCAGGGAGGGAGTGGAGATTCCTTTTTTTAATGTTTGGGCCGGGCTCTGTGAAACGCTTTGGTGGACCATGAGCAGCTGTTTACATTTGAAAGGAAATGCGGTGTCAGCAGCTCTGGTGCTTGTTGCTCGGTGACAGCGTTATCCCCAGGGCTGAGGGCGTGGGGACCCCCAGAGGTGCTGGGACTCAGCACTGCCCTCCTCCAGACCCCCAGATCCTTCACGGGTCACAGCGATGGCGTAAGGCCCACTGTGGTAACAGGGCAGTAACCTACCAGGGGAATTTTCTCCATAATGGGAATCTCGGCCGATTCTGAGAAGAGCTCCACTCCACTCTTTCCCTCGGGACCGTACCAAAGAGCGTGGACGCAGGGCCCTGTGGTATTTCCATCCCAGCCCACAGCATGGGTGGTACCGACGGGAACAAGCTGCACCCACGTCTCGTTACGTACTCCAATTCTCCCCAGTGAACGGAGCAGAGGGAATAGCTGGGTCTGGAAATCTAACGCTGCTCCGTTCGCTGTGCACGGTGCTTAATAGCTACCAACTAAGCAGTTGGCTGGCAGAGCATCCCCTTTTAATTGCTCGGAGCTGCGTGCTGTGTTTGTAGTTAGCACTCAAAGAGGCTTTCACTGCAGCTACAGAAACTCAAAGCAACATCTGCACTACCTGCAGTGAGGACAGCTTCCGAGCCCTGCTCCAGCAGGCTGCTGGGGACACAGGGCTGCTTCCCCCAAGGGTCATCCCTGTGTTTTCCCATGGTATTATCTGATTTGTGAGGCTGGCTGTGGAATTCTGCCTACGCACATTTCTTGCTGCTGGAGGTCCCGGGACGGCAGTAGATCGGCCCACACAGGGCAGCCTGTGGCCAGTTACCAGCCCGAAGCCAACATAGCCTCATTCCTAGTTTTTTATTTTGAAAAACACAATTATGGGAGCATAGGGAATGGATCTTAGAGGTTTCCAAGTCCACTTTGAGCTTAATGCAGGCAATCACATCTTGGACTTTCCCTACGAGCTTGTGGCTGAGCAGAAGGTGTGAGGTGTGTCTGTGGAACAGAGTTGGCTTTGTTGAGGTTCCATCCCAACAGAGGCACCTCCAGAAACTGCTCCTCGAGTTGCTGCCGCTCAAGCAGGCTAAATCCATTGAGGTGTCCAGGAGCAGACATAGAGATACTGAGATGTCGTGATGTAGTTGGGGGAGCCTGCATCAAACCCGGTGTTGTATTTATGCAGCACTCCAACCCCATCCCAAAAGAAGGGAGACAGCACATGCAGTGAGAGGTGAGGGAAGAAATTACTTCATTTCAGGGAGATTTAGATCAGATATTATGCTGAAATTCTTCACTCAGAGGGTGGTGAGGCCCTGGCACTGCCCAGAGAGCTGAGGGTGTCCCATGCCTGGAGGTGCTCAAGGCCAGGATGGATGGAGCCCAGGGCAGCCAGAGCTGGTGGGGGTTGGAGCTGGGTGGTCATTAAGGTCCTTTCCAACTCAACCCACTGTACGATTCCACGTTCTTTTGATTTTATGATTCCATGAATTGTACCAGCAGACCCCGATGGCTGTAGCCCTCTCCCAGCCTCCTGGCACTGTGTGATGTCTCTCACTGGGAAAGGACCCACAGCCACTGGGATCTCAGCCATGTGCCACCACCTCCATCCTTCCCCTGCCCAGCATGGCACCGGGACCCCTGCTCGGCGCGAGGAGGTGGGCAGGTGAAGGCTTTCCACCATGTCACACAGGCTTGGTGTGACTAATGGACGGGAAACAAGGAGTGTTTGACCCTCGTTAGTGTCACAACTGGAAACGATGCCCACCCGTTGCCTGAACGGTCCTTTACGCTGGCCGGGCTCTGACAAAGGGGGCTGTGTTCTTGCCGTGTATGATTAACCAAATCCCCTGTTTGATGTAGCAGCTGAATGGAGCTGGGGACGCTGTTTGCAGAGAGAAAGGAGAAGCGGCTGTGCAGGCACCAGCAGTGCCTCTGCATCAGGGTGGTTTGGGTGGGGAGAGGCCGGGTCCTGCTCTGTAGCTCAAAGGCTGCTCCCTCCCCTGCCCCCATATTTCCTGCTGTTCAGACACAGACTTGCTTGCAGCATGTTTTTCCCCGCTGTTCCTACTTGCCTGTCCCGAACCAGGACCGCATATATCAAAGCACTACAAGGGTCAGCTTCGTGCAGACAAGGAGATGCAGATAAATCCCCAAGATTTTACATGCTTATTCATTTCAGCATCACCTGTCTCTGCTGCTCATCATCTAACACTGGTTTTATTGCTCTTAATTGCCTTTCTCTGTTTAAAAAAAAATCTGGCAGCTCGATTTGACTTCAAATGCTTTTGAAGATTGACAGGAACAACACTTAAATTGTTGCATTCCAGCGCGAGCATGCCTTTCCCATCAGCAATTGGGGTAAAAATGATATATCATGTTGGCGTTCCAGGTTTCGTTACACCTACAGCATCTGTATGTTGTATGGCAGCAGCCATTAGAATGAATGATGCCAAAACTAGACAGAGCCTGTGCTCTTAATTGCAGGGAGCATTTGCTGTGCTGATGACAGACAGTGACTGCCTGCAAGTGCTGCCTTCACCCCATTCATTTCTACATTTTTGCTGCGGTGTTTGGGATGGAGGCAAAGAAGAGGATACTTTTTGCGCTGTCTGTGGCTGTGTATGTGGTTTTTTTGTTTGTGTTCTGAAAGATGATTCCATGACCACACATGTTGTGTCTTTAAGCTGAACAGAGAGGTGCCTGCAGGAATATTACGGGATGAAAGCGTTTCCATCTGCTCCTGGGGTGGCTGTGAGACTGCTGCCCATGGTGAGCCCCTTCCATGCCCATTTGCTTGGATGATCTTTAAGGCCCCTTCCAACCCAACCCATCGTGTGATTCCATGATTCTGTTATTCTGTTTCCGTGGAATGGAAAAGGGTATAAACATGCTTATAGCATTTGTGTTGGTATAAATGCACAGCATGAGTCAGAGCAACCAGTGGGACTGGGACCAGTGTGAGCTGCATGTGAAGTGCTTTCTGCAAATGTCTTTAGGACAGTATAGTTCATCTATTTTTTTCTTTGTTTGCAAATACTTGCTATGTGTGCACATGGTTAGGCTCTTATGCAATGGGTGTCCGGCTGTTTGCTGATTTTTGCAAAGTGTTGCTGCATTTGGTTTCCTATGAACACCTTTGCTTCTGGATATTGCTTTGGGAATCCTAACAAAAGCCTTCCTGGCAGCTCTGACTGATTGTCCCCATTCATAAAAATGCATCTGAACATCCACTTCTTACCACCAGTGCAATTGTTAAAAAGTTAAACTATTATTCCATGGAAGTACTGATGTCTAATTCTTAAGATTTAGGCTGGAGTCCTCCACTGATGGAAAATGCCAGAGTGCACAGGACGTTGAATTCTCTGGCGTTTCATAGCCAATATGATTCTGTGATTCTATGAATATGTTTAAAAGTGTGTGAAACAACCCCCAGTCTCATTCTTTATCTCTGCCAATGAATTAGTGCCCCCTCCCCCAACCCAAACTCAGCTCCGTGGTAAATCAGAAATGGAAATGAAGCATCTTTTGTTTTCCTTTCAAATTTTTATCTTCTACTCTAGTCACAAGCTAAAATTGCAGTTGATTTTGGACTATTTACAGCACTGGGATTTTAATAGCAGGCACTCACTGAAAGCTCAAAGAACAGTCCCCAGACATGAGCAATTTAAACTCTTTGCTACTGTGCCCTGTACTAACTCCGACTTTTCCCATGGATCAGTATCAGACAGACATGATCTAACCGAGCTGCGCTTTGGGTCGGATTCCTGGAGGAGCGGGCTGCTTGTTTTTACATATTTAGGAGGTTTTTCATGAAAAGCCTTTTGGGCTTTCAAGCACCCTTGGGTTTTACTGAGCTTGCATCGAAAGGTGCGATGACACCCCGACATATGTTTTAAATTAAGGCGTTTGGGCTGACGGGAGGCTGATGTAGAACAGATTGGAGTAGTTTGAGTTTCACTCAACGATCCCCACGAGGCTGGGGTTGGCCGGCTGAACGCTTGCTGAGGGGTGACTCATTTAGTCTTTGTCAGCATGGTAGATGATGCATGTCAAACCATGCAAACGGGCGCGCGGAACAGTGGAGCTTTGTGCTGAGAGCAGCCCTGACGGAGCTCCTGGGCTCGTTGCAGTCGCTGGGTTTTGTGCATGAGCAACGGCAGCAGCACCCAAGCCATGGGGTGATGTGTTGGGATGGGGCATTTCTTTGAGTTCCTGCTGGAACTGCTGAGGTCTGGAGAGTCAGCGTGGCTAGGAGAAAGCGATCGAACGAAGATACGGGGCCCTGAGGAAGTGCCCTGATTAGCTGAGATTTATGAGTGGGGTTGGACCCGTCACTGGGAGCTGCTCCAGTGGGGGATGGGGCTCGGCCCTTCCTGGATGGGGTGGGGAGCTGTGAGCTCTCCCCTGAGCTCGGTGTCCATCCTACATTCCTGTGTTTGTCACTTTCGCGTGTTTAGGCTCTTCCTGAGGGTCTCTTGCTTTGTCTTTCTTTTAGTAAAGAGAATTCTGCAGCCATGCTCATCTTTACATCTCAAAAAGAGAAAAAACAGACACTTTTCTACAAGGACTTGAATTTTTCTGCTGTTTCGCACTGAGCAGGCGCTGAGGTGAGGAGATGTGGGAACCCACCGGCTCTGTGCAGGGTGCGTGTGACGGTGGCACTGCCCTCAGGGTCCGGCGCCAACAGAGCTGCCCTGGGGATCTCTGGGTTTGCTGCAGTGCTGTGATTGTGCTGGGGGCCTCCTGATTTTCTCTCTGTAGCACGGTGGGACTTTCTCACTACCAAGGGCCTCTCAAGGGTTATGCTATAAGAAAGCAGAACCTCCCTGCTTTGCCTCCAGCAAGAGAATGACTGAAGTTAAGGATTTGTGCTCTCACAAAGGAGAAGGAAGGGGTCCCATCAGCCCCCAGCACAGCCCCTGAGGCTGCTCTCAGGGCTGCACAGAGCCCATGTTGGAGCTGGGATGGAGCTGAAGCATCCGCTGAGCGCACTGCAGCACAGGACCAGGAGCAGCCCATGGGGTTCTGTCCCCACATGTCACTCTGCAGTGTGAAGGGTGAGGATGTCCCTTCTGCCACAGCCACCTCCTGTCCTGAGAATTGTGTGGGAACACCACGGAGATGCCCAAAGCACCTTCATCTCAAGGAGGGGATCTCCTGGTATCTTTTATCTTTAAAATAAATGGGGAAAAAATGAGCTAAAGAGGCCAGGAACAGCAGCCAGGCGGGGGATGACTTCAGAGCAGAAAAATGCGGATGCACCTCTGCATTCCTCACGGGCAGGGGAGCTGCCACCGGGCTCTGCATGTCATTCCTCGAACTGCCACCGGGACTGGGAGCACAGGGGGGCACGGGCACACCTGTACCTTTGACCTCTGCAGCCATCCCCAGGGTCCTGTCTGGGCTGCAAACACAACAGCACAGTGTGGAGGGGCCAAGGGTGCCCATAGCTGCAGGGGGAGTGTTTGGAGCACACAGCCCACCCATGCCCCGGGGGTCCTGCTGGTACCCAGATCCATGGAAGCTCCATTTTGGGGGAGCTCAGATTGCTGATCACTGTATGGGATGCACAGCCCCCATGATGTGCTGCACGCACACAGCTCCTGCTGGCTGAGCACTGGGCTGTTGGGTTTGGTTTCCAAGAAAGCCTTCTTCTCCCCATCAGCTACAGAACAGAGATTTTCTCTTCCAAGCTGGCTCCCAGATGCCACGGCAGCTCATTCTGTGCGTCTCCATGTCATCCCCACTATGGGCATGGTGGGAGCTGGATGAAGCTGCAGCATGCTGGGATGGAACACACCTGGCAGGAAAAGGATGGGTGCCAACTTTTTTTTTTTCCTGAAGTAACATGAAGTATCTGTACAGAGGGAGTGGTCTTTAAAGGAGGGTAAAGGCCTCCCCGTACCACTCCTGTTGGTTACTGAGTAATGTACACAGTGCTTCAAAGGCACTGTGCAAAGCAGCACTTGAGAATCCACTCCCAAAAGCCTGCAGTGTGACCTTGTCAGCATTACACCCCTGACTTTCCCTTTGACCCAGCCTGGAGCCCTTTCCAGCTCTGAAAAGTCTCCCGAGGTCCCTTTTCCTTCCCTTCATCAGCTGCTTTGTTCTCATCACACCTAACTTCCTCCATCAGAGCAGGCAATGTTCCTCCTGATAGTTAGGATGCCGTTATGCATCGATGAATCAATTTCCTTTCTTAGCTGCCGAGTACTTACAGATGTTTTATTGCTTTTTTAAGGCCCTGCTATATTTTTTTTTCCTTCTGATATTCCTACTCCAAGGGAATTGAAAGTGAGGAAGCACCACTCGTAACTTCAAAACCAGAACTCTGCAATCAAGGCTGTAACGTCTGCTGAGGATCAAAGGAACCTTTTCAAAACTCATTATTTGTTACCCTTAAGAGCTGGCAGCCGCATCCCAACCAACCATCCATCCAACCAACCAACCAACCAACCAACCATCCAACCAACCAACCAACCAACCAACCATCCCTTCCTCCATGGGTTGGTGCCTGCAGTGAGGTGAGCTGGTGCAGCACATCCAGATGTCCTTGTGCCCTGTGCCCTGGAGGGCTGTGCTCCTGCTGCCATGGAAATGGCACAGCGGAAGTGCTGCTCTTTGAGCTGGGATAAACAGAGCCCGTCTGTGAAGAGCGTGCAGCCCCTGCTCGTAATCCCTTTCTGATCTCTGGTTATAAAAGTGGGACGTGGAATGTAAACTCCTTAAAGATCAGTAATCACCAACAGAGCGGAAAAGTATTGGGGAGAATTGTTGAGTTTTTCTGCGTGCCTGAGGAATTCTGCAGAATTTTTTTTCCTTGTGTTGCTCCCCTCTGTTCAGAGCTGCTGCTGGGGGCAGTGGAGATGTTTGCGGAGGATTTCCAACCATCTTTAAAGAAATCTGGCAGGGACTCAGGGTGACCTCGTGTAACGGCATGGCTGTTGTTTGTCTTCGGTTCTGTGAGTTGTAAAGTGGAGTAACAGGATGTGTCTACTTGTCGAGGAATTTGGGGATTTACTGCTGGCCAGGATGGTGCTGGGCTCCCAGCAATGTGCCGTGGCTGTAGGGAGAACAGCAGCCCTCTGTCACTGTGTATTTCAGAATATTCACGTGGGATCCTTTCCTCTAATCCTTTGCACACAGGGCAGCACTGCTGAGCAGAGCTAACAATTTGGTGTACCACGTCTGGTTTTCAGCAGGTCATTGCTTTCCTTAAAATTTAACCATTTTGATATTTAACCACTCTAAGGTGTATGAACGTGGACTGCCAGTGATGTATCTCACAAAAAATCTCAGTCCTGCAGTTCATCTCATGAAATACCCTGAGGTTAAGAAGGGTGAAGGTGCATCTCCCCCAGAACCTGAGTACTTGGGGAGCTGAGGTATGGCAGCTGCAGCCTTTGAAAAATGCAGCCCATGTGCACAGGGGATTTCTCACATCTGAGATAAGTTCCTACCAACGGGTGATAGCGATGTGGTTCGGAGGAGGGGGAAATGTGCTCACATTCCACTGAGTCTTCTGAGCTGTGAGTTATGGTGCTTGGGGTCCTGAGATCTGCCTGCAGCAGCATACTCGGGGGTTCGGGGCAGATGGGAGAGGTCTGTGGTGGGAGGAGATGGGTGGTGGGAGGAGATGGGTGATGGGAGGAGGCTGGTGATGGGAGGAGGTCGGTGATGGATTGCCAGTGCTCAGCGGCAGTAAAGCAGAGGAGCAGAGCCTCTGGCCAGCTCCTGCTCCCTGAGTGCAGAGCATGGAGACTGGCAGGTCCTGGGTGAGGCACCAGCAGCAATTCACTGAGCACCCACACTGGGAGCAGCTCGACCAGGGAGAGGTGTTCCCATCCCTCGAGTGGTCGCTGTGGGTCCTGAGCCCAAATGGATTCCATCAGGGACTGTGTCCTGCTCAGGCCCAGTGCTGCCTGAGCTGCCAGCTGGGTGCCTGGGGGAACGAGGAGATGGTTTTAATGAGGAGGTGGTTTTAATGAGGAGATGGTTTCACCGAGGCTTCTGCAGGGCTGTTGGGCTGTGTGCCGAGCAGCTGTCAGGTCGAGCAGGATGCTCCAGGGACAAAGGTGGGCTCCCACGTAGCAGGAGGTCTCTGTGGTGCGTTCCAAGGTGGTGTTTTATGCCCAGTTACGTGGGGATACATCTCTCAGTTACGTGTCTCCCAGTTGCATGGGACACCGCCCAGAGCTCTCCCCAAGCACGCAGCTGTGCTCCCCAGCTCCTGTCGGGAGGTCCCGTTTCCATCCTGTGCCTGCAGTGCTACAGACTGCCCGTCCCCATGTGCCATTCTGTGGGTTGGTCCCTTCAGGCATCCTAAGGAGTGTCTGTCACCTCCACCCCGGCCCCTCACCTGCTTTGTGTGCACTGGTACCTGGCAGCTGGCGTGCACCGCATCCTTCTTCCGGGGCCACGTGGGAAACTCATGGGGGTATAAAAAGGACTCAGAGCAACTCCCAATAAGGACTTCAAGTACTTTTGGTTTTTCTCTTGATTCATCTTTCATGACACTGAACTGTGCTCCTAGCATTGTGAATCTGCGTTTGGTGGGAGGCTGCTTCAGCATTTGGGATTTTGCCCTGATGAGATCTATAAAACCAGCTGAAGCAGCTCTGGGAGTCTGAAACTCAGCTATAGCACATCGGGCTGTCTGCTCTCCCCTGCAGTGGATGGTTCTGGCCCAGTGACGTTCTGCTTTGCCGTACATCATTGCCCCTCACGTTGGGAGCTGCTGCCAGCAGCTGGAGGTCCCTCTCTCGACACTTTCTAGCACTTACTGCTGTAACAGAAAGAGCTGTGCTTCCAGACCTGACCTGTGCAGGGAGAGGTATTCCTTAAATGGCTTAAGACAGCTTAACAAAATAAACTGTAAAAAAAACTGATTTACGTTCCTTGTTCTAGCTGGGCCCATTCCCCGCTCTGGTTGCAGCCCGGTCCCACAGGTGGCTGTGTTGGCACGACAGAAGGGGAAGGAGAGCAGAACAGATTGGGCAGATGCTGCTGCCAAAGACAACACACAGGCAGGGCACAGCCCCAGCCCTCCCCCAGCCCTGAGCACCACCACCAACTGCAGACGAGAACCTCCCCAGCACCCAGCTCTGATCGTGGCATCGAGTCAAGGTTTGTCCAGAGAAAGTGTCAGTGCCTCTGTTAACATGCAGATCACATTCTCTGTTTATTACACTGTCTTTGCATCCCTCTGGAGCAGTTTAATGGAAGCAGGCAAGAACTAATTAAATTCCTTTATCCGTACCTCACGCAGAAGTGCAGAGCCCAAGGCAGGAATGTCAGTGGGCGCACGCCCGTGCCTCTCTGTTTGCAGAGGAGCGTGGCATGCCTGACCTCCGCCCCTTTGGGGAAGGAATAAATCTGCAGCACGAAGCCGAAGACGTCAGGTACTGTAGGCATAAATCACAGGAGGGGTTTCCAAACGGCGTTCATCTTGGGAGTCCTTAAAAGCTCAGAGCTGTGGATCAGCCCAGAGTGGATACTTTGCAGCAGCACCTCCACATCTGAAGCTCTGTAACGACGTGGCTCCTCTAAACAAAATTCCAAACGCCCAGCCCAGCTGCAATGGCAGCATCCACTCAAGTTAATGACTTTAATTACTGTAAAATTACCGGAGACTGTTTGTAATTTTAATCTCCTAATCCACAAAGTGCCTTTTTCCCTTCAGTGTTTTTGAAGAAGGTAAAACAGCTTTGGGTTTCCTTGCCAGCTTCTTTGAGGACTGGAGAGAGAGCTCCCACAAACAGCCCAGCCATGGCTCTGGGCTTTCTTTTTCTTTATTTAAAATACCATTTATATTAATGCAAAGTGTTTGAAAGCAGTAACAGGACCCATCCCCGCAAACCCACCGTTCTGAGTGCAGGGAGATGTCTTTGGTTACCTGGAGGACCATGCAGAGGTTGTGCACAACACAAACCTTCCTTAAAGTGCTGAGGAAATTGCAGCTTATTGCAGGGGAGGAAAATCTCATGCCAAAAACCAGCAGCCAAGGAATAAACCCATGAAAAGACTCTATTATGTTTCCAGCTACCTTATGTGAAATGTTATGGCTGGAAAACCACACCAAAAATCTTGCACTGAGGGATCCCAAAGTGCCTCTGCGTGCACATAAACAGCTCCTGAGCCCAGGGGATGCTGCAGCCCATTCTGCACAGCAGCTCTGGGCTGTGCACCACCGTCCTCTGTGCTGTTAGGAGCAGGCTGACAGCAATTCTGCTTTGGGGAAAGCTCTGCTTTTCCTATTTGCTGTCTTTTCCTACTGGGGAGAATTATTTTGAAGTGCAAAATAGCTAGCTGTTCCTATTAAGCTACCAGAGGAATAATCTGCATGGAAAAAGCTCAGATGCTTTCCCAAATAGGAAGTCATTTAGATTTCAGATTAATGCCTGTGACAATGGAAATATGTGAAATCTTTTCCTGACACTGAGCCCAAAGCACGGCTCGTTCTTATCTGTGGTGCACACGGGTGTGAAAACCCCATCGTGCTGCACAGAGGGGACAGACAGCAACGAGAGGCAGAAACCCCACCTTCAGCACTGCAGCTTTAGCACTGCACCCAGGCTGTGCTGTGCATTTACAGGGTGGGCTGAATGGCACTGGTGATGGTTTTTTTGTGTATCCCCTGTAGGCTGACTCTTGGAAGCCAGTTCATACAGGAGAGATGGTGTTGCTGGATCTATTTTTCTTTGCTGCTGAATAGCTGTTTATCAGGACTGTGCTGTGATGGGCTCAGCCCCCGCAGGCACAGGAGCTGTGAGCATCCCCTGCAGCACAGGGTGCAGCTTTACGCCTGCAGGTCAGGTGAATCCTGAAGGACTCTGTCCTGCAGCAGCTGGGAGCAAAGCTTTCAGCTCAAGTGCTCGGACACTGACTGTCCCCATTTACTGGAGAAGGAGCCTCAGGTGCGTGTTGGCACCCTGGCTGTCTGTGATGCTGCAGTTCCCCTCTCTCACATCTGAAGCAGGAGCCTTGGGAGCTTCATGTGCTGGGCAGAAATACGAGTCTGAGTTCAGAGATTACCCAAGCTAAATGAAGCGGTGTCTGGGAAGCAATGGGAGGAGATGGCATGTCTGGGTCAGAGGAGGACCTTTCCCTGGGCCTCTGATCCTGCTGGATTTCTCTCACACCGATGGTTTTAAGCTGCTGCAAACTGTGGTGTGAATTTGGCTGCATTTTGCTGTGCTCCATGCTTGCATTGCACGAGGGCCCTCCACATTCCTCACTGTTCTGCGCTGATAAGAGTGGTGGGGCAAGGGCAGCACTGCCAAATACGCTTAAACACGAGGGCAGTTTGCACTCAGCTGCCAGGTGATGGTTTTCCTGACTCAGGAAATGCAGAATGAGAAACATTAGCTCAACTGAGCGAGAGGAGCAGGGTGAAAGAGGACCCAGCGACCGCCAAGTGAGGCCCTGCACATTTCTCCTGCACTCGGTCAAACTGCAAAATAATCAGATTAAGCCATAAGTGTATAAATGGGGCTGGAGTGTGTTTGCTCTGCTGACTTGGTGGTGCATTCAGGAGGCTCAGAGCGGTGTAACTGTAGCCCGGGAGTATTAGTCACGCTGGGAGAGCTTCAGTGAATGTGAGAGGGCTTCATCTGGGCAGTTACCACGGCAACTCCTGCTGATATTTCATTACAATGCCTTCACCCTCTCCAAGTCTCACGGATTAGGACTGGGAATCTCAGAGGGAAGAGTTTATTGTCAATATTGTGCTTGGATTGAGTGTGTCCCAAAGAAAAAAAAAATAAAGCAAGCATTCTCCATGGGCAGAACCCACAACGTGCGGCTGGAGCTGAGCTCTGTGGTCCAGCACTGCCTTGTGCCTATGGAGAGCCCTGTGCAGGAGCTGGTGTCCCTCTTTCCAGCTCTGAGATAAGTGGAAATGAAGATCTGAGCCCACCTCCATCCATGTTGGGACGATGCTTGGTCCCTGCAGCAGTGCTGTGCCGAGTTCCATGCAGAACAGCTGCAGCACAGCTCACACTGCTGTGCACTGATGCTCCTGTGCAATGGGAGCCACAGGCTCAGGGCAAGCTGAGGTCATGCTGAGCTGCTGCCACTGTGACCTGGAACTGTGTCCCCAGGGCATGGGGTGCAGTGAGCAGGGGCTGCTGAACCTTCCTGTTGCAGGAGCTACGGCGTTGCACAGGAGCCCTTGATAGCTTTTTTTTTTTTTTTCTTTACATTGCAGCATCTGCCCTGGTAAAACATAAGGATTAGGGCAGAGTTGAGTATCACATTTATGCCTCCTGATGTGCTTACATCAGAGCAATGCAAACCTGAGGGTGTGTAATGTCGGTGCTGCACACCCGGGATGCCAGCCCCTGCTTGTCCCTGCTGGTGGCTGTGGCTCCAGAGGAGTTACCCTCTCCCACACCTTTTGCTGCTTTCACCTTTTCTGAATTGAGAAGAAGACACAAAACCTCTGCATTGAGGCTGGTTTTTATCTCAGATGTTTGCATGCAGAAGGTGTACAGGATTACAGACAAATGCACAGGACTGGGCTCCTGGGGCAGACATCCTCTGGCAGAGGCCCCACGAACTCGTGATAGCAGTGCCACTCACTGGTATGGGCCATTCATTGCCCCAGAGTCAGGGAATGAGGTTATTTCCCACGTTCAAAAATCGCTTTGAAAGGGATGAGGGTAGAAATCCTTCCTTTCTAACATATTTCTTTTTTCAGACTTTGAATCTAACCTCTTTAGCAGCTGGCACTGTTTATAGGACCCACGGTTCTTATTTCATCTGGGAAAACATGTGCAGCACGATTAGAAAAGCTGCTGGGGAGCAGCAAAAACTGGAGCCTTACAGCTAGAGAGTGGCTTCTCTGCTTCATTCTGTTTAGTGCATTTTTACATGTCAAGCTGAACTACAAAATGAAGGTAGTGGGGAAATCCCAGATTTAAATGTTCTGCTGAATTCAATGATTTGTTGAATTTCTGAGTCTGTGCCCCTACCTCTGTGTCTTGTCCTTATGGGTGGTTCAAGAACTATTGCTGATGGCTTTGGGTGTGTGTCTGGATGGGCACCCCGAGGTGGCCAAACACACACCCAAACCTAAGGGCATCCTCTGCTCTGGGTTTTGTCAAGATGACCCTTCCTGTGGGATGGCCTTGGTACTTGTACCGCTGCTGGGGTCTGTTGCTTGTTCCTATTTTCATTAACCATCTGTTATTTCTCATTAAAGAAATGAGGATAGCAAAATGCTGATACTACGATCCTGCATGGCAGAGGAGACAGCTCTTCCATATGTGTCCAACCCATTAGCTTCATGTTATTGTTGCCTTCCTTTTTATGTGTTAATTAAAAATGTTTTTAAAGAAGTTATACATATTAACTATATTATCTGTTTTATATGCAGCCCAAGATAAATCCTCTTCACTCAATGCAGCCCAGGCAAGCCAAGGGTTCGGGCACCCACGATCCAGCCCATGCACCAAAACTCGATAGCGGTGGGGCTTCAAGGCACGGTCCAGAGCTCACCAGTCCTGGGGAAATTGGCTGTGTGTGGGGTGATAGCATAATTAGCCCTAACAGGAACTGATTATATTATACATCTGAGCTTGTCCCTGCCAGGCTGTGGCTCCAGATAGGAAGAGGCACTGATGGGTGCGGATCTCCTTGCAGTGTATGGAGCTGGTGGGGATTTCTGGACAGGACCAGGCACAGCCACCCACACCTAGAGTGCAGGTACACCTGCACGAGCACTGTGCTCCCTGCCACACAGCACACGAGCTCTGTGTGCTGGTTTTGTAGTGCTCATGAAATCAGAGCACTCCCCTGATCTACGCCTGCAGTTTCCAGCTGGGTGATGCTCAGGGCAGGGCAAGCAGAGCACAGCACTCAGCTGCTGCCTTCCTTTCCCATCTGGCTGGGGTCTTCCTCCTGCAGTGTCAGCTACCAGCTTGCTGTGGGACCTGTTGTGTTCAGTTAATTGTGACACCAGCATCAGCTCTCAAGAATGGCAAATGGAAGAGAAACTCTTGGATGGAAATGCAGTGGATGATTTCACTGGAGCAACCCTTATTGCCATGAATCATTCCTCTCTCTCCCATGAAAGATGGGTGTGTGTGCCTTAGGAGCTCTGACTGTTCTTTCTTAAGGTCCTTGCAGGTCCCTCTCCTGCTGATTGCCACCTCCAGTCTGAGGGATCAGATGTGACCTGACGTTCTGAGAGGCAGCAAGGGGCTGCCACAACCTCGTGCCTGGAGGATATTTGTGCTGAAACAGCCCCCAGTGAGGTAATGTGGGAGCATGGACCTCCCGGTATGCCAAGAAGTTAGAGAGACACAGTAGGAAAAATCCTATTCTCTGAGTCAGACTGGAGTCTGTCTCCCATTGGCAGTGCTGGGAATGTCCCATCTGCAAGGAGCAACGAGAGGGGGTTGTGCCTGTGCCCCTGCCTCGCCCCACTGCCCTCTCACACTTGAGTGCACCAGCTCCCACCGTTGCCCTGGTTTTCATCCCCTGCTTCCCCCGCAGCTCAGCGTGACCCTGAGCTCTCTGCAGCCCCGTGTCCGCCGGGAAGCAGCGGTGCTCAGCGGGGTGAGCTGATCCCTGCTGACACATCGGCTCCTTAGGGCTGCAGGGAGAGCTGTGGTGAACATCCGAGCACGAATCAGTCATTAACATGAAAGCAGCTGTGCTCTTGTTTGATTTGTGCAAAGGACAACACAGCACTAACGATGGCCGAGCCTAGGAGACAGCACATGCGCATGGCTTCAGTGCTCTCCAGAGTAACGTGGAGCTCAGGCTGTACCAGAAAGTATTTGGGCCCGTGCCAGGTGGACAGACAGCATGAATGGAGCACCTGTTCTGGCTTCAGGGGGCTTTGGAACCATCTGATGGCAGGGAAGGTACAGGCTGACCTCGATGTGAATCGGATTCCCGAGTGCAGAGTAACGCGTCCCGCTGGGTTGCAAAACCTCTCGGTCTCTGGCGAGAACGTCCCCGCAGACAGAAGGCAGATGAGCACTTTTTCCTTGGTTTAACCCCAAAGGTGTATGGCAAATCCACCAGGCAGGAGCCAGAGCAGTCCTTCCAAATTCAGATAGATGTTAGAGGGAGTAAAGATAAGATCTATTCCAGCGATTTTACAAAGGGAAAAAATGATACTAATTCCAAATCTCTCCTGATTCTATTCTTGTTGATGCTTATTTGGAGCTGGGGGATCTTATATATAAATTTATTTATGTAATCTAGATCTGAAAAGACACAAAGGACGGTGTCTTTCCTGCAGCTGCTTCCTGCTGCATCACCTGTCAGCCCGGTGCAGTCTGTCCCATCTTTGACTCTGTGTCTTTCACCACTGCAGAACCAGCCCGGGGATGCTGGAATGGAAGCAGAAGTGGGAGTTGCTGGCTGCAGTGGTGTGCAGAGCAAGCAGCAGTGATCTGCCCATCCCCTCCAGCTTTGTGCATTCTTAGGAACACGGCTGAGAACGTGGGGCAGATCCTGGCACATTCCTCATGCCTCCAAGAAAACTTCCTGGTCATTTCCCGGTGCAGATTCAGTGCCCCATCTCCCCACACGCAGGAGGGTTTGTGTTACTGTAATTGAGCTGTCAGTCTGCAGAACAAACAGAGAAATGCACTTCGGGTCTCTGTGCACTGTTTGCAGAAGTGTCTGTGTGTGCAGGGGGTCTGTGTGAGCTCCTCTCTGAGCACACTCCATGCAAACCTCTCCAGGAGACCTGAAGCCTCCTCATGGCTTTTTTTTCCCTTTATTTTGCAATCCTCTCAGGCACAGCTGGTGGAGCATGTAAAATCACAGAGCTGGAGATGTGCTTGAAGGCTATCGAAGGCTCCTGTGGCTTGTGCTGGTTCAGTTCCAGCTCACGTGGAAGTGATTCTGAGCATCCAGTGCTGTTCCTGACACTCTCATGTCGAGAGATGCTTATGGAGATGGTGCTCATGGAAATGGTGCTCTTGGCACAGTCTTAGGTCACCGCAGAGCAAAGCTCAGGAAGCGCATTCCTTCACACTGCTTGCAGCAGAGCAGCAGAAAAGTAATTAAATCTTCCCTAC
Source organism: Penelope pileata (assembly GCA_013396635.1). Classification (NCBI taxonomy): domain Eukaryota; kingdom Metazoa; phylum Chordata; class Aves; order Galliformes; family Cracidae; genus Penelope; species Penelope pileata. Next base: position 1,690,536 of record WBMW01005037.1, on the reverse strand, counting down.
GATAACACATCCCTGACCCCACGTAGTGCACGGTACAAATCCCAGATGCTCTGCTGTTTCTCTGGGCTCAGGCACTGCTCGCACTGACAGCTCTGGGTGCAGCGGTACCTTCCTGGGAAGTGCTGCATCTGAAGGCAACAGTTCTTCTTCCATTGGACACGCATTATTTTCCCAGAATGAAGAGCATCTCCTTTTGTTTCTCTATATAACAGACAATACGAAAGCAGGAAATTTATTCACAGCAAGCAGAACTCGTTGGCATTGCCACTGAATTACTCGGCAGGTTTTGAGGAACACATCCCTGCATTTCTGCAGTAGCTCAGAAGGGGACGTGTAGCTAGGAAAGGGGTTGGGTGGAATTTGCTGAATCTTTGCTCAAATTTAGGAACTGGGCTCCCTAATAGAGGGAAGATTTTGGGAGAAAGCTTGCTGATTCTGATGGAGGCTCCAGGTCGTGGTCCTGAAAATTTTAGGGAGGCAAAACTAAAAACTTTGGCAGAGCTCGGATGCCTGTGCTGGTTGCAGATGGATGCAGCACAGCTCGGGTCATGTTGCTACATGCAGGATCAGAGACTATCTCAGCAGGATTGCCAGCAGCTGGATTTTTTCAGTTCTTTCTGCATTCAGTGGCAGTGGATTGGATTTAAGTGGAAAAGTCTTTTCAGCTTCGACACCTCTGGTCTGAGTGTGTCACTGTGCAGCTTCGCAGGTCCAACCACAAAAGCATCGTAGGTTTCCCATGCAACCCACTGTGGGGAAGCTGCTTGATAACATAAACAGTAAATGCCCAGAGCTGTTGGAATGAGTCCCTAGCAAGGCTTCTTAAATGGAGGAAAGGCTCCAGCCCTCACTGCAGATTCGAGGTGGTGTAGATCAGAGGTGCTTGCTAGGAGCATGCTGTTCGTTGTCTGCCTGTGGGGCTGTCCCTGAGCTGTTTGTCGCTGGGGACGCTCAGGTGCAGTGTTTGGCTGCATGGGCAATAAGCCCCATGCATGATAACCTCGTGGCAATCGGTCGTGTCTTGTTTCCTGGCTGTGGCTGACCAGCGGGATGGCAGTGCAAGCTGTTTGCCTCCCATTTTGGTTAACCTCAACCTCGGATGTTTGGCCAAGTTATAACTCTCTGCCCCTCTCTTTTGGTGATTTCTGTGCCAGTTAAAAAAAACAAACCTCAGGATCCCCTTCCTTTAAACCTCGCTGCTGCAAGGTTTGCTCCGGCCCATGGGCTGCAGAGGGGCCCTTTGCTCTGCTCGGTGCAGCACGGTCCGTGCCACCAACCCCACGTGCTGGCGGCGATCTCACTCTGGGTGGATGGTTCACTTTCCTTAATTGCATTTTGGAAGGGTGATTAATTACGTGCCACAACGTTACCACTAGAGGGATTACGGATATTAGACGGGCCCAAGTGTTTTGCCTTGTAACTCTCTAGTGGGGGTGGGAGAAAGCGATTTCCCTAATCTGTACCCTGCTTTCCCTGTTAACTCTTTTTCTATATTCGCAGATGCCACGGGGTATAAGCAGCTAATTAAATATGGCATTTGATCAAGCTGAAGGAAGTTTTAACTCCAGCTCTGTGGAGCTGAGGTTGGTTTCCTGGACATAAACACGTTAGTTAACCATTACTGCAGAGCACAAGAGTGTTCAAAGGCGGTTGTTCCACTTTCCCTGGAGCAACTTACCCATTTTAATGCACATTTTAAAGGGCAAAGACTGCCTATGATTTTTAAAAGAATTTATTTTAAAAGAATTTCTTTTCTATCCAGCCTTTAAATGACACGTTCACCTGCTGAGTGATAAGACCTTGCATTAAGTGGAAGAAAGGGAACAATCCCCAAGGAGGCAGACGAGCAGGAAGGGGTTAAGGACTCCTGGGAGCCCCCTAGGAAGCCTTTCTGCTCAAATGGCTCTGGCAGCTCTGCTCCAGTGCCTCCTCCATGTGGAACCTCACACGGCCCCGTGTGCACCAGCCCCGCTGTCACCCTGGGGCCACCTTGGTGCAGTGCCGGGGAGCAGCAGCTGGCAGGGCTGGCACAGCTGGCAGGGCTGGCAGGGCTCCACGCTGCGGTGCTGCCCCATCAGCACTGGGATGGAGAGGTGTGGGTGTCAGCTTGCTGCACGGCCATGTGACAACACGTGGCTGTGTCACAGTCTGTGATCTATGCCATATAACACGACAATATGTGGCTGTGGGTGCTGTAAGAAGGGTCTTCCAGGGGCCTAGGAAAGCACTGAGCTGGATGTAACTCACAGCCTGCCAGGGCCCTGCAGTGTGCAGCTGCAGTCTCAGCAGCTGTGTGTTGGAACTGAACACATAACAATGCCTTTTTTTTTTTTTTTTAATAGTTTTTTTTTTATTTAAGATGGTAACTTTTCTAGAGATCTGTACCTAATGGGAGGCTGTCCACAAAGAGGAAACAAAAATGATGGCGCGAGGCAACAGGCAGCAACCTGTGAGGATGTGAGCTTCCAGTCCCATAGCAATGCAAATGCACAGAGTGCAGGACTGACTTCAGCTGGCTTATTCCATGTCTCCCTAGGTTACAAAAAGAGAGTTGGCCAGTCTAGAACCACAGAACCACAGAATCATTAAGGTTGGAAAAGACCTTGAAGATGATGTAGTCCAACCATCCCCCTACCACCAACACAAGGGACAACAGTGTGTGTTATTTAGTGTATATTGTTCAACTTTTGGATTTAAGAGAAGTCTAGGAAATCAAAGGAGCTTTTTGGTGAGTATTACGTATTGTTACGTGTAACTCCTTGTGCTGCGTTCATCCCTCAGATGCCCTCGTCCAGCAGCACACAAGGAGCTGGCAGTGCTGCTGTCCCCACAGGCATGGGGACATGAGGGACATCGGAGCAGAGCGATGGGGACAGTTGGGTCATTGCTGCGCTGCTCCTCTCCACTTCTTTCCTGGCCTTTCTGGGCAAAGAAGGGCAAATTTTCACTGTCCAAATTTAATGACAACCAACAGCATGCCTCGAGGAGAGCGAATGGGACACGGGGGCCTTTTAACGTTTTGTTAATTAGTAATAGAGCTTTTCCTGGAGATAAACAGATCTATTGGTTAATAGAGTTTACCAATGCACTGAAACACCGGCGAGCAGGACCGAGGCAGCAGCAGCACCGGGGCCACAATAGACACATTGTTTCCGTGAAGATCCTGTCCCTTTCATTCTATTTAAAAAAAAAAAAATACCCTTCACCCTATTTGGCCTCACCCCCTCTACCCCCCCCAGAGCCTCGGGGCGGTTCCCAGGGCGAGGCCGCTCCGGCTTTGGGGAGGGGGGGACCCGGAGGCGGTGCCGAGCTCGGGGTGCGGGCGGGCGGCCCCTCCCCGCCGCTGGGGCTGAAGTAGCGCGGGCGCGGCGGTGCGGGGCGCAGTGCGGGACGGGACGGGACGGGACGGGACTGGGGGAGGCCGCTGCCCGCCCCCGCGGTGAAGATGGCGAAGGCGGCGGAGCGGGCATTGCTGTGTCTGCGGCTCCTGCTGCTGTTACTGGGGCTCGGAGCGGGGCTGCCCGCCTCCTTCCCCGGCGACGTGAACGGGCACAGCCTCCACCCGCCCTACTTCAACCTGGCCGAAGGCACCCGCATCTCCGCCTCCGCCACCTGCGGGGAGGAGGCGGCGGGGGCCGGCAGCCGCCGCTCCGTGGAGGATCTGTACTGCAAGCTGGTCGGGGGGCCGCTGGCGGGGGGGGACCCCAACCAGACCATCCAGGTAGGACCGAGCCCCGCTTTGTGCTCCTTTCCCCCCTCCCACCCCCGCCGGTGCATTCCCGCGAGGCTGAGGGCTGCCGGAGGGGTCCCCGGGGGAGGCTGAGGGCAGGGGACCCCCGGGCATCCCCCTCCGGGCCGGAGCTGTGCTCTGGGCCCCCCCGGAGCAGCGCTGAGCCCACGTGCTCCCGGGCGCGCCGGGAGCCGCACACGTGCGGAGCGGATCGCCGCGTTCCCATGGCGTTATTTTCCACGGGGTTGGTCCAGTTCGGGGCCGGGCGGCTCCCGAAGCCCTCTGCCAGGCGGAGAGCGGCTGGGACGTGCGTGGTGGTGATCAGCCGCGAGGATGTTGACTCTGTTCGTGGGTATTAACTCTGTTCCCTGCGCTCAGCGGGGGATGAGGATGAGCAGAGGAGAAGGGGAAGAGGGAGCATCGTACCAGCGAGCGTTGGGTGCCTGATCTCGGGGTCCCATTTTAAGCAGCGCCCAGAGAGCCTGCGGCCGGGAATGTGGGTGCTGAAAGCTGCTGTGCAGCTCAACAGCTCTGACTCCGGTAAAAGGAGCGAAGAGCCGTACTCGGGCTTGTAAGCCACGAGCTGTACTGCAGGAGCTCCAGAGCTGCTGCTCTCCCTCGGGGAAAAGCAGCCCGGCCCCGACCTGCAGCATGGTGCAGGGCTGCCGGTGCCTCCCTGCGCTGCTCGGGAGCTCCCGGTGCCGATCACCTGTTGTGATGGAGCAGCACAACGTGAGAGTGATGAGCAAGGGAAATCCGCCGGCTCCTCGCACAGAGCCTTGCTTGGCCCTTTTGTTAGGGCCGCCTTTGTGTGAGATGAGCTTTTAGAGCATTTTTCTCATTCTGGCTGCATTCTCCTGAGTTAGTGCTCTGCTAGGAATTTTCTGGCTGTTGTGTTTACGGCGTGGAATTTTGCTCCGTTTGTCATAGAAATTGTTGGAGATGTTACTGGAGGGCAAAAAGCTGACGGTCCCCTCTGAGCTCTGCATTTTAAAGAGATCTGTTTCGTTTTGCTGTGCTGTAAAACAGTGCAAGTTGAATGAGCTTTGCTTTAAGCAGTGTTGGGAGATTGTAGGGACCTGAGTGAAGTAGTTGTGCCTACATAACCTACCGGAGTTTCCTTACTGAAAGGTGGTAAGGAAAAGAGTGACTGTAACTGTGTGCTACTGTGTTGCCAAAAAACAAAAAAAGTATTCTGCCAAGCAAAACTAGGGGTCTAAGAGGTACTCCACTCCTGCCCACTTGTGCCTCAGTCATGGATCCCAGCACAGCCCTGGGGATGCTGTGTGACATGAGCACGTGGCTGTGCCACCTGGGGCTGCAGCTCAGCCTTTAAGTGCAGCCCATCCCTGGTACCCCAGGAAAATCCCTTTTGGGGGGTAAGCTGCTCTCTGTGGCCTCAGGCAGCTCAGGGCAGAGTTCACAGCTCTCAATTCATCCCCCTTAAGGGGCTCAGCACCATCTGGTGACCAAAGCAATGAAGGGGGTGGCAGGGAAGTGTTCCATTGAGGAAAACTGCAGTGCTCCACGTGTGTGTCCTCAGTGCCTGCATGGCCTCCAGTCCCATCCCTTACCCACCTGCCTGCTCTGCTGCTGGTGCTCAGTGTGCAAAGGGCCTTCCATCAGCAGCTCTGGGAAAATGCCTCCTTGGACACCCCAGGGGACTTCTCCCTGCTGTAATGGGGAAGGGACATCTGCTTGGTTGGGGGCCTCATGTAGCATTAGCGCAAACACCCAATGAGTTCGGTCAGTCCTGTGTCTTCATTTGGCATTGTAGTAGATTTTCAAGAGAGAGCGCTCGCTGACTTTAAAATGTAATATTCCTAAAATGTCAATAATCATTAAGCTTTCTAAGATAGCATTGCCCTAAAGACACTTGCAGTGTTTTTGGCACAGCTTGTGGGAAGGCTCTAAACCTTTTCAAGGAGTTTCCTTTGCTTTATTCAGGGCTCTTTGGCAGAGGACAGCAGCTGTAGCTGCGGGAGGCTTTTCAGGCTGTGAGGATGTGATGCAAAGCACTGCTGAGGTGTGCTGAAAGGCACCCCAGGGAGGTTTGCTCCCCCCATCCCACTCATCAGCATGGGCAGTCCCACCTTAATGCAGAGGGCCTTTGAGTGATCTATTGAAGATGAGACAAAAGGGAGATTATAGGTCGGTTTTCCCATTGGAAATGACATACCTTAGAATTGAGAAGTGAGCAATAAACCTTGCTGGTTTCAAATCAGTGCTTCTGATTTCCTGTCTGCCCCCAGCCCTGCTGCTGCACAGCGCCTGTTTGCTTCTCGCATCGCACCGCGGAGCTGCGCAGTGCGAGCAGTGTGGTGCTTATGGGAGGTTCTGTCCAGGTGTTACAGCAGATGAGGTCTGAATCCGCTCAGTACCCGATGTCCCCCGTGGTGTGGCAATGTTCCTTGCATCCTGTGCTCACCAGTGGGCCGTGGCCATCTGGCCTGGTGTTTCCAGCAGCCCCATTTGGGTCATGCTCCCTGCAGTTTTTGGATGAATCAGGTGAGGAGGGCTGAGCTGGGTCAGGGCCAGGCCAGCACCGAGCCAGCTGCTCCCCAGCACAAAGCAGCCGCTCTCCCAGGGCGAGCTGTGCCAGGAGAGGCTTTGTGCTATGGGGAAACAGCTCCCATTGATGTGAGCAAACGGCTCAGGCCTTGCAGGTCTCTGGAAGCTGCCCTCCATTCAGGCCTCCTCCTTATCTCCCTCCCCTTGCAGTTTGCTCTGATAGTGGCTGGTTTATGTTCTCTGGGCTGTCTTGCAACCTCCTTGTGTTGCTGGAGTTCTTTCCCTGATGTACCTGGGTGATACCCAGCTCCAGGAACCCGCTGTCTCCACTGAGCCTGCAGCTCACAACTGCTTTTAATTAAAACCCTTTGCTGATGTCAGAGCTTTTCTTTTCCCTGCACAGACCTGGCGTGCTGTGCAGGAGCACGAGCTGCTTTAAGATACAAATAGCTGGAAATGATGCTCATCAGGGTTAGGTCTGGCTCTAACAAAACAACTGAGGAACAACATGAGCGGTGCACAGCAGAGCAACAATGCCTTTAGCAGCAAGCTGGGCCCAGCTGCTGCCCTGCTACCCATGGGCAGCTCACCCTGCACAGCCCTGGGGAGGGCTAACGTCACCATTACAAATGTACAGCAGCTGAGCCTGATTTTTAGTCCCCTCTTGCTAAACGTGAATTGCCTGTCACCTATCCATGTGAACTTAGGCTTCAAAATGGCTTTCACATCTGTGGTAGGAATTTAAAGCATGAAAACACTTAATTTTTTTGTTACTTATCCCCATTTTGTAACCTTACCTTGCTTCTCCCCCCACCTCGGTGTTGTGTAGGAATTTCCACACAACCTGTTGCACCGGTTCCCCGTAAAGGTTTGTGCTTCAGAGCGGGTCAGTGTTATCCGGAGTGCACTCCCTCCTGTGTCCTGACCTGCAGCAGGAGCTCAGGCCTGGATGCTTCCAGCTGCCCCGTTCATTTTCACCTCTCCAGAGGAGTTAATTAAAAGGCGTGCTTGTTCGACACCATTTGTGTTGCATAATTGCCTGCAAATAACATGGCTGTGGGGAAGAATGCAGGGAATTCTCCGTTTCCTTTGCATTGTAATTCCTCCAGAGTTTGGGGTGTGTGGAGAAGCGCAGCCCTGGGGTGCTTCTGCCTTGCCTCAGCCCTCACAGAGGGGCAGGAAGGAGCCTGCCTGCCTTGAGATCACCTGCCTGGGGTGGTATCAAAGCTGGCAGCAGCTGGGACGGGCAGCTTGCGTGCCTGGGAGTAGCTGCACCTTTTAAAGGCAAATTGCCTGCAACAGTTCCCTTCCAGGCTGTCTGCAGCAGCAATTCAAGTGTCAGAAGAGATGCTCCACAAACCAAACAACTTGCTGATTTTCAGGGCTGCTTGCAGGATTCCTCAATAGTGGGTCACATTCATTTGTGCATTAAATGGGAAAGAAAGAATTGCCCTTACTAGGGCAATTCAGGGCTTTGTCTGATGCTGCTCTGGAGAGGCTGGTTGGGTTGTGGAGCTGTTTTTTCTGGCAATGTGATCAGGGGACTGACAGCCACCCGCCCCACAAAAGCAGGACAGAAAAGGCTCCATGAGCACAATTCAGTGAGGTCCCTGGCCCACTGACAGCAGGGCTGTCCCTTTCTGTCCCTGCGTTGCAGCATCACCAGCAAGAGAGACTTGGCTGCCACACTGTTAAGCTTGAAAATGAAGCTGAAAGGACTATGCTTGTGACATGAATAGGTTGACAAGAAACAGATTGCAGGGAGCAGGGCAGAAGCACTGGCAGTCTGAGTCCACAGAAGTGACTGAATGGCCCAGGTCAGGATCTCTGGATATTGGCAGGGCTGTGAGTGGCAGCTCCTGGCTGTGGCCCCGGAGCTCAGGCTGCCGATGCACAGTGCATATGTGAAATACAGAAGGGATGCTTCTCAGAGCACTCAAAATCTTCCATCGGGGTGTTGTGAGTTTTTAGAGCTTTCTCATGTTCATTTTTCAGTTCCTGATCTAAATTGACGCATAAAAAACTTTATATATTGGTTCATGCTATCAGGGTTGCATCCTGTGTGTTCTGGCACCTGTCTGCTTTGTGTCGTGTTTTCCTGGCTATGGTTGAGTGCTGTTTGTTGTGCTTTCCCCCAGGGCCAGTACTGCGACATCTGCTCCTCAGCAAACAGCAACAAGGCGCACCCCATAACCAACGCCATCGATGGGACGGAGCGCTGGTGGCAGAGCCCCCCGCTCTCCCGGGGGCTGGAGTTCAACCAGGTCAACGTCACTCTGGACCTTGGACAGGTAACCCAAATCCTTGGTCATGTTGCAGGCCGTGCTGGCAAGGACCTGCCCTTCTGTGCTTCTGGAGTCGTTCAGTGGTCTTTGCTGGAAGGATGGGATGAAACCTCCTCATCCAATATAGGTTGTTAAAACTTGGAAGGGAGATCTTCATCTGTCTGTACTATAACTGTCATCTGTGCTACTTGCTATTAGTATTTAGGTTCTCTCTAGAAGTTGGGTCATGAAATTCCACTGTGCCATTCCCCAGCAGTTGGGTAGCTTTCACCCCAGAATACAAAAATACAGCCCTGAGGAATTTAAGGTTGTGCCGTAAGATTTTTACCTGGTAAATTTCTGAAAGCAGCAAGCCCATGCTGAAGATCTTCCCATAAAAGACAAAGAATGACAATGGCTGCTTGGTCTCTGCTGGCAAGTCAGAGGGAATTAACATTGTAACAGCGGTGGCTGCCAGCCCACACCTCCTCCTCTGCTGCTCCTATTCAGCCACAGAACCATTCCTCTGGAAATGGTTATTCTCTCAGACCTTCCTTGGCTTAGGGAAAGCTGCAGGAACAATGTCCCATCTGAAGCTGCGGGAACAGGGAGGGTCATAGACCAGCTGAAGGGCTGTGGGATGGGGGCTGCTTGCAGCTGTGAGCACCGCTCTGGAGGGGGACATGGGTGCATGGAGCACCCCTTCCTCTTCCCTGAGCACTTCTCTGGGGGCAGTCCTGTTTGGAGGATGATTTGGAGGGAGGCAGCAGTAGGGAGGAGGAGACTCTGTTGCATACAGAGCTGTGCTTTGGATAACCACCTTGGTTCAAAGCTGCTCCATTCAATGTTAAATGGACCCAGCAGTTGTGCTGCTGGGGATGGCTCATCTCTGACATGCGTAAATGTGGCAACTGAGTGCCCCTTAATATCGCAGTTTGCACTGATTGCAGTAGTTTCAAGTCTTGTCAGGCACTGGAGCTTTGCACAGACCTTGGAGGCAGCTCTTTCACTCTCTTGAGTGTAATGGAGGCTTCGTCATCATCATCATCCTCTGTAAGGGGTCTGACTGCAGATCTACAGCTGTTTAGAGCTGTGCTATACACAGCACCACCAAATGTCCCCTGGTGCCCGGGGCACTGTGTGTGTCACACAATAGCTGTGTGGGCACAGCCTTCCCAGGCAGCACACGGCGTGCCGGTCCCGTTAGCTGACGTAGGTGGTGTACGCTGTGCCCCAGAGGGCTCCCAGCTGGGGGTGGGCTGCTGGCAGTCCTGCTCTGACCAGGGCACAGCCTGCTGCACAGCTTTGCTCACCGCTCCTCAGGAAAGGGATTTTCAGAAACCAACTTTCCTTGAGAGCTTTTCCTTCTCTTTGCCATTCACTGTCAATTTTCAGGCATCAGGCAAGAACTCATCCAGCCATGCTGCATGCTTGCAAGCTGCTGAATTTGGCTCATCTGTGGATTTGCAGCCTTCAGAGCTGCAGTGCTGGGAGCCAGAGCCTGGAATAATTTGGGGGGCTGCAATTTGGCTAAAACTGAGCTGATACCGGTTCATGTTTTCTCCCCAGCCCCTGTATCTGCTCACTGTACCCTGGGGTGGGGTTGCACCATCACTCCTGTGAGGTTGGTAGCACAGCACGCGTCTGGTGGGGAGTTTCTCTGGGGTTACAGCCAAACACTCCCTGCTGCCTTTGCAAAATGAGCACTCATTGCAGCAGGAGCACAAACCTAAAACCTAAACCTATCAGCCCACATTCAGTGCCTTCCTCTTATTAAATTCCCTTTCTGCATGTAATTGCTGTAATAATCTGTTTGTACTCCTGCGAGAGTCAGTTCTTTGCTTTTCCCTCCTTTGTTTTGGTGAGTCAGGCAATAGAAACAAAGTGAAATGTTACAGCATCACTAATTTCCTCTTTTTGAAGTTGGGGCTGATTGAAAGAAAGGAAAAGAGGAATTCTCAGGAGCCAGCAGTCTGCAGGGCAAGTGCTGGAGTGGACTGGTGTACCTGGCAGCCAGGCTTTGCAGATTCCTTGGATACCTGTGAAACAGGGCAGGTAACACCCTCACAGGCATGTCTGAGTGCAGGGCTTTTTTTTTTTTTTTGGCTGACAAACAAGGCTTCTCCTCACTCCATGTAACCCTCTGGGGAGCTCTTTGGCCAATTAAGATTTAATTTAAGGAATTGACGGCCAGGAAAACTTTAGTCCCTTTGGGGAACTGCTAGTGAGTGCCCAGAGGGGTAATGGCATAGAGCTTGAGGGGAGCACTACAGGAGGTGATGGTGTCGGCCCCCTCTCTTCTCTGCAGTTTTTCCCCATTCTTTGTCCCTTCTGGGCCATAACTGCTTAATTACCAGCCAGAATCGAGTTTCTCCAGCATTTGGCAAGGCTGTGGCAACTGGGAGAGGGGCAGTTAATTAAGCAGCCTGTTTGTTGGGCTTTGCTTTGCTGGCTGGGAGTTTGCTCTCCTCACAGGGATGTTAAAATCCTAGAGGAAGGAGACAGCAAGGAATATAATTCACAGCTAGTGAAGAAGTTTTAAAATAAATAAAGCCAATGCAAACAAAAACAACAAAAGCCACTTGGCTGACCACCCAGCAGGCATGAGTGTATTAAACACTCACATCATGTCATCCTAGTGCCAGCAGTGGCCTAATCTTAACAGCTTCATCTGCAAGGCGCATCAGAGCTCCTGCCACAGCATGGGAAGATTGTGTCTGATTATCTGCTGAGGGGTTTGGGCCTGAATGGCTCCTGCTGATGCCATGTCTGCTCCTGCTGTCGTGGGGAGGGGATTTTCTCAGAATTTGTAGGGTGAGGAAGAAAAGTCTGAGGATTCCCATGCCAGGCCTGACTCTGGGAGCCAGAAATAAGGCAAACAGCTCCAAGGAGGAAAGTTAAACAGATTTTAGGATCTGCTGGAGGAAGAAGTATGAATAAGGAACACTTTTTCTTGCTTTTAATCATGACATTGTGCTTAAAGCTTTAGTATGTTAAGGAATGAATGATTGGGTGACTGCATGGGTTTGTCTGCTACAATATTCAGCATTGGAGCATGGTTCTGGTTTCACAGGCTTGAAGAATTGGAGGATGCCATGCTTGGGAAGGATGTCACTGTGCATTGTGGGACTGCTGTGCTCACCGAGCAGAGGGACAAGAGACCATGACTCACTGTCACTGTGGAGATTGTCCCCTGTGATCTTGCAGTGGGTGGAAGGGAGGAAAGGGTGTGATGGAAACTTCTTTTTTTCCCCCCCAAGTAGGTCACTTGAGTCAGAGCTGACAAAAATCAGGAGGCTTAAAGCAACATGAATGGCTGGCTTCCTGCCAGGGCCTGACATCTTCCTTGCATGAAGGTGAACCCAGGCCAGCCCTTCCCAGAGATGTTTATGGATAGCTGGTGCTTTATGATAAACTCTGGGGAGAGGAATGTTTGCAGTCGTGCAAGAGCAGGAGCTTCGTGCCAGTGCTTGCCTGAGGTTAATTACTGCAGTGAGAGACGGTGACTGGATCGCATCCCCCGCCCCAGAATGCTGGCCCCAGTGACACTGGAGAACAGCAGAGCCTCAGACTGAAGCTTTGCAGGGAGTTTTGATTTACATGCCTAAAGCTATTCAACGCTTGTTTTAGTCAGGAACAAGATTTATGTCTGAAAGCCCCCACGTCAGGGGTAAGCTGCTGGCAGGGCAGGGTCTGGCAGAGCCTGGGCCTCCATGCAGGCCGCACAGCCTGCCCTGCGGCCTGGGCACCAGCAAGGAACACTGCTCACTTCTGCCACCAAGGAGAGGTCCAGGCTGTTACTGCTTACAGTGTAGCTCCCTTTAGAGTACTAGAAAATATTAAAAAAAAAAAAAAATTAAAAAAAAAAAAAAAAAAAAAAAAAGTTTTCAGGACGTAAGCCTACCTCCTCTCCCTCCTGTGCTGTGAACATGGCCCCTTGGGGGCTGTTTTTGTGCCTTGCACAGAAGTTAGAGGTGCACGATGCTTGCAGCTTCCAGGTATGTTGCTCAACGCCCAACTTGCATGAACAAGTCAATCTCTTCTGTGCAAACTGATTTCTTGTTAACAAACAGTAAGTTCTTGGCTGGGTGAAAATGCCACTTGGCCTAATGCTGAAGGAACACCATTGAATAAGAACATAGTACCTGGTGTGTCACAGTGCTCTGAGATCTTCACCTCAGTTTCCATCTTCCCATTGCTATTTCAATGAAATGAAAATAAATGGAGCTGCTGGTGGAGCTCTTCAGGAACCCTCTTTGACTGGCAGCTGGAAGGAAAAAGCCTTGCAGGCCATTAGGCTGAGCTCACCTGTTCCCAGCAAAAGCCTTCAGCACACAGATGAGTCTGTCTATCACCTGGCTTAATTTGGAAAATTTTCTTGGTGAGAACTTGTGAAATTTGAGGAGAGAGCTTATGGTTGTTCTGGAATGAAGCTTTTCTAGGGGCTACTTTCCCTAAGCCTGGGGTGGGATAGGGATGATGGTCATCCAAGGAAAAACTTCAGTGAAAAACTGGATAAACCTCTCGCTTCTGTCACCTTCTTCCTTTTGCACCCTTGTTTCAGTTGCTGTGAGATCTCTCACTCCCCTCTGGGCATTATCACTGCTGCCTACGTTTCCCTCTGTGTGTAGCAAGAACGAACAGGATGCCTTGGAGGGGAACTCAAAATGAGTCTCTTCCTTTCCTTCCCCTTGGTGGGGATGTCTTCTGCATCCTTTTTGTCCATGCACATCTCTGTGTGCAAATGCACAGCTTCCTTTTGTCTTGGGGCCATGCACTGCCTTATCTACCTGGTGTGTGCTTCTTACAAAGCATTGCAAAAATGGGGGAAGATTTCAGGGTTTTTGTACATGATTTTTCATTTTCTTAAAATTCTTTTACTGTTAGGACTACTGGCTCTTCATTGTGCTGGGGCACCACTGTGGGAAAGGGGTAGGAGGGCTTAGTGACACTTATGGTGGGGTTTTTCACCTTAAGAAAAGGGCTGGGGCGTAAAATCTCTAACAAAGGCCTTCTTTCTCCAAATAGTTCTCTGGCTCTTGGAGCAAAAGCAGTATTAAAAATAAAGCATATTAAGCAGGCTGAGCAGAAATCCTTTTTGCTTTCAACAGCTGAAGCAGCAGTCTTTTCTCCTGCGTGGAGTCCTCTGCAGTTACCTAAAATCCTCCAGAAGTAGATCAAGATCTCAATTCACTTATGGGCTCCAGAATTCCAGTTCCCCAATCTGATGTGGCTGTGGCTCCCCTTTACTTAGAGCCTGCTCCCTGCTGCTGTATTTTAGCATGAGCATCAAGTGGAAGTGAGGCGTGTGTTTGTAGTGCTTCTCTGGGAAAAGCTGGGGAGGTGTGACTGTGAGAAAGCACACAGCGCTGGGGGCTGGCACTGAGCCTGCATATGTGCTGCTTTCACAGTATATTCCCCCCTTTATTGTTTGAAATAACTTTACTTGTGAAGGCTGTTCTATTTTTTTCAAAGTTGCAGTTCCCCTGACCCAGGCCAGCAGCCTTATTTTTTTTTCTCTTTTTTTTTCCCTTCCCCTTCCCTGATAAGGGAGATTTTTGCCTTTTCTTGGCCCTTCTTGACCTTCCTGTGTTTCTGCCAGCTCCCACAGGATTCCTGGCTCCAGCAGCTGCGCGGGAGCTGCTCAGGTGAGCAGGGAGTTCTTGGTGGTTAATCAAGAGATCTGTCTGCTCCCACAGCGAGAGCAAACCCATCCTCTCCCTTTCAAGCAACCTTGCCGAGTCAGATGCCAAGTTCCCTCTTTCAGGATCCAGAGCAGCCAAGGCTGAGTTCCCCCCCCCGCCCCGTTGCTGTAAGGGAACAGATGTGCAGAATATCACTTGGGGTAAATCATGGGTGGTATGTGAATTATAGTTCTATGTTATGTTAACTTCTGTCATGAAGCAGTACTGCTTAAAATCAGTTTTCCAGGTCTGAGTAGTTGGTATTTCGCTTGTGCTGTTTGATTTCCCCAAAGACTTTGCTGTACCTGGCACATCTGCCATGCTGCAAGCACTGGGACAAGGACTGCTGGAGGAGCAGGAGGCTCTGAGCTGATCACTCAGTATTGTGGCACCTTTTGTGCTCTCAGAGGAGGTTATTTCTGCCTGTCCTTTACATCTTGCACGGATGACCCTTCTACTTCTGCTGCTTAATCTTCCCAGAGGGCTCTGCTTGCTCTGCCTAGACCTGAACCAGCTAAGAAGAGCTCAGGTGTTAAAAATCAGCCTCAGCCTCCCCCCTTAGAGCAGCCCCAGGTAACAACTAATGAAAAGATAATTGCTTTGTTTCTAAAGAAAAAAGCACTCATGCAAGATTTCCAGTGTAATTTCTCCCTAGATATCACTGCTTATTTTTAATTTCTATGTGATGAGAAGTGAGGAGGCTGACACTCCCCCTCCCCACCAGGCTGTGCCTGCTCCTGCTCTGTTCCCTGGGATTCTTCAAAGATTAGGAGAAAGCCTCGAGGCGAGCTGGGGAGAGGTCAAGCAAGCAGTGAGCTGGCGTATGCAAGGCTTTGCTTTGTAATGAATAGCTGGAAGGCAAGCCTTGTAATTTCTTGCTGTTCTCCTGGAAAGTGTCTGCTTGGCTGGGCTGGTAAACGAGCGCGTGCCTTGGATCGGGTGTGAATGTGCGTGGGTACACACACTCTGGGGTCGGCTTTGTCTGGCCTGTTTGTGGTTGCACTGGACAAGTTAGAACAGAGCAGAACCATCTAGGTCAGGCCTCTGGTTACTGGGGAGCTCTGCTTTCCTGCTTCAGACGGATGTGACGGGGAGTGTTCTGTAAAGGTCAGGGTACCCAGTGGAAGCAGAGCTTCACGGCTCTGATATGGAGTGCACTGATGTCCAAGTACGTGGCTTACTGCTTTCTGTGCTTTTGCTCGTCCTGTCTCCAAAGCAGGAATAATGCATCTGTCTGTCACTTTGTGTGTATGTGCAGCGTGCTACTGACCTGGAGCCTGCAAAGCACCAGACCAGGTACAAAGCCATTTGCTGAAGGGAATGATTTCCTGAATGAGGTTCCCTGGACAGCTCTTGGCTTGATCCTATGAAGCCCTTCTGTCCTTTTTCTTCCTGCAGCAAGTGACAGCATTTATGACCATTGCAGGGTGGCTGGCTGGCTGTGAACTTGTGCCCTGAACGCACACTGGGGCCTGTGCTGCTGCTGAGGCCTGTGGGCCTACAGGCGCTGCCAGCCCCACTCTGCCCAGCCCAGGCCTGGCCTGGGGGATGTGCTCTCCCTGTAGCATCACACACTTGATGCCATACGATCCAGCCCACAATGAAAAAACTCTCAAGTCATCAATTCCTGCTCCCCAGGGCAGGTTTCTGGGAGCTCTTTCTGCCTTCTTCAGCTCCAGCACAGCCGTGAACCAGCTCAGATCCTCTAGGCTGGCAGGAAAGATGCTAAATACCCTTCTGATCATCTGCCTAGTCAGCTCTTCTGCTCTTTGAAGCCTACTTTGCCTACCCCACCCCGCACCTTTCTTTCCGTGCTCCACCACGCCTGGCTCAGCCCTGCTTTCATCTCTGCCTCATCCTTTTATTACAGTCATAAACATGGGCCTCCAGGCTGTGCCCAGCCTTGATCCTCAGCCATTTCCTGTTTTCTGGATCCAGTGCTCTTCAAATTCCAGACCTCCCCTCCCCTGTGTGGTGCCAAGCAGTGCAATAAATAGTGCATTGCTTCCCGCTTGAGAGAAGACAAAAGAGAGATCAGCAGGAAGGCACAAGGTGAGAGGCACATGCATGGTTGATGGGACAGAAGAACCCTTCTAAATGGCTTTTGAGTGGCCTGAGGACCTGTGTCAGCTAATTAGGGAAGTGTGGCCTAATCACAGAGAGCTGGTAATGGAGCCTTTGCTTCTAGAGGCATGCTGAGAGGATGGATAGACAGGAGGTGTTGGAAGAGGGATTTGTGATACTGGGAGATCTAGGGAGGAGGACACATGGATGGCTGCACATGGCAAGGGCGGTGTGGTGGCTTGGAGCAACCTTGGATGAGATCACCAGAGACTTACACAAGGGCAGGAGGAATGGCTTTGTTTTGCTTTGCATAGAAGGACTTACCAAGTGTGACTATAAAAAGGCTTTTGTTAATATGAGGTCACTGCTAAAGGAAGGTGGGTCTTCATGATGCCAGCTCCTGTTTGTGCAACACAGGAAGCTTCCTCTGACCACTCTGGTCTTGCCCCATGAAGCATGAAAAGCAGCCACCCACAGACAGGGAGAGCAGAGGTGGGGCTGTCAGTGTCATTTAGGACCCTGCATCCCCTTCCCTTCTCAGTCCTCTTCTTGGAGATTTCCTCAGAGGTGTTAGGATGGTAATTGGATTGTCCTGTCCTTCCCTGCATTGCATAGTGAGGAAAATATTCACAGCAAACATGAGTATCCTGGATGCGGCAGGAAGCTTCGTGCCTCCTGTTCCAGCCACATCTACCTTGAGAAGCTGTAGCAAGGTTTAATGAGCTGAGCTGTGGTTGCAGAGATGCATTTGTCTGAGTTGGATGGTATACAGGGCTATCTGAAGTTAGAATAAGGTGCCTTTACCCTGAAAGAGCTGCATGTATTAATGGCTTTTATACTGTACCTGTGTGTGCTGAAAACCATATCTTTATATGCAAAGCTTTTATGTAGAACTGTTACACTTGGTGTCCTCTGCCTAAGTTCTGCATCTTCTGCTTGGTATTCTGAGTCTTTTCAGCAATTGTTTGCATAACCCATGCAGTGACAAGCAAACAGCCAAACCCTGAGAGCTGCCACATTTTTCACACATGCTTTTATTAGCTGCTCTTTCTTATTTCTTTCTTTGCCTGCTCAGATAAAGAGCACTGCTGAGCTCTCACACACGCAAACCCTTGGCTGAGCTCTATTTATGGGTTCCTATGAGTTCTCGTCATTGTGGATTAGAGCATGCCCTGCGACCAGAAAACAGTTGGCATGCTGCTGTAGGCATCTCTTGGATCCAGTGAAATGCATATGATGCCAAGCCCTGATCGGAAGGGGAAAAGAATGGCTTTCTGGTATTTGCACACAGTTGCAAACCGCAAACACAGACACAACTGCAAACAAATCTGTACCACTGGCTTCATTGCGGCTTCACTGTTGTTGTCCCGGCTGTTTGCTAAAGCTGTTGCTTAATCCTCTCTCAGCCTTTTTCAAAGTCTGCATCCACCCAAACACAGTGGGCATGAAGATTTTGGCTGGACTCCAGGGATGGATTTGGATTTTTTTCTTTATTTGCCAGTCATTGCTTTCTGCTTTGGCATTAGCTTACTTCAAGTCTCAATAAATGGGACTGCAAATACAAGGGGGCTCTTGGGGCTCATGTGAGTACAAAACTCGTGTACTCCTGAGCTTTGTACATCTGAACAGCAGCAAGAGCTGCTGTACAAATGCTGTAGCTGCAGATCTCTGCTGGTGTTAGTGGCATTGGGAATGTTAATCCTGCTGTGGCCCTGGTATGCACTGCGATTGGGTCAGCTAACCTGTCTCTGAATGGCAGTGTCATGGTGGGGAAACTTGCTGACAAATGCTAATGTAGTACATGGCTCTAACACAGATTTTTAGAAGAATAAGCTTGCTTGCACGTGTTGGGTTTGATATTGTTGAAATCTGCTAACAACTGAAGCTTTAAACAGCGCTGCCAGGGCTTGCAAGAATTACAAAAAAAAAAAAAAAATACTGCTGAAATGTCAAGAAGCTTGATTCAGCTGGGGCTTGATGCAAGGAGCTAATACAGGGTACAAGGGGTCATTTTCCCCAAGGCTTTATTAGCAAATCAGCACGGCCCAACTTGAGAACCAGAGCTTTGGGGTGAAATCTTGTTCCTGCTGGAGCGATTACAAAGGAGCTGCTGGGGCAGCGTGGTTTCTGTGGGCATGTTGATGTCCTTGCTGTATGTAGAGAGACCCCATTGGAGTTGGGTCGTCTTTGTCCGTGCAGGACCCAGAGCTGCTGCTGGTGGTACAAAACGGGACCTTCCAGAGCTACTGCCTGGAACTGGGAATGAGCAGGGTGGAAATAAGACAGGGAGAGCAGAAAGGAAACTGCATTTGCGTCCTTGTAGAGCTGGGGTCAGAAAGAAAAGTTGGGTGTCAGAGCTGGAGCATCTGTATCCTCTTCCAAATCCAGAGGAAGGGTTTGGGTACGCTGCTCTGGGGTGCCCGTGAACTTGGAACTCTTTGTGCGAGTCTTCAGCATTTGGCCATTTCAAATGCAATCCTTTTAGTGGCTTTGGTGGCACGCTGAGACCTCTTACTTTGTGCCAATTTTTAGCTAATTTGTCCTCTTCCCTTTCCTTCCCCTCCGTACCCTTCCCAAGCGCACAGGTTTGTGACAGGATATCCACTTCATTCAAGAGAATGGGGGAAATATTTGCTTGTAGCGTGGCCAGTTGCCAAGGTTGCTTTGTTCTCCCAGCTGCTGAAAGGACAGCCCAAGGAAACGCAAGGAGCTGAAGCTGGCATGTGACCTGGAGTGGATTTCCTGCAGCTCTGGAAGTGAAATGTATGACACTGGAATTTTTCTTTATTTTTTTTTAATCTCATAAATGCAAGGAAAGAGAACTTGGGTGGGCTGTGGGCAGGCTGGGACTGAAATCCTCTTTGATGTGAAATTGCTGTGTCACAGCTATACAAGCTGTGTCTTGTCAAGGTTAAAATCAGACTTTTTTTTTTTTTCCTTTTTACCCAAATCCTTTTTACCCACAAGCTGAGCTTGTGTCAGACCTGAGTTTTCAGCTGTGTGGTTAGGAAGATGGTTGCTCCTGTACCATTCACCATATTGCAGCTGGAGGCTCTTCTTGGTGACATCCGAGCCCTGCTGTGATTGCAGAAAGCCTTTCTGTAACAGATTCAGACCTGCAATGACAGTGGCAAGAGTAGTGAATTGCAGGGTCGGAATTTTAACTCCTTGGCATGGCCGAAGTGGTGATGCCCAGGGCTCTGCATGATGCGGCAGTGGGCTGTATAGGGAGGGCAAGATAGCTCTCATAGACAGCATTTTTTTTATTCTTAGTACTGCAGAGCCTAGAATGTCCCATCACTGAGCAGGTCCCAGATTTGTGCAGCTCCTCGCATGCTGCAGAGAACCCATCCCAATGAACTTGTGCCTTGGCTGATGCAGCTGTGCTTGTAAAACTCTGGGTATAAATCATCCTGCATCCACTCTAGTGCAGAGACAAAGTATTCTTTTGCCAGGCTTCTCTGTTCTCGTTGTATTCCTAAGACCATTCCAGAAACTCTGGGGAATATTATAACTGTCTCACACAATGAATCTGTGTTGGTATTACTTACTGTAACTTAAACTAAACAACGTGTAGAATATACAGTCAGGAACATTTGTTTGCTCTTGATGGCAGGAATGTCCTCTTGAAAATGTGCTGTGCTTTGCTTAAGTATGAATAGAGGGTTTTTCCACCCCCCTTTCCAGGTTTCTGAAGGCCAAAGTCTTGAAACAACTTAGGCTGCTAAAGCTGTGCTGATAAGATATGCAGCAAATGTGCTTGGGAGCCTAGTGTAGGAACTGAAACATTTAAGCTGTTTGTTTTTCCCTTAACAGTGTGAAAAATGAGTGTGTCTCATTGAGGAACCTGGGGAATCGTGTGCTCAGAGTAAGGGCTGCGCTGAAGTATTATTCCTGGCTTATGTTGTCGCGGGGGCTGGCAGCTGGGATGCCTGGTTCAGGTTTCCTGGGTAGGAAGCTGGAGCTGGTTTGGGCTTTGCAATCCATCATCAGGGGCCCATTTACAGCAGTCTCTGTCCAGCCCTTTGAAGCATGGCACAGAAAGGGCTGCCTGGACATCACGAGCACCTGCACAGAGCCCTTCTATGGGAAGTGCTGGCTGGATGCATATCATCAGGCTGGGATGCCATGAGAATGGTAATGCCGTTGCTTAAAGATTTGTTTTTAACCTCCCAGGTAAACGATGTCATCCTGTTATGCCCCCACCCTGGACACATACCATTCACGTGCCTTCCTTTCACTGATGGTTGGTTTTTCAGCAGTGTGTGCCTACACACCCAGGCCTTTTATCTCTACTAAAACATAGCTTTCTTAATCCCTCATGGTTTCTGTAGCACTCCCCTTATCTCTGCTCCCTTCCAGGGCTGGGCAGTGGGAGCAGGGAGGCAGGAGGGGCTGAGCAGGCTGTAAAAGTTTGCACTGCAATGATGCTATGTGGCTTGCCACGAAAGGCAAGGCTGAGAGCAGCAGAACACCTGCAGGGCTGTTGGGTTTTTCTGAATTGCTGGGCAGCTGGAGTTTTGCAAGGCAATTCCTAGTTTTAGGATTTGAAGAAGTAAGGTTTGGAATATGTTGCTGCAGCACAAAGCTGCAGTTTCTCACGTGAGTGGGGCTGAAAACTGGCTTGAAGGCCACTGTTATGTGACTGTATGGCTTTGTCCCTGCTGCCTTGTCCTTCTGGCCAACCTCACGGGATGCTGTGAAGTCCTGGGAAGGCGGTTTCAATACTCCCTGTTGGACTGGGACTGGTAAGCATCCACACTTCTGCAACCCAGTGTGGTCGGGGTGATGGTACAGGGCTCATCTGGCCGTTCAGCTGGTGGATCCAGCCAAGCTCTGTCTGCAAGGAAGTGTGCCTGCTCCCTGCCCAGCTCGTGACATTACTGCTTCTGATGAGAAGTGTTGTGGTTGCTTCTGTTTCCTTTTCCTTTCCTACTGTAGGCATCCAGCAGTGGCTTCGCAGTGTGCAGTCACTTGGCAGCCCCCAGCTCTGGTCAGCTCTGTGCCTGTGTGTGTGCCAATGGTGTTGCCCTCCTGTGGCTGAACCTGCAGGGGAAAAAAAATAAAAATTGGGTTTTATGGCAGCTGCTTGCAAGGACACGTTTGCCTCCCCCTGGAGTTAGGGAGCACAGAGTCTGAGCTCTGTGTTTCCTGTAGGGAGGGTTCACCATCCGCAGCGACAGGCAGCAGCTTCACAGCTTGCGACACCTTTGCCTTATTCTGCAGCCAGAACTGAAGGTTTGGGGCACGGTGCATCTTCACACGCTGTTTGGGGGGAAACCTGCACAACGTGGTTGCGTTTGGATGAGTTATGACACCTGCTGTGGTGCAGGCAGCAGTGTGGACGTGCGTGTCCTTTGAATAACATGCAAACAGTTGTATAGCAGTGTTGGTTTTGCTCAGCTTATAAGGCATCTGACCTTTCTTTTGCTGAGCCTTTCAACAAGCCAATTTACAGCCTCGGAAGGGACCACCCAGTGTCTGCTTTCATGGGCAGCCGAGGGGGAAGGGAGGGAACTCTTCAAATTGCAGAGGAGGTGAAATCACTACCATGGCCGTAGATTGGCTTCATGAGCCGTGAGGCTTGGGGTTGGATGCCAGCCTGCTTTGCTCTGATCTTAGCAGAACGTCACCCGTCCCTCGGCAGCAGAGGCTCGCGGGCGATCACGTTTCCGTGGGCAGATCCATTTTCTGGAGGCCATCGGGCGATGCTCCCTGCACCAGGAAGCAGTGCTGGGGCTGCACCAGGTGGGCACACCATCGGGTACCAACACCCACCCCATGGCTTTGGAGATGAGTGCCAAAAGGCAAGCATTGCTTGTAGCTACCCTGTTTGCATGGATGGTTTGCCTCCCTCCTTTGAAAATGTGACTCTCTTTGAAAGCAGATCAAGACTTGTGTCTTGGATGAGTTGAAAGATGCTGTTTATAAGTGTTTATCCTGGAAAATATTTATAAATCTCCCCCTGGGAGTAGAGCTGTGCAGGGACCTCCCTTGGGCCACAGTGTACAGCTATAGCTGATGGCCTGTGAGCCAAACCCTCTCGGAGCAGCGTGCATCCTGCTGGGCGCTGCTGCTCGTCCCCATCACCACTTACTGTCCCCACGGTGTTTTATGTCACTGTTACACATGGTGCTGTACTAAATGCTAAATTACACTAAAGTTTCCTGCTTCTAGGAGAGTTACAGGTGTTCAGCAAAGAATGGAAGTTAAATGGCTGCTCTCTGTAGCTGCTGTAGAAATGTTTTGAGATATTCACACCAGGTCGTTAAAAGCTGCTTGTTAATCTCATAGAAGCACAACATGCTGCAACAGTGCTGCTGCCGCTTCCAAAATAACAGCCTGACTCTTTCACTCCAGCTGTGTGGCTCAGAGGAGCAGTATGGATGTGTTTGGTATCAGCAGCAGTGCTGGGTACCCACATCCCCTCCTGCATCTGGGTGCTGCCCATCCCCATCCAAATGGCAGAGCTGGAGGAGGTGAGTGCCATGCTGCTGGGGCAGGGAGGGCATGTGGTGGCTGTTGGGGGCACGCTGAGTGTGTGACTATGGACAGCTTGTGCTGTACTCACAACTGCCGATTGAATTGCTGCTTTTCTTGTGTTGAGGTATAGTAAATCCCCTGCCCCAGTGATGCTATTTTCTGGGCAGGGAGTGGGGATAGAGGCTCGGGTTTCCGTGCTGGTGGGACAGATCTGCTTCTACTTACTGACACCACCAGGAAGGAAGAAATGTGAGATTACTGCTGGGGTGCTGTGACTGGTGCTGGGAAGGCCTTAGGGTTTATTTTACCCATGTCCCAACATCTGTATGCCACGTCAGCAGTGAGACCTAGGGTGGCTCAGCATTCCTGTCCCATTGCCTCAGTGTCCCTAGGGCTGGGACAGGCTGGCAGGACAGGATGTGGGTATGTTCATGATGTAGCTGCCCCAGGTTGGGTTTCTGAAAGGGAGAGGGGAACAGGTGTGCTGCTGGGCACATGGCTGGTATGACAAATAGAAACTGCCCGGATCCAAAACTGAGTCAGAAGCAGATCCCAAAGCACACTGCATCAGGGCTGGGAGAGCTTGGTCTGTGCTTCTTTCTCTCGTGCTGGATGATGTCTGAGCAGAAGCACTAACAGGAGCAATGATGCTTCCAGCTGGCATCTTGCTATGCTGATGCCTTTCTGAGCAGGAGAGCTGGAGATGCGTTGAGTGCATCCATCCTCAGCTAAGCAAAGCTGTTGCACTGGGGCTGACCTGTCAGCACCAAGACCCGCTATCTGCAGTGAAGGTGACTGCAAGCAGCCCTGGGGTGGGGTGGAGGAAAGCAGGGCTCTGTGCTGAGCAGAGCAGCTGCAGGTGGCTGAGCTGCAGGAGCCACTAGGGCTGGAGAGTGGAGTGCCCACACGTGTCTGCAGCGTGCTTTGTCTTAATGCGATGTTTATTTGGTGTCCTGTTTGTTCTGGCAAAGCCTGGCTGCCTGCTGAGATAGATAACTGGATGCTGGAAAACAGCGTGAGCTAACCCTGTTTCCAAAGAAAGGCCTTGCGTTTTGCTTTTCTCCCAGTGGCTGGTACGTGTCAGGCAGGGATCCAGTAAGGGAAGGGAGACTCTTCATCCATCCCCAAGGCAGGAGAGGTGGCATAGTTCATTTTGGAAGTGCCTTTTGGGTCTGGGGTAGGTAAGAAACCTGGACAAAGGCTTTAAACATGAGTTGCCCCAGAGCTACAGCAGACAGAGCACATAGAGCCTTCCTGTGTGCCGGATCCTGCCCTGATCATGCCCTCCCTCTTCCCTTTACTGTTGGGCCCTTTGGGGGTGCCGGGTGCTTTCGGCAGCCTCAGCCATGCAGCACAGGGCTGTGCTGGGGACAGTCAGCACCTCGCCCCAGAGGGACTGCCTGCTGTCCCACCGCATAGCGAGCCACCAATTTCCTGTTATTAGTTAGAATAACACAGCACATACTTAAAAAACAACCCTGCACTAGTCCTCCCTCCGAAAGAATTCAAACCTGTCATGAAATTTCGAGGAGGAACATTTTCCCAGGCAGCTCGGCCGAAGCAGAACATTTCTGTTCTTGTCAGCTGCTCGCGCTTCTGGGAAAAGCGAGTGGGGCTTCCCTGGGAGCACAGGGAGCAGGGATCTGCTGCAGCCTCCGGGCAGAGCTGCCTCCAGCAGAGGCCAATTTGGGCAGCCTGACACCAGCTGTAAGCTGCTGTGGTTTGGAACTGATTGGCTCCAGGCCTTGGGGTGCACTTATGTTGCAGAGAGCGATGGGTGGTGATGGGAAGGCAATAGGGGGACAGCGCTACTGGGACTTTGATTAGCATTGGCCAGAGGGTATCAGCTGAGATGTGGGGAGGGATTAAAGAATTCCCTGATACTTCAATGGCTGATTGAAACAACGCTGAAAAGCTCTGCCTGGGGGAGTTGCTGGATTTCATTAAATGCAGGCAGCCTCTCTTCACCCCACTGCAGTCGAGCTGCCAGGGGCGGTCAGAAAACGCGCTGTTGGTATCACACTCATGATGTGATCTTATCAACTCCTGCCTGTGAATTGCGACCAGACTTAATTGACTCTTTTCCCAGGTTGGTTTGGGAGGGTTCTTCTTCCTCAGCAAACAAGTTTTCCAGATGCTTACTTTAAAAGAAAAAGGAAAAAAAAATAGCTAGGGATTTTCTTTGGCTACCTCTCCAGCTTCCAGCTGTTAAGTACTGGAAATGTGTTCTTCATTATGTCCAAGAGAGAAATGTTTCTTTCTTCCGATTAGGGTGGCAATAAATAATTCAAAACATAATGTGCTGCAGACAAGTGAGTTAGTAGCGTTTGTTTTCCGCCCAGCGGTGTGCGGCAGGCCGGGAGCGGATGCCGGCGTGATGAACAGGCCCAGGGCCACCAAGGCCTCATCTCAGTGCATCAGCCGTCCTTGGGCTGTGCACAGTTGCTTTCTGTATTTGGGTATAGATTTGGTAATGGAGTGTCTGGTTCTACCTTCAGGCAACTTTTGCATTAATTTAAAAGAAACAAGGCAGAACTAATAGGCAATCTTCAGTGGGATTCCCTTTGCGTTAACCTTGGAGCACTGCTGCTTTTGGGACACGCCGTGCATCACCTTCATGGCACTCATAGCCCATGACGCTGTTCTCCCCATCTGACCTCAGAGTGAGGTTGATGTGATGAGGCTATTTTGGATGAAGAGGAGGAGGGGTGAATTCCATCTTCATGGAGTATTACCTCCTCTGCCATCGTTGGCTTTGCTCATAGCAAGGATGCTCCAGCTTGTCTGCTTCTAGTGGTGTTGGCCAGGCCAGCACAGCCAGAGCCCTTCTCCTAACAGGAATAAAGCCTTGCACATTTTCCTCCTAATTCTAGGTAATTAAGTCCCCAGAGTTCAGCGCGCAGTTTCCCTCTTTGGTCCAGGTGCCAGGAGTTACAGGAGGTGAATTCAGGCATCTGCAGGAGTTGTCCCCAGGCCCAGACCACAGGGGCTGGTGATACTGGGGACTGTGATGGCACTGTCCAGGCCTGGGGGCAGCAGCTTAGGAAGGCAGAGACAGGTGCAGAGAGGGCTGCCATCAGTGGCTAACAGCAGCCTGCTGGCTGAATCAGCTCAGCTGAAAGTGATGTTGTAATTAGGATGTGTCTGTGGAGCAGAACAGGACAACATCTCATCTGTTGTTCAGTGTAGGAGGGGGAAAATATTGAAAATTTTGCTGCGAGCTAATTGAAATTCAAAGGAATATGAGTCAGAGTAAGTCTCAACCAGGAGATGAGGTCATTGAACGAAGTAAAGCTGGAAAATGCCACTGGAATATTTTTCAGACGTGAAAGGAAGAAATGGCCCAGCAGATGGGAAAGACCTGAGCCCCAGAGCTGAAGTCTCTCCCAGGTCTCTTTTAAGACCTCTCCATCCTCTTGGTCTCTCCTGTTTTCCCTTACCACAGTCCAAAGCCAATGGCTGAGGTGGTGAGAGGGCTTCTCCGACATTAAAGATCTTCATTCCTAGTGGGAAATACTTTTAAAATATCTGTTTTGCCCACAAAGACTACAGCATGTTTCCCTTTAAAATAATGCTTAATAAGAATATTTTTAAAAATTGAAGTACCAATAGAAGCAGGAGGGCATAAGCCAAGCATTAAGAAAAAACCCTTGAGGATAGAATGAGTTAGTGAGCAATTGGGGCTTGAACTTTGTGGGAAATTGATTAAATCTGTGAAGTCTTCCCAGATATCCCTACGTGATTTGAAGCCCTAAAAATAACACAAGACTTGAACAGCCCCGATGACCTCAGAGCTGCTTTGTAAGGGACTCGCAGTGTAGCCAAAGTAGGAGGGCACTCTGCAGCATGTCTAGGCTTCAGAAATGCCTGATGAGGGGATTGCTAATTGGTTATTGTTCCTCATTAGCATCAGGCTTTGAGGGATGGGGCTCTGAGCATGCTTCTGCCAGTAGCAATGCAGGACAGTGGTCTCCTTTCCAAATTGGTTTGGGCTCTGCGGGGGAGATGCAAGTGCATGCACAAAGGTCCTTACAGCAGAGGTCTGGCTTGAAACAAAGCAGCCAATTTCCTTTCACCACAGACAAGCCTTATCTGAGGAGATTACGTTTGTCTCGAACGGAGCCTCTGGTGTCATAACCGCGCTCTTCCTGGGCAGATAGAGGCTTGGGCAGGAATCCCATGCGGGAGCCTGGGTTCGGATTGCAGCTGTGACTCACGAGCCCTGGCTGATGTGGGAAGTGCTGGGATGGGGAGTTTGGAGCTTATTTAATTTTGTATTTTATTTACACTTATTTCTTAGTTTATTTTTTAGTTTTGTTTTTATTTTAAATCCAGCAGAGCAGAGGAGCTGTGGGCTGGTTCTGCTGCATGATGCTGAGCGGGGCATCTCAATGCCTTTCGAGGGCTCTGGTCCTGTTCCGAGCCACCACTCTGCCATGAATGATGCTTTCCTTAGGAAAGATCTTCTCTAGGACATGGTCTCCTTAGCCAGACAGGAGGTTGTTTTCTCCAGCTCCTGGGAAACATTTTTACAGTGTATTTTCAAAAATATAACTCCATGTTGCAACCTTTTTTGGGCAGCAACTCCAGAGCAGTTGACTCCTGAACTGC
Organism: Penelope pileata; assembly: GCA_013396635.1. Taxonomy (NCBI): domain Eukaryota; kingdom Metazoa; phylum Chordata; class Aves; order Galliformes; family Cracidae; genus Penelope; species Penelope pileata. The sequence continues at coordinate 1,663,189 of WBMW01005037.1, read as the reverse complement.
AGATAGGCTGCTTAATTAGTCCACCATCCCGAGAGCAGACCATGTGTATGGGCTTGGCACAACACAGCTGAGATGTTTGCCTTTCTCTTTTCCTCCTGCAAATCCAGTCTGTGCTACTTAGTGTGAGATCAGTGATGGGCCACAGGTGGGTCTGCCTGGCTTGGGTTGAGTTCAGACCAACGTTTTGCCAAGATGCACTCAAGGCACAGGAGGAATCCTGTAGTTACTCTGTAGTTATCCTGTCCCTATTGGCCACAGGAGACTGTTTCTCCTCCTCTGTGCGTTGAAACCCCGTCCTTCCTCTGCAACTGTTCTGCTGAGTTGCCAAATTGCCAAAGAGTTTGGGTTGAGGGTTTATGTGTATAAATATATACATTTAGCTCTTCGTGCTCTTCTGTGATGTGAAATGTTCTACTTGAGGCTGGGGCAGGAAGGAGCCGGAGATAAGGGAATAAAAGGCTGCAGGCAGAGATAATGCTTGTCAGAAAATAAGGGTGAGCAACACTGAGAGTTCAAGGAAACTCGACTGGACTGCACTGCACAGCTTGCTTGGCCTGTGGCATACCTGGAACAGCTGTTAGGTTAACTTGCACCTTGCTGTTAGATATGAGTTTGTGTTGAAAGCTGTATGGCATTATATTATTTCGCTTAAATAAAAGCACTACACGTGATGCTCACTGAGCTTGGAGATCAGCAGTGCAATGTTGGTGCCACGTATATCAGCACAGGGACTTATTTCAGCCAAACTGATCGTCAGTGGCCCGTGCCATTTCCATGCAGAAATTATGCAAAAATAGAAGGTCGTGCTGTGCTGCATCGCTTTTTGGTCACAGAGCATAAGAACTTGAAGCAGTATGAAAGGTCAGAGCCGATTTCTGAGCAAGGAGCTGTTTGCTGTTTGGAGGAAGTTGAGGAATTTTGGCCCAGCACAAGCTGAAATTCCTGCTTGGTTGTGTGGGAGCCTTTGGCTCAGGGGCAGGCAGCTCTGCTCGCAGATCCATTGAGGCTTCTCTTTGAATTTATTTGCAAGGGTGCAAACCCTTTGCATCTTAGAGGATGTATCATGTATGCGCCGAATGGCAGCATCTTGCAGGAGCAGAAATGGGAGTAATGGTGCAGAAGAGCCACAACAAGGTTGTGTAGGGAGCCTGGAGGATGCAGCCCCACTGGATGGAGGCTCGAGGCTCTGCTCTGCTGAACTGGGGACCTGGGCTTCCTCCCAGCTGTGCCCATGCATCTGGAGCTGGAATGTGCCATGCTCTAATGATGAGGTTTTAGCACTGTTGCTGCCAAAGTCATGGATTCCTTCTATATGTTTTAAAAGCAAAACAATCCATGACTGTGGGCGCTTTATTCTCTGCGTCCTGGCATGCATGCAGCTGGGTGAACAGTTAACTGAATTAACTGAGAGCTGTTAAACTGTAGTCAGAGGAGATGGGAGAGACTGGGAGCAGCACTGAGCTCTGACTGACAAACTTGGTGAAATCCTCTCGTGGGGATGTTGTCCTTGGCTGGCAGAGGGATGAATGTGGTCTTTTGATGAGATTCTTTCTATTCCTTGTGCTCAAGGTCATAGTTTCTACCCTGTTAGACCGCACACTGACAAACAGGAGGTACCAGGCAGGGCTATGGTTGTTAAAGGAACACAGCTCTTGTCTTGAAGCCTGTTTTTTTGTCTCACGACTGGGTGCTCTGGGAGGTTTTGCACACTGTTGTACAACCCCAGGGACAGTATGGCAGTAGATGGGGCCCGGGCTGGGCTCTCCTCCAAGCCGAGCAGAGATGTCAGTCACTGGGGGAGAAAAGAGGGACATGGTTTTTGTTAAAATTAGACCTTCTCCCTCCCCCACAGCCCTTTGAAAAATGCAAGAAAAATGCCTGTTTTGTCTCAGTACATATCCCACGACTGCATGTACCGAGACTGTGTCTCTGCCAGTTGTGTTGGGGCTGGATGAGCCATCCCATAGTTCAAGAAGGCTGTTGTAGAATTGCTATCACGAGCTCATCTCGAACAAGCCATTGAGCAGCTCCTCTAAATTAACCAGTTGATGTTCTTGATGTATTGGTGCAAAGATAGTTCCCTGAGCACAGGTGGCATCAGGGAGCTCATCTGTGGGGATGAGAGCACTGCAGAACTGTCCCATGAAGTGGGCTTGCCAGGTTTATTTGCAGGGCAGTGCTGTGCTAAAGTTCACTGGGAGGCATTGGGGCCTTCATCCTGGGCACGGAGACCAACCGTGTCCTTCCAGGTCAGGGATGTGCTCAACATTTAAAACTTGTCACAGTGGGGTGGAGCATTGAAGGAGATTTTGTTCTATTAGCTTCCTGAAATCTATCTGGCATTAAAAACTGAGAGAGTTCTTTCTCGTCAGTAAATTTTGGAGGCTTGTGGGGCACAAATCTGCCCATGGGGTCCTCCATTGTTGCCCTTTGCTTTGATTATAAATTGGTTTTGGCTTCCAGCTGTTGCCATGACACAGAAAACCAGCAGTCTCTTTTTCTTCTATTAATAACCATTTTGAAGTAATAGCTCTAAAAATCTTTCCTGTGGAGATCTCATCTTTATAGTCTGTTGTTTTCATTTATTGCTTCATATTATGCAAAAGAAATGCCCTGAATGTACTAACTAGGTAACTTTACGTGCGAGATGCTATTTTAGAAATGCGCTGAAATTCATAAAGTAAATTTCAAAGAATAACATCGTAAAGAGAGAAAATAGCTTTGCAGAGTTACCAAAAAATGTTCCCTATGTGTGAGAGCTGACAGCCCCCTGAAGAGGCTGCTGCTGCTTGCTCTCAAATAGCTGCTATCGTATCACACCCCTCAAGTCTTGCTTTTTCTTAGTAATTCAGCTTTAGGATGCAAGCGCTCCCACTAGTATTAGCAAGCAGGAACTCCCTGAGTTTTCTATTTATAGAAAAGCACATTTTCCCATATATTTTTGGATGCGTTCACTAGCATAGTTTCCTTTTTGCTAAAATCAGTGGCAAACTTAGGACAGAATTAAGGCAATGCACAAAGAGCTGTTGGAAAAATCAGCCCCAGGAACAATGCTGTGCTCTTTTCTCCTCCAGGCCATCCCTGTGTAGGTGGCTGGGTTGGTCCAGCTGTCTGCATTTGGGTGACTTCCAGTTACATTCCTCCCCAGCATTGGGGCACCTATCTCCACGAAGCTGCTTGCAAGCTCCTTCACTTCTGCACATCAGGTGTTGCACAAGCACATGCCACTTGCAGCTGGGGCCCTTGATACCTGCCCACCTGTTGGTGTGCTTTGTGCCACAGGAGCACAGAACCCAATGTTCATTTTCCTGTTTTCTAATCAATCACTTTTTCTTTTGCCCTTCTTTTCAAGTGATGCCATACTTTACTGGGAGGAACAAAGCCCTTTAGAAGACCCCAGTGCAAATTGCCAGTAATCCTGCCAGCAGCTAATTACAATGCAGGTATTTTCCCAGAACACCTGACTCCAAAAAAACGTCCCCAGAAGCTTCCTGGAAGCATTTAACAAAGGCTATTGACACCTCAAGGTAAATATCCTGAGAATCTGAAATCCTGCATATGCAACTATATGCCTTATCTCTGAAGGATTAGGAAGATTTAAGAGCATCTTTACAGCAGGGCTGAGCTGGGCTTGCCCTGGTGTTTGCAGGAGGATTAAAGCAGCTGGGGAGGGTTTTAACCCCTGGTGCTTGGGGCACCCATTCCTCTCCATTCCTCAGGGGCTGTCCTTGTAGGCTGGAGTCTCTCCCCTTGTACGAGGTGCCCAAGGACATCTGCTCACTTAGCCCTTCCCCAATGTGTGCTAATTCAAGTTTGGGCTAAAAGACAAATATTTGTCTTGTCTCTAAGCAGTTACTTTACACTTTTCCCTCAGCCTGTAAAGTGCAAAGGCTGTTTCAGCTGAGTGCAGGATATCTCCCAATGCATGCAGAAACCTAGTGTGGGCGAAGTCCTTATCTGAGAGGCTGAAGCCTCATCTTGAGGAATTCCAGCCAACCCTTCTGCCCTGACAGCATTTTGCTCTGCTGTGATGCCTCCAGTTCCCTATACCAACCTTGAGCTTCAGTGAGGGATGCTGGGATGACTGCTGGGCAAACTCAGAGGGGACTTCAGAGGGGACACTTGTGAGCTAGACCGTGTCTAGGCTGAGGCATCAGCATCCTCAAAACACTGCAGCTATAACCACATTGCACAAGCTGTTTGCAGCTCCAGGGTCTAGCTGGGATGCTCCCCAACCCCTATCCTTAGCATCAGGCAGCTGATGAGTCTCCTACTGCTGCCCTGCCAGGAGTTGCTTCCAAAACATGGCAATCTGAGCCTTCAGCTCAGCATGATGCCAGTTGCCAGGCGGCAAGCAGTGGCACCACTTTGTCCTGGCTTGTGCCAGGTGCCACAAATTCGGTCCCCCGAGGGGTTTTGGCAGGAGGCTGTGTGGTGCTGGCCAGGGAGGGACAGCTTGTACAGGAGGATGCTGTGAAGTTAAAGCAGTGCTGTGTGTGAAATCAGCCAACAAGCCAAATGTTTCTCAGAGCCGGCATTTAAGTACAAGTCCTTTGTGGAAACAATCAGCTGTACACCTAAGCCAAGCTGCTTAGAAAGGGAACAGGCACTGTTTAGAAAAGAGCATCGTAAAACATTGGGTTGCTGTTAGCTGTGACCCTGAGCAAGCTCCATGCTGGCTGATGGATGCCAATGTACAGTTCTCAGGAGAGTGTTTTCTTTGGTCTCTCAATAAAACTCCTGAGTTTTGAGAGCAAAACTTGGAAACTGATGTGGAGCTCCATCCCTTTCCCCTCTCCCAGTCTCAGTGCTCACTTCTCTCCCCAGCCCTGTTCAAATACCCACAACTTGCTTTATTGTATCAGGGACTTGAGAATGTTATTAAATATTTATTGAGATAAAAAGCCTTGCCTACTTGGAGGGGAAGCGCCTTTTTGCTGCCTGGAAGGGCTGAAATTGTCCTTGTATGATTAAAGGTAGGCGTGTACCTACCAGCAGCTAAATGGGGGATGTTTCAATAAAGGGTTCTGAAGTCAGGGCAAGGAGGAAGTAATGCTGCTGTAGGACAGCTGAAGCTCAGTGTGGGTCAGCCAAGCAGTTAATGAGTAAATCCACAGCTTCAGTGAGGATAAATGATTACAGGCAGAAGATCCAAATGGGGCAGATCACCAACCTAGAGAAATTCAAAGGCAAGTCAGAAGCTCTCCGGCTTCCAGGGCTGCTTCACCTTCCATGTACATTGCAGGGATAAAAGCTGCATGGAGAGGCTCGATGGCTAATTGGCTTCTGCTGCCACAGGAACAGTGGATGTGATTCCAGCCTTGCCAAGCGTTCCCAGGCTGCAGAAGGCAAGGATGTGGATGGGCTTGGAGGCAGTGCAAGCACCAGTTCTTCTGAAAGCACCCTAAAAAAAGAAAAACACCCTACTTTCACAGTTGCTTTGCAGTGATGCCTCTCTGAAATGGTTTATCTGGCTTTTCTCTGCTTCGGTCTGTGTTCTGGGGATGGCTGGAGCTGCTGAGTGACCCAGACTGGGATGCAGAATGTCCCAAAATGCTACAGCTGCTGTTGTGTGTGTGCTGAAGCTCTCTGGGCTGCTCAGAGCTCCATGGGGCCCCATGTGCCCCTCCAGAGAGGGACTCAGTGCCATGCGCTGTGTGCACCTGCTCGCCGGCTCCATCCGATACTTCCAGGAAATCCCAGGCAGAAACACGGCAGCTCTGGTAATGCTATCCACAGGCATGCTCTGCAGGGGTACTTAGTGGTTAGGAAGGGATGGATTGTTTTGTTTTTACATGGTGCTATTTTAATAAGTCAACGCCAGAGGTAATAAATCTGTCCTGCGGAAAGGGAGAGAGACGCTCACCACATAAATGCCAGCCGTGAGCTGGCCAGCACTGCCTGCTCCTTCCTCCTTGTCAGAGCACCAAAAATGGACCTGTCTTGCTGTTTGTCAGCACACAGCTGCCAGTATTACAGCAATGGGAAGGTTTAGTTTACGTATTAAATGTTGCTGCACAGCTTTATGGCACCTTAGAGCAAAATGGGTGAGACCTCGCCAAGGAAAGTTAGGATGTGGCTGGTTCCAGTTTACTGTCTTCTATCAGCATCATATTTCCACGGCACATTGGTGCCCAATAAAGCTGCCCAATGTCCAGATATGCAAGGGGACAGAGTGGGAGGGAGATGGAAGAAATATTCTCACCTCCATCCTCCCTTGCTGGCTCCATCCCTCGAGGCACTGGAGCAGCTGCAGCTGATTGTTAGTAAGGAAACATGCTTCAGAACCAATAACACCATGGAGATGGTATTACTTGGAATGAGAGTTTGTTGCTAATTAAAATACCACCAGAATTTCCTGGCTGAAGACGCACTTTGTGCAATGAAGGGGGTTGAGCTGCACCTGGTGTTCCTTGAGAGCTGGGGAGAGTGAGGGAGCTGCTTGCCTGGACACAGGTGCACACCAGGTCCCATGCCCCACCTCTTTCCTCCATGGAGGAGAGAAAAGAAATTGTCCAAGAGTCTGGGAGCATAGAGGTTTTTATTCATCTGACTGATAAAAGGAGCTAAATAAAGGCTTTGGAAAAAGCCCAATCATTTCTCTTGCAATATTGGTTGGGCAGAACTGTACTGGAACTAAACATGGAATGAAAAGTCTGGCTTTTTTGCCAGCTCTATTTTTAGAGCCACTGCTCCATCTTTGTATCTTTGTGAGTTTTCTCAGCATATGCACTTGAAGCAGGCAATCTGCCTTTATTTTTTCCGGCAGGCTGTCATATTCTGCAAGATAAGGACGTGGGATGGACAGGCAGGGGACTCACCAGATTTGACAAGAAATCCCTCTCAATACCAGGATGTGGGTCGTGCTCTAGGACGAGGGTCACCACAGTCACAGGCTCCTGAATATTCTTTGTGTTCCAACTAGGAATGAGCCTAACCCTTAAGTGCTGGAAAGAAATGTGCACAATTTTGGCCGGCTTCTTTGTGTCCTCAAATTGCGGTCCCAACTGGAATGAGATCCAGCCTAACACTGCGGTGCTAACGGCAGCTTGGGGTAGGGAACGGAGAAACAGTGTTTGGCTTTGCAAGTGGGAGCAGGACAGGAGTACCTGACCTGAGATACCGTGGCTGAACCAGCGAGGAGCCAGAGGTTCTTGCTCTTTCCTGTGAAATGCTACAAGGAAAGACAAAATGTTAGCATGCTAGCCCTGATCTTGGATATGTAATCTTGGCACTGTGGGTGGGACTGGCCTTTGAGAGCTCTCAGCAAGCGTGGTCACAGTTCTCCCCTGTACATTTCTCAGTGCCACGTGTGTGTGTACGTGCACAAACCCACATCTCCAGTGACTTCAGGTGCATTGGGATGAGCTGCATCTCCTTGCATCTAGAGAGGGCTTTAGGGGCCATGGGCATCTGTGCTCCTTGACCCTGCCCCCAGGACCGCTTGCGCCAGGGCTTGCAACCAGTAGCACTGTTTTTTTCTTGGTTATTCTTTTCATTTCATAAAGCACTGAGCCTCAGGCTTGTTTCTGAGTCAAGTTTCAGTGTTTGTGCAAAAAATGTCTCTCACCACACACCCAGGGACCTGATGGAGTTAGCACCAGAGCACTCATTCAGACACGTAACCCCAGTCCTGCAGGACAACAGGATGCTGTTCTGCTTGCTTTTGCAATACTGCTTTGTTTTGTTAGCGCTTTGTTTTGTGTTTTGCTTTGAAAAGACGGGTTATCCCTTTTACACCAGGCTGTGAGCTGTCCACTGGCTCTCCCAGTGCCTGAGACCAAACACCTGCAGGCACGCCGGAGCTGCAGCCAAGTTTGTCCAGCTAAAGGCTCTGCCAGATTCCAGCAGGAGCATTCATTTACTCCCTGTAGAATAAAACTGGAGGAGGATCTTAGTGGAAGGAAGGTGTAACTTTGCTGGTTGGTGCTCAGCCCTGCTCGTGTGCCAAGAGGCAGATGTAAGGCTGTGAGAACTGGTCCTGCAGAGAAAGCAGCTGCCTGAGCTGAAGCCTCTTGGGCTTCTCTATTAACTAACAGCTCCAGTGGGAGGGTAGGTGGGCAGAAAATGCTGCTCCTCCTAAAAAGCTTAGTCTCATATGCTTTGACAATATGTAAGGAACAAATGGGAATATAAGGCAGCATTTAGGTCTTCTTGTCTTCATTTTTCAGCAGCCTGAAAGGCTTTTGACAGCCAGGAGCTGTGCTGGGTGACCACTTTGAATTCTTCATTCTGGGTCACACCAGTCCTTACACTCTGAGAGTGGTGAGAAATCAATGAATTTAAATCTTCTTCCTTGCCTCTTTCTCTTCCCCTTAAAAAGCCTCTGATTTGCTGTCAGGGCTACTTTTGAGGCACACTGTTGTTAACACTGCTATTAATGCAGCAGCGCAGGAATGGGCATGGAGCTGTCCTTTTCCACCCCTTGCAGGAGTGTCCCTTTGGGTACCCACTGACCTCTGGGGGGTACATGCTCATACAGCACCAGCATTGTATGAGGAGGAATTACTGAGCTGTAAATCTCTTCTTTCCAAGCACTTAAACTCCCTTTTGGGTTGGTTTTGATGTTAGGAATTTTCTCTGATAAGAGAACTTTATTTGCCTTTAAATATCGCTTTGTGACAGGATGATGGAGTGGGGATTCTTGGAGCGAGCCTGTGCCAGCCGGGGAAGGGAAATTCTGCTGGGCCTTTTGCTTTTCTCTAGCACTGACATTTTAGCTCTTTAAAAGAGTACATTTATTTTATTCTTGGCAAGGTTGTGCATGCACACATCAGCACCCAGACGAATGGGAGCAGCCCAGGGTTAGAGCTGTGCTGAAGCCAAGTGGGTCTCCTGTACCTGTGGCACCTGGGCAAGGGGAGCTGTGCTGGGACTTTTTCACAATCAACTTCAACACATGGGTTGAGTTTGTGAAGAAGGGCTGCCAGGTGGAGATTCTTAAGGAAAAGAATAAATTGTGGTATTACGTGCATGGTGCACAGAAGGTGTTGCCAGGCTTCTGGCACATGTTAGCAGTTCAGAGTGTCACTTGTTACCCCAAGAACAGCCTGAAACCAAGGTCCTGGAGCAGTCTTGCAGCACTTAGCAGCTTTTTGTGATCACCTTGCAAAGCTTGGAGGGGAGCAGAGCCATGCCTTGCCCGACCAGGATGGGTTCCCCTCAGTAGGGCACTGGGTTTGCAGAGCCGCTGGCTCGGCCTAGGCTAAGCCTGAGGAGCCTCCCGGCCTCTGAGTGGGGCCTGTAGCCACAAAGTCTGTGTTTTGTTTGCATTTGGACCTGTGGGAGCTGAGCTCTGCAATCTGCCTCTCTGCAGCAGCCACCTCGTATCACAATCCATTGAGATATGGAGGATTTTGCTCCACAGGCTGCAGGCGAGCAGCAGGCCCTGCAAAGCGGTGGCTCCCTCCCTCAGCTTGGACCCGCTCCCCCCAACAATTTTCACAAAGCTTTGTGAAAACACCTAACTCTGCGTTCTTCTCTTTCAGCTCTTCCACGTGGCATACGTCCTGATCAAGTTTGCTAATTCCCCTCGTCCTGACCTCTGGGTGCTGGAGCGATCTACTGACTTCGGCCTGACCTACGAGCCCTGGCAGTACTTTGCCTGTGAGTATGGCCATGCTGCAGGAGAGCTGCATGGGGTGCCAGGGGGAGGAAAGGCTCTTTTGGCTTTGTGCAGGCACTGGGCTGGGTTTGGAGCTGTTTCTGTGTCAGTGCTGGGACGTGGGATGTGTTCTCCTGCCCAGGAAGGCTGCAGGAGGTGATGCTCAGCTGCGGGAAGTGCTGCTGCTCCTCGGGACAGGAGAACTGTTTTGCTCTCTGAGGCTAAATGTATTTTTTAAAGTATTGTCTTCAGTGCCCACCCAAACCCCTGTAGGTGCCAAAGCTGGCAGCAGTGTCAGTGGTTGAACATTGCTGGTCTACGGATAGAACATGGGATTTCCTATTGTCTCCTCTTTGCTCCCCCCACCTCTGTCTGCCCTTTACCACATCCAGTATGACATGTTCCAGCTCCTCCAGAACCAAACCAGCAGCTCACTTCCCAGTGGCTGCTGTAACACAAAGTTTGGAGGGACAGAGCAGTCCCCTTCCCCTCACCAGAGATGGGGGACGGCCTGGGTGGGGTGGGGAAGCACTGTGCTGCTGCTGTGTGGGGTGGGAATGGGGAGAGAGGGCTGGGAAAGGAGGCTGCAGAAACCTGGTCTGTGCATCTGAAATCTCTTCTTCCCAATTCTCTGATTAAAACCTGATCTCTTTCAAAACAGCTGTTCTCTGACTCTTCTGTCCCATGGGGTCTATAGGGTAGCCAAGTTCTGCTACTACCCCCCTCCCAAAACCAGCAGCAGTAATTGGGAGATGAGAGTTAAGATCTACAGCCAGAGCTCAAAGCCTGGCACAGAAGGACCTGGGAGCACTCAGAGGCTCCCCCTCAGGGCTCATATTTCTGACTTGTCTGTCTTCAGCTTCACTGGCTTTTTCTCATGCAGGAAAGACCTGCAGGCATTTTATGCTCAGTGCTGCCTTATGGCAGCTCCTCTCCAGTGCGGATGTTCTCCCCTCTGCAGTGTGCTGGTGGCAAGTCACTGCTGACAAGTCACCTGCTTTGCTTTTTTCTTCTGTATTGAGAATTTCCCTTCCAGTCTAGGCCTCCCCTGGGGCCCTCTGCAGTTATGTTAGTGCATGATCCAGGGCAGAGCAGGGAGCTCTTCCCCTGCGTGCTTGTTCTGCTTGTAGAGGCAGCACTGCAGCATCTGCAGCTCTTCCCTCCTGCAGCATCGAGCCCTGCCTGAGCCACCCGCCTTGAGAAGTGACATGCAGTGACATAGCCCAGTGGAAAATTCCCATGAAAATAAAGAGGTGGCTCATCCAAACCGTGCTGGGTTCACTAGCATGACAAGTCCTTTGTGGAGGTTTATTTTTGGCTTGGGGAATTCTGGAGGTGGTCTAATAAAAACACTGTTCTGTTCACTAGGATGCTTATGAGCAGTTACAGAAATGTAAGTGCTCCCCAGAGCTTTGCCATCAGCTCCATGCTGCCTCGAGCCCTGCTCCTGGTGGGAGGTGTTTGACCCCTCCAGGCCACCCTGCACCTCCCAGCCCCACTGCTGGGAGCTTTGGGCTTAGGTCTGTCTGGGGAGGGAAGAAATGACGGTCATGGGAAGCATCTGCCAGAGCAGCTGATGGCACCATGGCAATGCAAATCCTCCGTGGCAGGGAAGCACCGTGCTTTCCTTGGCCACCAAAGGAGAAGTGGGGAGAGATTTATGGGGGTGTTTATCTGCATGAAGGGTTCCCCATGCAGCGTTACAAATGGGGATGGGACATGAAATATACCCTGTCCCAGCTGGCATCCAGACCCCACAGAGCCCAGCTCAGCATGCTGTGCAGAATCACCCTGTTCCATCTCGCTATGCTGGGCAGCCCCACCACAGAGAGAAAGGTTCTGACCTCATCTCCACCCAGGATGGGTTTCCCCAGTCTGCTGTTTCCTTAGAGCACTGCTGGGCTCCTGCATGACTCTGTTTTAGCTCAGAGACAGAAAGTCCTGCCTGAGAGACAAGCACAGCTGGTGACAGAGCCAGGGCGCCTGGCTTCCGCCCCATGCAATAGTGGAGATCTGCAATACCTGGAGAAGATTTTGTTTTTCTTAAGTAGTTGCTCTTGCTGAGCATCCTAACTCTGTGCTCAGCCATGGCAGCACTCTGGAAATCCATTTCCACCCAGAGCGGACAGGCTCCTCACCTGGGGCTCCAGAATAAGCTGCCTTTATACAAGCAACTGGTGAAGCAAAGCTGGAGGGCCAGGCGCCAGCACTGAAATATTTCCACCCCATCCTCCCCTGGGTGCAGCTCAGCTCCTGCATTGCCAAAGCAGAATTTCATGGAGCAGAGCTGCAACGCTGGAGATGGGGTGAAGGCAGAGGAAGCAGCCTTTGTCCCAGGCTCTTCTGAAGATGCCTATTACTCTTAGAGTGACTCCCTGCTTTCTCAGCAGTGGAGCACGTGTGTGTTATCAATGAGAGAGTTGATGCAAAGCAATAATTACCCAGTAAATGCTTAACATAGGGTACATACCCTTTTCTCCTGTTGGACAGTGTGTAGAAATCAATACAGGGCTCTAAATTGTTCCTTTCCTCTTACTGCTCTCATCTCTGGTTGATAAACAGCTTCCAAGAGGGACTGCATTGAGAAGTTTGGACTGCACACCGTGGACCGTATCACCAGGGATGACCACGCTATCTGCACTACTGAGTACTCCCGGATTGTGCCTTTAGAAAATGGGGAGGTGAGCCACAGCATGATTTCATCCCTTGGGGCTCCCAGGGTTTCTGTGGCTGAGAAAAACAAAGCTGGTTAGGTGGCTGGGCACTCAAATAGATGGAAGTCTTCTAGAAGACATTGGGCAATTCTTGCCTGTATTCACACTCATGTGGGTTGGGACTGTGCCACCAGGCTGATGGAAGCAGCGTTCCTGTTGTTTGTTTCATACCAACATTTATATGGGACACCTGCCCCCAGCCCAGCTGACCCAGAGAAGTGGCAGAAAGTGTCAGTGACCCATGAGCATTTCTCTTTAATGTAAGGAATGTAAATCAGACAGGAGGCTTTTGAGGACAGCAAAGAAGAGGAGAAAATAGAAAGTGCTTAATAATATAAACTCGTAAATTGGGGAGTACTATAGTTAAAATCCGTTCTCCTCTAATAGAGCAGGTAATAAGAGGGAACAGGCAGACCAGATTGCATTGAATGGGAGACTTCAGAAATGTTCAGCCTTCAAGGGGAAGGCAGCAGTATGAAGAGTGACTGGGCATGGGGGAGAGAGTCATGCTATGTTTCATGCTAAAAGTTTGATTAGGGAACAGACCTTTGGGGCTGATCTTTTGGCAGTTATTCAGTTGTGTAAGAAGGCAACAGATTTCTAGTTTTGTTTTCTCAGTGACTGAAGGTACTCCTACTAAATGGTTCCCTCTTGACTTTTAGATGCTACTTAAACTGCTCATTTTTAAAACAAGTAAGGCTGGCAGGGAATTGATTCAGCTGTCTTGAAAAAGAGTAAAGGTTGCGTTCGGCTGAGGGAGAGATTGACTTCTCCGTGTGTCAGAGGATGGTGCTGATTGGTTTCCCCTCCTTGCATTCACAGATTGTTGTCTCTCTGGTAAATGGGCGCCCAGGAGCCATGAACTTCTCCTACTCTCCTCTCCTGCGGAATTTCACAAAAGCCACCAACATCAGACTGCGCTTCCTGCAGACAAACACTCTGCTTGGGCACCTGATGGGCAAAGCTTTAAGGGACCCTACAGTGACCAGGAGGGTAAGGCAGGCCTCGATACCTCCTAATGAGGTGGAAGTGTTTAAGGGCTAACGCATCGTTGTACTGGATAAAGTCCTGCTGAATCCTGAGTAGGGCAATTGTGAAGCTTATTCATAAAGATATTAATGGACAGCTTCTCTTGTGCCCTCCAGTATTACTACAGCATCAAAGATATCAGCATTGGAGGGCGCTGTGTCTGCCATGGCCACGCAGATGTCTGTGATGCCAAAGACCCCAGTGACCCTTACAGGTATGTTTTTCAAAATACCAGCACTGTGTAAAAGCTTTTGAATTGTTGTCCTAAGAATGGAATATATCAGTGTGAGCTGAGCCCTGTCCTGAGCTCCTAATTGTGCCAGTATTGTTGCTCTTGGCTCTGCCCTGAGAACAAACTAGAAGCTAGTTCAGCCAAAGTAGCAAAAGTGAAACCTGTTTTGTCAGGCTATCTTTCAGATCAGCTCTCTGGTGTGGTTTCCCTGTATACAACTTAGCCTTCTCCAGTGGAGCAAAGTGCTGTAATGGGAAGGTGGGCACACAAATCCAATGCTGCTGTTGGACATGGAGGTTTCTCATCAAAGCCCAAGGCTGGTTTCTGAACTTGTTCTGAGAAGCCTCTTGCTTCCCACATGGCTTCTTTAAAATTGGGGCAATGCTCTCATAAATGAATGGTCTCCTGAGAAACCAGAGACTGCTGTCCAGTTCTACACATAAGAACCATAGATCAGTTATGTATGTAGCTAAACTAATACTCTTTGCAAAAGAACAAGAGCATGCAAACAGTTACGTTTTGGCTCATGGGATTTTTCCCATCCGTCTCAGCAACTTGAAATGCCAAAGAGCTGCTTGAGACCATGACAGTGTTGCTTATTAGCCATCTGTTTGCATCCTGTATGTTGCCTTTATGAATGGGTACGTTCAGCTGGATGAGGGAAGCTTGTATTACTTTCTCATAAGGATCATGTGGAGCTTTTGGATCTTCTAAAATAAAATTCTGGTGAGTCTCAGCCAAGATTAAAAGCTGCTAAGTGTTAAAACAAAGATGTATTGAAAAGCAAGTTTGTGTCAGTGTGCTTAACTCACTGACATAGGAAGCTTCATAAATATTTGAGTGCATAATTCTTTGTGTTTCATTTAGACTTTGGTATAGCTGGATGCATTCTGCACTCATGTACCAGAGCAAAAGGACTTCATGGTGCAAAGTGATTTTTTAACCTAGAAGTGCTCTGACATTGGCTCGGGGCTTTCCAGGAAAGGAGGAAAATGTCACTTGTGCCAATGACTCTCGCTGCCTCCCAGAATCTGTCTCCTCCACTCCCATTTGGCATCCTCACTCTTGACCCCAAACTGTGCTCTAAAGTTGCAGCACGTTTGTAAGCAGCTGTTGCATTTCACCCAGAGCAGATTGCATTTTCCTAGATGAGAAAATGTCTCCTGCTTGGGTGCTTTGTACGGTCAGCATATAACATCTGCAAGGGGCTTTAGGAAGCATCAGAGCAAAGATGCTGGTTAAATAGAAAAGCTTCTCGTGGCATTACTGTACCCTATTGGCAAGGCCAGAAGCACAGAGCAGTCAGTGGAGATGTGTGATACCTGCTATAACCCTGCATGACAGGAGGCACTGCCGAGGCAGCTGAGGCACGGGACACTCCATCCCTTTGTGTCATCGGCCTCAGCTGTCAGGACTGCGTCACTCCTCCAGAAATCAGGGCAACCCATTGGAGCAGGTGGCACAGCGTGTCCCCCTGCACGTGTCCTGCCTCTTCAGACACTGACATGACAGCGAGAGGGCAGAGAAATGCAGAGGGAGACAAGGAATGTGAGTTGGCCCAGCCCTGTTGAAAATCCCAGTTATGTCTCAGCCTGTCTGGGAGGTCTCTGCCTCTCGTTTTAACTCCCCAGCACATGCCTGGTTTTTGTGTTGCCCAGAAAGCCAGGATGAGCACTTTGATGGAGATGAGGTGAGCTAGAAATCTTGGCAAAGATTTTAGGACGTGATGGAGCATGTCCGTAAGCTGACTTCCTGGCCATAAATGATAATGTTTATCCAGCTTAGGAAAGTTTCTCTGAAGTGCCAAGTTATGGAGGCTGCGCTTCCAGACGTGTGGGGTGAGTGTGTGCGTGTGTGTGTGTGTGTGCAAGGACCCATGTTGTGGGGACAGCCACAGCCTCCTCAAGGGTCTTTTGCACTTTTCACAGCCATCTCAATTTGCACTAAGCTCACATGGGCTGAATTTAGCAGAGGGAAGTTGAGTTTTCTTGGGTTAAAGGCAAACACCAGCAGGATCAGACACAAACCTTTCTCCTGGCAGACCCTGTGAGCAGAGAGATAAGCATCAGCAAGGACTTGGCATGTTGCAAACGGAGAGCCCAGGCAGGAGTCGTGTGTTAACATGTGGCTGCTTGGGAATGCTTTCCTCCTGCTGGAGCCTGACTGCTAGAAAAACACTTGAAAGAGCAATTTCCCATTCTGGAAAGAAACCACCATGTGTGCTGGCACCTTTGTGCAGCCTGCGGGTCCCTTTGCAGGTGGCAGGTACAATCAGAAGCAGTTGGAGGAAGGGGCATTTTTTTCCTGATTGCACTATTCTGATGACCTGGCCAAATCCAGAGCCTGCAGCACCCGTGTGCCACTCTCAGCTGTGACACAGCTACTCGCTGGGAACTGTTTATACTGTGTGTTATTGAGCATCAGGTCCAGTGGGAGGCTGTGGTTTTAGGTTTACGGCAGGATGGCCAGGAAATATGTGTGCTATGGGATCACAGCCGCTCCCTCTTCTTCCTTGTGTATATTCAATCAATGAAACATGTAAATATTGTAGCTTACGAACATTTGTCCATAATTCATTAGCAGCATGGACTCAGCACAAGGTGCAGGAAAGCTGCTGTGATAGATGAGCTCTGAGAGGTCATTGCAGACTAAATAAATAGCTCCTTCTCCATCTGAAGCGTGCATACTCATTGAGGGCAATCTTTCTGCATTCTGGGAACGGAACCAATGCTTTTCAAACATTAAAGAGCCGGGACATGTGGCTGGAGCCATGTCCTGCAGCCAGGGAGATTAGCACTGTTCAGCAGGTTTATATATTCCCTGACTTAGTGACTGCCTTTTTCAAGGGGTTAGACTTGATCTCCAGCTGTCACCATGGGGAAAAAAAAAAAAAAGCACGTAAGAAAACTTTGTTTCCTTGGAGGCATTAGGCAGTGGTCAGCCAGGTGAGAGATCTGCAAAGGCATGGCCAAGGCTGGCCTTCCATTGGGGCTCTCTCTTGGATCTGCAACACATGGGAAGAAAAAAGTTCCCAGTGAATGTTTCAGGGCTCATTTCTGCCACGTAGGCTCCAGCCAACCCCTCAGGGGCTTGGTTTGCTTTGTGGACTCTCCTGGCCACAGCCCAGTGCATGGATGTGGGTAAGGACAGGGCAACATGAGACTGCAGCTGTGCATTTCATGGCATCTGTGAGGGGAGAGCTGCCTGCAGGGCTGGGATCAGAGCCAGGACCTCTCGCCTCAGCCTGAAGCAAATGTGCTGGAGCATGGATCCTGCCCATGTTCTCCCAAACTTCATATAATTCCATATTTCATTAGAATGAATTCACTTGTCCTGTGCTGCTGCCTCTGGCTATTCGCCACATGCATACTTGCAGGTCTCACATCTTAAAAATACGTGTAGGTGGAAAACACAACAGTCCCAGCTCACTTGCAGCCATCACAAAGTGTGCCTGCACCTCTGCGTTTCATCCAGAGTGACTGCTCCGTTTGTGTGTAACATTTTAAAAAAAAACACATTTATTTTTAAACACTTCTTTTGAATTGGAGGAGGGAGAGATGGGAGTGGCAGGCCAGCCTGGAGGGGAAATGAGTAATTGCACAGATAAAAGCTGGAACACACTGTATTATCCATAAGTCTAATACAACAGAAAGCATTTGTCTTGGACGGGAATTGCCTTCTGCTAAGTGGAAGCTTTGCAGATGATGTCACTGACATTAATGAATCAACGTTGTGGTGGAGCAGGATGAGATCCGTCACTCAGCCACCGCGTTTCTCGCCCGGTGCCGAGGCAGCCGCCTGTTTGCCCAGCACAGCCCTTCCCGTGCTGCTGAGGAAGGAGGAGGGGCAGGGAGCATGGGGCTGGCACCTGCTAAAAGCCTCAATTCAGGTTTCCTGGCCTTCCCCTCTGCGAGCACAGGTACACCTGGAGGAGCAGACGGGCCACAGCTCGGGGCTGCAGTTTCCTCCTTCCCCAGCAGCCCTGCACGGTGACAGTGTCACCTGCATGGTGACATCTCCCTGTCCCTGCACCACACAGCTCAGTATTTGTTTGCTTCAGCTCAGGTTTCTCCCACCAGCCCCTCCAGCAGCCTCACGTTTCATTGTCTGTAGAGCGGATTAGGCAGTGGCACACTGTGACTTTTTCTATTCCTTGTCTACCTGTAAATGTGAAGTGAGAGGGGAGGAGGAGAAGAAAGGCAAGAGATGACTCTGGAAGAGAAATGTTTAGTGTTTCGCTCAGGGGAAACAAAATAAAAGAATGAAAAGTAGGAAAAATGCCTTAGAAGCCTTTTTTTTCCAGCATATTTGAATTAACGCTGTACCCTGCTCCTCTCCCTTGCAGGCTGCAGTGCGACTGCCAGCACAACACCTGCGGCGGGTCCTGCGACCGCTGCTGCCCCGGCTTCAACCAGTTCCCATGGAAACCCGCCACTGCCGACAGCGCCAACGAGTGCCAGCGTAAGTTGGCTTTGGTTCTGCCTTCTTTGTGCCAGCTGGTTTGCAGAGCACAGGCTGACCACGCTCCACGTTGCAGCGTGACGTGGTGGGCTGTGCGGTGCAGAGCACCGGGTCAAGCGTAGCTCATTGGCGCTGCTGCGAGAACAGTTTACACTATGGCTGATTTTGTTTAGTCGAGGCCCCCAGATCTGTACAGGGCTCTGATTCTGCTCACGTTTCAGTTCCTCCTGCATGTCCAAGGGTTTGCACAGGCAAGTCCCATTGCTCAATTCTGTCTCCAAGATGAATTGCGCTTGGGTCTGTTTACATACAGGACATCTTTATTTGTCCTGAAAAACCTTTGGTAAACGCCGACGCTGGAATTTGTGCAGTTGTGGGAATGCAGAGCGCAGGGTGTAGATGCATCACACAATCCCTTAGAAAGGCAGCAAAGGATGATTGGGTTCTTGTTCCTCTGGGTTTATAGAGAGTGCCCTCACTGTGTGCTGAACCTCACAGCTCAGCTTCATCATGGGTGGGATAAAAGCAGCAAGAATGTTGACCTCTATACTGGACTACTTGAGGCCCCAACACTGGGTAGTTTCTCCTCTCTACACGTCTGCACATATTTCTGTCCTGGTTTTATGCCTGCTGTGTTGTTTCAAGCTAGACCTTGTAAAAGAGCTGTTTCTCCTGTGCTTCTGAACTCTGGAAGCTTGGGAGATCCCCCAGATGCGTTCAGGCGACTTTCCTCATTGAAAAGTAACCCACTCAATACCAGAACCGCCAGGAAGAGCTGATGTCTGGAGATCCAGCTGGGGACAGAAGGACCCCCATGGGCCGGTGACTTAGCTCAAACCTCTCTGTGTTTGCAGCTTGCAATTGCAATGGCCATGCCTACGACTGCTACTACGACCCGGAGGTGGATCGCCACAAAGCCAGCAAAAGCCGTGAGGACAAGTTTGAAGGCGGAGGTGTTTGCATCGACTGCCAGGTAGGCCTGAAGGGCTGTGCTGGGAAAGGCTGGTGCAGATCCTTGTGCTTGTTTCGCAGTGAGCTCAGCCTCACTGGCAGCCCTGAGCTCCCCACATCCTCTGCTATCATAATTAGGGTCTCTCCCCTGAAATCTGGTCCCTTTGCCATAGGTGAAAGGAGTATGCACCAGTAATGAGAACTGCACTCTTGGTCTCCTAGCCACGCCCTGGGCAGTGCCATTTTAGCTGTGCCATCTTGCTGGAGAAAGCAGATCCTGTCCTCCTAGCCCAAAGAGACTAGGACATTTTACCATCTGAAGCAAGTACAATGGGCTTGAGGTCAGACAGGAACCCAGAACACAAGCTGAAGTTATGGGAGGACACATTGTTCACAGGAAATGCTTTGCTTTCAAATCAATGTATGGGATTTTGAGCAGGTTTAGATCTTCCATGTGCTGACACTCCTGAGTTGCTCCCTCTGGGCGTTGTTAGTAAGTCCAGCAGAAGAGCATGAACCTGCTCCTGCAGGCAGAGGAACTGATGCCCCTCCAACCCTCTGTCTTTCAGCATCACACCACTGGCATTAACTGTGAGAGGTGCATCCCAGGATACTACCGGTCCCCCGACCACCCAATCGACTCTCCGTACATTTGCTATCGTGAGTGCGATTTCCTCTGCAGGTTATAAACACCCTCCTGGACCTGGTGACGCTGGGGAGGTGTCAGTGACCTCCAGGCAGCAGTGGGGTTGTGTCTGTCCTGCTGGGGAGCCCAGCCTGGTCTGGTGATTGGAGCATAGTGGCTGTTCTACGCTGCATCCTCCCAGCAGCATGCCACCACTGCCTTTCCAGGGGAAACTAGGGACTCTTGGAGAAGAAAGTCGGGGTTGTGGTGCTTTCCTTGGGACCGCACAGTGTGACAAGGACAGTGGCAGCTGTTCCTCTAAGCCAGACTCATTCTGAAGAGGCAAAAGCGTGCTTTGTCTGCTTGGAGAGAATTTGCAGCAGATGGTGGGGTCTCTTCCAGAGACTCCGTGTTGTAGCGATGCCCCTGCTGTGCTTGTGGCAAGGATCTTGGCCAGTGATGACCACTGCTTGTCCCCTCTACAGGGTGCAACTGTGAGTCTGACTTCACCGATGGCACTTGTGAGGACCTCACCGGCCGCTGTTACTGCAAACCCAATTACACCGGGGAGCACTGCGATGCCTGCGCCGAGGGGTACCTGGACTTCCCCCACTGCTACCGTAAGTACGCGAGCGAGGCCGTGTGGTGGCTGGGTCTGGGGCCTCTCACACCCAGCAGGGGTGCAGGAATGATCAGAGCTCTGTTTGGGGCTGCTCTCCAGGTGTCTTTGGCACTCCTGTCTCAGCAGTGGTTCCCACAGGTGTGGATGGAGCAAGGCTTGGCCTGGGGGGAGGCTGGAGCAGAGCAGAGCTGAACCCAGCTCCCTGGAGCCAGTGGGAACTTCCCATTTGACTGATCTCTCACTTTCTGTGTAGGAGGGAAGAAGACATTTTTCTAGAGCCTGGGTTAAGAATGGCTTTAACTGAGTTTTGGTTAGTGGGATATCTGCACTTTGTTACGTGTTCCACATTGTTATTCAGCCCGTTCTGTTTTGGGACCCTCAACCCACAGATACCTGTCAGGATTTGTGTGTGTGTGGTGACCTGTGCAACATCTCTTTCTCTGTGCAGCTGTTCCAGCCTTTGCTTATAACGATACTGGAGAACAAGTGCTCCCTGCAGGACAGATAATAAGTAAGCACTGCAAATTTCCTTGCTGCTTTGGCCATCACCTTGCTGTTAGTACCGTTTTATGGTGCCACCTTATGCAAGATCAGGTCTTCAGCTTACTGGGCTGCTACAGTGTAAGGGACAGCCCTGACACACAGTGGTTCTGAGAGGAGGCAGCTTTGGGGTAGGGGAAAGAAAGCATTATGATCCCCTTTTTATAGACAGAGAAGCCCTAGCCCTGGGTGTGATTGTGTGCTTGCTTCTGGGGCTCAGACCATGTGGGGATGTCCCTTCTGACTGCTTTGTAAGCAATACCCTAAGATCACAGAGGGGCCTCTCCATGTTGCTTTCTGTGTTGCTTTGAATTCTCAGCCATGCCCTCAGCCGTGCTCCCTCCAACCCCCCTCATCTCTCGTGATCATCCCTCTCAGCTCATCTCATCCCTTGTCCTTTTTTTTCCTCTTTTCCCACCGAGTCCTGCCCTGTCTCATGCTCCCTAGTGTTCTCCAGATAACCTTTTCCTTCCTTCTGATATTTTAAATTCTGTATCTTCCAGGCAGGTTTTTATTTCCGGAGCTGGAGTTTCTCACTTCCCTTCTCACTTCCCTGCCTCCTCCTTCCTCTGGTTGTTGGATGATTTTTGATCTTCCCTCCCCAGGCCCCCACCCATGCTCTTGCTGGGCTGACTGAGAGTGCTAATAGGGAGAAGGGCTCAGCATGGAGTGACCAGAGAAAGAGCCCAAGCCTCACCCTCATTAGCTAAAATCTGTGGTTATTTGTGTACAGCTTGTGGGCAGTGCTGCACCAAATCAGCCCTGCATGGGCTTTGCAGTCAGCATTTATCTGCCCTATGCATTAACCTCCTCCCAGGCCAGCACCTTGCCCAGCTGTGTGATGCTGAGCTTTCCCAGCCACCCTGTGATCCCATGGGCCAGCCATGCTGCTCGGCTGAGCAGGCTTTGGTTACAACATTTGCATCTGATGGGAAGGTTACTAGGGGACAAACCTGTGAGCTGTCGCCTTGCATTGCAACCCCTTCCCTGTCCTTCTGGGACCTCTGCCAAGTGACAGAGATCAACTGGAAGCCGATCTCATCCTCTGTCCTTTCCCTGTGCTGTTTCTTGTTGTGTGTTTCCACTCCAGACTGTGACTGCTACGCCGGTGGGACAGAAGGCAACGCGTGCCGCAAGGACCCTCGGGTGGGGATGTGCGTGTGCAAACCCAACTTCCAGGGGACACACTGTGACCAGTGTGCTCCAGGCCACTATGGACCCGGCTGCCAGCGTGAGTGACTCGGGGTCAGCAGCCCCACATCTCCCCCTGCTCCCATCCCTGCTTCTCCCCATCCTCCGCTCACCCTGCGGAGAAGGAATTCTCCAGCCTCACTTCCAAGTGACAAATTCCCAGGACTTTTGCTGGTATTTTCCACCCAGCCCTGACCCTCTAGTGTCCTCCCAGCCCTAGGGGGCTGTTGAGAAATTCCATATGGATGTGAGCTCCAGGCTGGGCATGCTTGCTGTCAGCTGTGTCCCCTGTGGTTTCTCCAGCTCAGAGGAAGCAGCAGTTTGGTTCCTTTCCTAGGAAGGGAAGGCACTAAGAAGCTGCTTATTTACTGGTGCCCCTGTTGCTTTCCAGCTTGCCAGTGCTCTGGCCCTGGTCAGTACGATGGCACCTGCGACAGCGAGACGGGACAGTGCCTGTGTCGAACGGGATTTGAAGGGCACTCGTGCGATCAGTGCGCTCCCGGCTACTTCAACTACCCCCTGTGCCAGCGTGCGTATCCGTCCTCCCTGGGGTGGGTGGGCACGTGTGCTCCATGGATGCATAGTGTGCATCAGGTCCTTTTGTGCTGTGAGGAGCTGCCTTAAAGACAATCTCTGCCCTGCTTACAGTTACCTTACTGGACAAGAGATGCTTAAAAACGAGAACAAAGCAAGGGTGGCACAGTGGCAGTCAGTGTGACATTTGAGAGCCTCAGAAAAGCCCTGGTTTACCATGAGCTTTGCTCCCAGAACAGAGCAGACATTTTCCCTCTGTTGCAGTGTGCGGCTGCAGTGCTGTTGGGACGTTGCCAGGAGGCTGTGACCCCTCTGGGAGGTGTTTCTGCAGGGCTGAATTCGCGGGGCCGAGGTGCGAGCAGTGCAGCGCTGGGCATCACTCCTACCCCCACTGCTACGGTAAGGACCCGCTGCAGCAACAAAGAGGGGGGTGTCCACCTGTTAGGAAAGACACAGGGTGCTTTGTCTCCCCAAAAACATCTGTATAAAAGTTGCTCAAGTTGCCTCAAATTTTGGTTATTCACATGGGGCATCGTAATGAAGGTTAACATTCAGTTCCTGCTGGTCTGTCACCTTCCAAAAAACGTGCCTTTTTTTTTTTCAGAAAATATTGATGCTTCTCAGAACCATGTGATATTTGCTATGAATTTGTCAGGCTTGGTCTGGAGGTCACGGATCATGCCCAAGCCTGGAGGAAAAGCAGTTTTATCGGTCACACTTCCTCATCACAACCCACTCTGACCGGGTGTCCCAGCTCATGCCTCCTTGTCTCTCTTTAGTGCATTAGCCTGCCAAACTGCTGTGAAATAAACCCTCAGTGGCATTTTCCTGGTATGGCTGTGACTCTCAATGAAAACATTCCCCATCTCTCTGTGGAAATAAGAAATTAATTCATTTTTAATATAAATAGCTAATTCCTGTGGGACTGCCTAACAGTTCAGACCAGCGGTGCTTGGCCATGGTTCAGGTGTTTCATCACAGTCCTGCTCTTGCAGCTTGCTCCTGTGACTCCCGGGGTGCGGTGGACAACAACTGCAGCCCTGCTGGCCAGTGCCGATGCCACGTGAATTTTGCAGGGCACACCTGCAACCAGTGTGCCCTGGGCTTCTACGGGTACCCCAGCTGCACACGTGAGTAACACCCACCATAAGATGATAGGGGAGAGAGGGAAATAGCTGGCTTTGTAATGGTTTCCCTTTCCATAGCCCATCTCGAAGGGTTGTATATGAATATAGCTCTTGCAGCAGGAATCAGTTTTCCTGTGCAGAGTTCACCTGGCTAACTCATCTGATAAGCATGATCTATAATAAGTAAACGTCTCTAAGGAATGCTTCCAAGAGGCTGTACAGTTTTTTTCTCCTCCAGTTCATTGTCGCTAACATCAGGAGCCTGGGTCTGCCTGTTTGGTTTGGAAATAAAACCCAGTCTGGATATACAGCCTCTGAAACAGGCATACAGTGTGTGTACTGGGGACCGAGGGTTCAGACTCCCTCTCTGGAAGAAGTGTGTGCAAAAGAACATGAAAGATGTGCTGAGTTGCATCTGTCTGTCCTCGGGTTTGAGTATCTACAGGCAGAGAGCAGGGCTCTGAGCAGGGTGGTCTTCCCAGCAGTCTGAAACCACATGCTCAGATTAAACTTTGGTGCCATGAGATGCTCAGACATAGCTCACACAACACATCCAGGCTTCGCAGGGCTTCCTCCACCCCTCTTCATGCCAATGCACAGGAGGAAAACTACTGAAAACAATAGGAGTACAGCTGTATAACAGGCTGAGCAATGAAGATCAGGGTTTGGGGTTTCATGTCAGCCTTGAATTCAAGATGAGAGCTTTGCATTGCTCTCCCTGGGCACTGCATCACTCCTGGGGCAGAGGTGAGCTCTGTGTGCTCTGAACAGCCCTCTCCAGCTCTGGGCAGTGTCCCCATGTCCCTCCTGTCAGCAACCCGCCTGGAAGCCAGATGTACTCTTATGTTTCCCAGCAAGAATTTACTGCTCATTAAAAAATAATCTGCGATACAATTTCCCTGAAGCAACAAAAGAGCATCATCACCCTCTTGCACCACACTAAATGTAGATGCCTGAGCTGCAGCCAGCTGGCAGAGCACTCCTTGCAACTGCTGATGCCGGCAGTATGCCTTTGAAGAGGCTGGAGGCAGAGATGAAATGCTCTCGCAGGAATTCAGTAGTCATTTTTTTTTTCTCTCCTAAAGCACTATCCAGATTGCAGAGCTGCAGAGGAGTCATGGCAAGGAAAGAAGGGGAGAACCAGGGGTGTTTTTTTTTTTTTTTTTAATCTGTAGTTTAATTAACAGTGTTCTGCTGTGCCAACGTGGGGGTGTCAGCTTAAAACATCTCCTTTGGCATTGGAGCAGGGATTTGAGGAGGGCGTGGGCAGCTCGCCAGCAGCTCGCTGACCTTTCATGCGATAGGGGAGCAGGTTCTCTACGTGCACTTGCAGGATGCAGGTTGTGCAGGAAGCTGCCATCGCCCTGCCCTGCCCTTGCCACCAGCAGTGCCATGGCTGTGCACAGTCGGGCCCTGCAGACCTGCTGCCCATGCACAGCACAGCTGAGTATTGCTCCTAGGAGTCTGGGTGCAAAGGAGCTTTTGTAGATCTGTCGCTGGTTGCTGACCTTTCTGGAATGAGATCACATATTCTCCTTTTCTTTAACCAAAACTTCTCCCCCCACCACGGAAATACACGCAGATATACATGAATGGCTCTGATAAAAAATGGGAAAACATTGTTTTTCTTGAAAGATTTTTTTAAAGTAGATCAAAGAATGAGTGCATTTGTTATTTATAACCTGTTTTTGACTACTTTGGTGATGGTGAAGGTCAGACAGACAAAAGAGGTTGCTGGTGGGAAGCTTTGAATGCAGGAGTCTGTGCCCTGCAGGCCTAGCGGTTCCTCTCCCCTCTGTTGCAGCCTGCCAGTGCTCCAGGGAGGGCTCTCTGCACAGCACGTGTGACCAGGAAACGGGGCAGTGCAGCTGCAGGCCCAAAGTGACAGGACTGCGCTGCGACAGCTGCGTTCCAGGCGCCTATGGATTCCCACACTGCGAAGGTAGCCCCCTCCTCCTCCTCCTGGGGCAGGGACTCTGGGGTCCTGGACATGGTGTGGTGCTGGTAAATGGGATGTCACTCCTGTGTCAGGGAAGAAATAACCACTTTGAGGAGCAACCAGGATGTGAGCTCTCCCTGTGCCTCTCTTTTCCAGTGGGCTCCTGTAACCCGGCTGGGTTAGTGACTGCAGGTCCCTCGCTGGCCCCGGTGAGTTCCAGATGAACCTGCCCAACCTTTGCAGGCCATTTTTATTGCATTTTTCTTGCTTTGGGCCAAATGATTCCTTAAGCACAGTGCTGGAAATGGCCATTGCCCACTCCAGGGTAGCAGATGCTATGTTCAGCCACTGGGCTGCAAATTCTCACTTGCTTTTTTCTCCTCCCTTTCTCCAGGGCTCCTGTGCGTGTCGGGCATATGTTGAAGGCCCAGCGTGTGATAGATGCAAGCCCTTGTACTGGAACCTGACTCCAGAGAACCCCTATGGCTGCATGAGTAAGGAAATGGCAAATGAACGGCCCTGAAAAGTCTTTTCCATGCTGTAATGGTGCAGGATTCTAACCCGAGCCAGTGGGGATCATCATTGCCGATGGAAGCGATACCTTTCCTTCCTTCTTACCATGAGACATGTCAAAGCTGGAGGTGTCTGGGCACACCCACTTGGAGAGGGGAAAGGCTGGAGCACAGCTTTTTGCTTGAGATGGAACATAAGGGCTCATGCAATGAGCTGTGCCATTCTCAGCCCTTCCTGCAGACTTTGCACACTTAGATGTTCATGGCCCAATGTATAGAAAAGTCAAATGTCTTTGACAGTCGTGTCTGCAACAGTAACTGTGCAGAGTGAAAAGGGGGCCCTTGTGCAATGCTACCCTGTACTTGACGAGCTTCCCATCTCCTATCATCCCGGGCAATGTCCTCTGATGTGGTGGCTGGTGTCATCCATCAGGCTTCTTCTCAGGAGCTGAGTGGTTTTTTGACTTTCTTGTTTGTCTCCCCCTCTCCAGGCTGCAACTGTGATACCAAGGGCACCATCAGTGGAATCGCAGAGTGCCAGCAGGTGGGTTTGCTCCTTTCTGCCTCCAGATACCTCTGAATCTGAGTTGTGTTGGGAGTGTTTCAGCTTTGCCTCTCCCAGCAGCTGAGCTCTCAAAGGTTGCACCACAATCTGTGCTTGCATGAGAACGTAGGATTAAGACCTGTCATAAATTAGGCACCTAAACATTTCTGGGTTTGGCCCAGGATGCCTGGATTTTTGTTTGCCTGCATTTTTGGGTAATTGCACTTATCTGGCCCTTATCTGGCCCACCCACACGCAGGAAGCATGAAACTCACTGTGCTCCTCCAGTATCTGACTAGGACCCAAACAGCTGAGTAATGGCTCAGCCATGATGAGCTATGAGAGGGAGTCAGCTCCCATACCTGCTCTCTCCTAGGGCAATGGGCAGTGTTTCTGCAAACCGAACACCTGTGGCCAGTTCTGCTCAAAATGCAAAGATGGCTACTTCAGTATGGAGAATGCAAATTACTTCGGCTGCCAAGGTGAGTTCCCTTTTGATGTGTCAGGAGATGGGGGCATGAGGGCTGGCTCTGGAGCAAGCGTTGCATACCTCAACTGACCGGTGACCCTAGAGAGAAGGAGCAGATGTCTTTCCTCTTGCTTTTCAACATACCATGACCCAGCTGGACCTTGCTGTGGATCTGGAGACCCAAATTCATGCTTTTACCACTGGTGGACAAAGATCCACCAAGTGGGGGATGAAAGCCCGTTGGTCGTGTCCTCACAGCTTGTACCCCTTCCTCCTGTGGGGAGCAGGTGGACATGGAGATGTGGGGTTGGCTGCTCTCCATCATGACCATGGGAAGAGAGGAAGGAGGAGATCCGGCCACTGTTGGCTGGCCCACAAGGTCCCGGAAGGGTTGGGAAGAGGGAACAAGGCTGCTGCGGGCGGTGGGGCTGCGGGACCCAGCCGTGAGGGCTTGCAGGCCTTGTTCCTCCCGCAGCCGTCAGCCGTCTGGAAATAGCTCGGCGCTGAGGTGGGAGAGGAGCTGATCCAAGTGGGGCCAGGGCCAATATGAAAACGGATACAATGGAATAAAAATAGTGGCCCCGGCCTCCCCTCCTGCTGGGGCGCGTCTTTGATTAGGGACCAGGAGCTCGTTAGCGTGGCGGGAATGTAAACAGGCACTTCCTGCCCACAGGCTGCCGCTGCGACGTCGGCGGATCACTGGGGCCTTCGTGTGAGGAGCGGAGCGGAGCCTGTCGCTGCCGGCAGAACACGCGTGGCCCCACCTGCGCCCTGTAAGCTGCATCCCGGGGTGCCGTGCCTCCCCTTCTCTCCTTCGGGGCTGGTGTCCTGGATGGATACCTGGTCATCTGGGTCACTGCCATGTGCCTGGCTGAGATGTCCTCCTGTCTGCAGTGGGGGCATGAGGAAGTGTCTGAAACTAACATCTCAAAAGGCTAAAGGGGATGTTGGTGGGTGAGCTGGGTGAGTCAAGAGCCTTTCCCTCAGGATAACAGTAGGTCATGGTGCTCCTTCTCTTCCCCAGACCCGTGCGGGACCATTACTTCCCTGACCTTCACCACCTGAAATTTGAGCTGGAGGAAGGCACCACACCGGCCGGCCGGGCTGTGCGCTTCGGCTACAACCCACTGGAGTTCGAGGGGTTCAGCTGGCGAGGATACGCGCAGATGTCCTCCATCCAGGTATGTCGGGTGGCTCCATCCCAGCCCAGCTCCCCCGGGGAGGATGCAGCCGGTGGAAAGCTGACGTGCTTCTGGCACACACCTTTTACCCCAAGTGCTCCTCAAAGCCCCAAAGTCACATGACAGCCTACATAAACAGCACAGTGTATATATATAGCCTGTTTGTGCAGATATTTCCTGTAGTGCCGGGGACGACATAGACTGATGAGGGGAAAGATCCTAAATTGGGAGTCCCCTGACATCCTAATCCGGTTAGACAAAGGTGGTCGCTTGGTGATTGCTTACAGGGTTATCTTACACGGTCTCTGACGTTCCTTGTGGCTATTTCATCTGACTCTGCTCTTTCTTGCAGCTCTCTGCATAACCTTCTCAGCCTTTTCCAAAAATAAAGTAGATTCTTCTTTGCTGCCATTTTTGGCTTGGATCTCTTGTTATTGCCTTGGCTCGTGCTGATAGATGGTTTGCCATAACGATGATTTTCACTAACCTGAAGTTGCCTAAGCCCCAGAGATGAAGCTATTTCATCTGTTGACTCTTATTTCTTGGTGGATTCTTCTTCTGCATGGCACCTGCGGAAGCATCACCTGTGTGTGTGTTTGGGGATGGAGTGCAGGGCAGTGATTCTCTGAGTCTTGTCCCATGTAAGGTGTTCCTTGTTCTTGTTCATGTACTTTCAGTTTTCTTTCCTTTTTTCATGCTTAAGTGAAATAACAGAGGGGCCAAAAGTGTTAATCCTTTCCCGTTGAATTTGTACATAGGAGCTAGGCAACAAACTGCTGTAGGCTCACTTGAAAAGAACCAGCCTTAAAGTTTAAGGATTGGGTTCATGCTCAAGCTCTTGGCTTTGTTTTGCATCCAGTGTTGGCATTGTGATAGAAGTAGGCCTTGACAGAAGGGCGAGCTCATGGTTTCCTGCTGGAAGGTCTCTTCTGTAGTTTGCTCTCTGCAAGGTTTTTGCAGTTTTCTCTCCAGTAGCTCCCAGGAACACAGCCCTCATTAGGAGCCTCCCCAGGTGTTCCCCCTGCTTTCCATCATAGGCAGACAGGTATTTAAGCAAGCACTTAGATTGCTTTTAAATGGGTAGGACTTAAGTATCTATTTAACTGAGGTCTTCCCAAACAGTGTCCAGGCAGGTGGAGGGCTGTCGCACCCTCGGTGGCACATCCCCTTGGCACCATTAGTTCTTAGTGTTGCAGTTTCCTGGGGATGAGGCATGAACTCCATTTGCAGCCTTCTCTGTAGGCATCATGGCAGCGACCTTGTAAGCACAAGAGCTGTTGCTTCAGCATTTGGTACCTGCCAGCTGGTTATGTCACAAAGCCCAAAAGCAATATGTGGATAAGGAAAGCAAGAATTTCTTAAAACCTCTCCCCTGCCATGGCATGTGTCCCAGGCTAGCTGAACAGCCCTGCTGTGCCAGAGTACCTTCCAGACTTGATCAGAGCCTTCCCACCCTCTCCTGCAGGCAGCTTGCTCGCTGTACAGGTGGCCCTGGAGGGGATGGCATCGCGAGGTGCCCATGCCAGGGCTGTGCTGTAGTGCCAGGGTGCTTGTCTTCTCCTTGCGCTGTGGCATGTCGCTTTGGGAGCAGTGAGCCAAGCGGCTGCGCTTGGGCTGGTGGCTGTCGGCGGTGGAGGTAATTGAAGGTGTGCTCTGCTTCTCTCCCCTTTCTCTCTCCCACCAGCCCAAGGTAGTGGTGACTCTCAATGTGACCTCCCCCGACCTCTTCCGCCTCGTCTTCCGCTACGTCAGCCGGGGGTCCGCCAGTGTGGAAGGGAGGGTC
This sequence comes from Penelope pileata, assembly GCA_013396635.1. Taxonomy (NCBI): domain Eukaryota; kingdom Metazoa; phylum Chordata; class Aves; order Galliformes; family Cracidae; genus Penelope; species Penelope pileata. The sequence goes on along the minus strand of WBMW01005037.1, from coordinate 1,633,131 downwards.
TCGGTCGTTGAGGAAGGAAAGTTTAATGTTTGTGGCAACTGTAAGTGCATTTTTGACTTCTAGACTAACTCAGAGCATCCCATGCTGCGACACTGCTCCTCTGCCCCTTCTCCTGTCCCAGGTGTAACTGTCCCAGGTGTGCCCATCCCGAGTGTGCCCATCCCAGGTGGCCGGCCAGTGCTGTGCCATGGGATGGTGGGGAGGGGGAAGAGAGGCAGGCAGGCAGGCAGGTAGGCAGGTGGGTGAGGCTCCCCTGCAGAGCAGGTGAGTGGCCAGGAGCTGGCCTCCCAGTGACGTGTGCCCCATGTGCTTTTTTGCTTTTTGCAGAATAAAATCAGAGTCACTGTAGACGTGAAGGAGGCAGAGCTCTATCTGTTCCATGTCATCCTGAGGTATATTAATTCAGGAGGGGCCACTGTATATGGCAAAATTACAGCTTATCAGCCACGAAGGAGAGGTAAGGATCCCAGACTGCTCTGCTCCCCTGCACCATCGCCACCTCCTCCCCATCCCAGGCAACCTTCTGCATCATCCTTTCCAGAAGACGCTTCCATATGACTTTACCCATTAGTCCTGCCCTTCTGACTTCCAGGCTGTTTTGAGCCTGCAGCCTTCCTCATTTAACAAAGCAGTAGCAAACTGGTCCCCAGGACTGTTATCAGCCAGACTGTTGGATGAGGCCGCTGTACAGATAGATAGAGTCTCTCCAGCAAGGGACAGAATCACTCCAGTGCCCCAGTCAGAGCTGAGCTGAGTTTCCACAAAACCAGAATGGGCAAAGTGCTGGGAACTGGATCCAAACTTTGGCAGCTGGGAATGGTTTTATCTCAGGAGTCCCCTCTCCTAAACCAGACCGCTGGCTTCACAGGGTGCAGGCTTTGGAAATGACTTGGAATTGTGCATATTATAAGGGCAGTGCACTCCAGTGGTTAGCTTCTTACCAAGACATGACTGCTGGAGAGGAAGAAGAGCCACTAAAAGATGGCTAACAAACCTAGAGGCCTGGGCATCGATTATTCTGTGCATCAGTGAGAGCAAGATTGCATGGGGACAGACTCAAAGCCATGCAGATGCCCTAGAGCACAGCTGGCTGATTGATTTTACTCCTCTGACAACTTTACAGCCACGTTGTTCAACTGTGCTTGCACTATATAAGGTTATTGACATCAGCTAACTACTTTAACAGTATGTGAAGTTCTCTCCTCTGAATTGAATAGACAAAAGATGTTTTGCCTTTGATATGATATGCAAGGTTTGAAATGTCAAGATATTATTTTTCTACTTTTTTTTTTTTGAGAGGGAGAGAGAGGAAAAATAGCTGGTTATTTTTATGGCCAGCTATATTACACAGCAGAAAGCCAAGAGAAGCATGAGCCACACTTGTGCTTGAGGACCCCACCAAAGGTCAGGAAGTATTTGATCTTCCCTATCCAGCAGCAGAGCTTTATAATGTGCTTCCCTCCTTGCTCAGAAGCAACATTTGATTTTTTTTAGTGTTGAAGGCAAACTGCCAGGCTGATACACCAGCAAAGGGATCTGGGAGGGCAGCATCCCTCATAGGCCAAATGACTCCAGAAGTGCTGAGCCACCTTCTGGTGGAACAGGCTTCAAGTGGTAAAGGACAAGCAGCCTGGAAAGAAGATAAAGGGTCAAACTGGACCATTTAATCTCTCCCTGCTTGAAGAAGATGAGTGAGAAGATGTGGCTTGCAAAAAGGGAAGCCTTTTCCAAGTTTATGATTTAGTGGCCGGTTTTTCCCACTCCAACTCCAGAACACATCTCAGTTTGAGTTGTATGTTCTCTCAAAGGGATCCTCTCAGACTTCACCTTGTCAAGAAAAGTGCCCTGTTGCCTGTTCAGGGAAGTCCCTTCATTCCTTGCATCCTCACCTTTGCTTCCCATCTGAGGAAGTGAGGGCTTGGCCTCAGCTGAAGCCAGGCGTGTAGCAGAGGTAGCACACGTGAGAAGAGCCTGACTCATCCTAGCAGCAGCAAAAGCCCTTGCTTTAGCTTCTGACCCTCTGCATTATGCCTTGGTGTCCATGTACCATATCAGGATAGTCAGTGTCTGACATTCTCCACTTCTTCATTTCATCTGCTCCCCATGCAGCCATACTCAGTGAATCCTTCTTAACCATGTGCTTCAAAACCCTCCTGAGACTGCTAGACAGGCAGGCAGTCTGCTTCCAGGTGCTCTGTTGATTTTTCATCCAAAGTTAATGGTTACAAAAGTTACAGAAATGTGTCAGCTGAGCCAGGGAGCTGTTCAACTGCAGCAGGATCAGGCCTTAAATCTATGCTGCCCTGTCAGTTAACGTTATTATCTAAATCTCAGGCACAGAAGTCTTGGCTGGCAAGAAAGACAGGAGCACAGATTGGGGGTCTGAGAGTTTGTGAGAAGGCAGTTACCTTGCCCATGGACCAGAATATCCCTAAGGAAAAATGTATCTGGGCAATTCTTTTTGTCTGTCTCAGAACAAATTCTTCACAGATAAGTTCCTTTTTCTAGCGGGCAGACTGCTCTTTGGCATGTAATTCTCTGTGCTTTGCAGTCCAGGAGTGCAGAGCACACTGTGACAGCTATGGATTAGCATTCAGAATTACAGTGATTTTTCTTTTTTCTTACATTAAGCTACTGAGTAGATGCAGAGTGGATGTCTCTGTTACAGTTAGGTGTGGGATTGTGGTGCATCTGCTACAACAGCACCAAGAGAGCAGGAGCCCAGCACTCCCTGCTGCACCGCAGGGCTGCTCCCCTGAGCGTGGCCTCTGATTTGCAGCTCCACATTTTCCATCCCCTCCCCAGAGCCTTCACAGCCTCTTGTCCCTCCCGCTCCAGGTACAGAGCAGACCAAGCAGATTGTCTTTGCTCCCAGCACGGAGCCAGCCTTTGTCACCGTCCCCCAGAACAGCTTTGGGGAGCCCTTCGTACTCAACCCCAACACCTGGTCTCTGGTTGTTGAAGCAGAGGGTGTGCTGCTGGTAAGGACCAAGCCCTGTGCTCCACCCACCATGGGGAGCTTCAGCAGCTCCCTGGGGGCAAGTTTCCCACATCTAACTAATTCTCCTGTTTCTCCTCCTAGGACTATCTGGTTTTGCTACCCAGCTCATACTACGAAGCTCCAATACTGCAGCTAAAGGTCACGGAGCCATGTACATACCAGCCAGCCCCGGAACAAGCCACCCAGAAGTAAGAATCTTTGCATCTTTGTGCTGTGTGACACCTACTCAGCTGCTCTTGGCCTGGGGATAAGAAATATATACAGTCTACATTTCGTGAGGATATGGACGCACTAGAACTGCTTTGGTTGCTGTGGTTGATAAAGTCCATGCCACTTGCCATGGTCGATCAAGTCTGCTGAGCCTGCACTGGCCCAGAAAACCAATGCACAGGTCACCTCATCCATGGCACAGTCAGTCCATGTGTTCTTTTGGACACTGGAGAGCTGACACAGGAAGACCATAGCCCTTTCCTGTGCCAGGATGTGTTCCCAGTGCCAGGTTGTGTGTCAGTCAACAGTGCTGGAAAGTGGCTACAGTGAGCTAGTGCTTGCTGGACTATTTAAAATGAGCAGAGTCTGATCAGTGCTGAGAGCATCTCAGTGCGTCTGCTTGTGCTGCTCAGGACCTCTCTGTCCATGGTTGCAGGAAGGCTGGGTTGGTTCTGGATGTCATTTGTTCCCGTCCACTATAGCTGTGGTCCCTGGTATAAAGCACATTGCAAGGGGAGAAGCTTTTTCTTGTTACTATCCCTGCTGGTCCTATAACACATGCCTGATGCTTTCAGCTGCCTCTTGTATAAGTACCTGTCTGTGGACGGCTTCCCCGCTGCGCCAGGGCTGGGCGCGGTGTGCAGGCTGGACAACCGCTTACCCCGAGCGTGTCCCACGGAGCAGCCCACCCCTTCCCACCCCCGGATGGCGACGTGCAGCGGCACTGATGTGAGTAGCACTTCTGTTTTATCCCTTGCACTGCAGCACTCATCTCTGCTTCCCCTGTCTGGTGCCTTGCATACACCCAGGCAGGTTATCGGAAGGGTTCTGCACCCAAGAGCGCTCTGTTGCTCCATCGGTCCTTGGAGCTGTGTGCTTGCATGCCCTGTTGCTCAAGACACACAAAATCAGTGTCCTACAAAGACATGCGTGGTACATGGTAAGAGTTGCCACACCATACTCTCAGTCCCCTGCAGTCCTGGCTTGTACCCACAGAGCATTCTGCAGATACTCTGCAGACAGCTGAACAGAGAAAGACAAACCTCAAGGTGTAAGGCTGAAACAAATCACCCCAAGCAAACAAGTCACACGTGCCTTTGAGTATGGCTCATTCTGCCCTGATTTGTTCAGCAATAACTGCTGCACAGAGACAAGGGGGTATTGATTTGAGGACCAGAGCTGTGAAAACCTTTTAATTCATAGTTGCTTGAAATGCCACAAATGAGTGCCATTGTGTATCTCCATAAGAGGTGCGAACAGCAGAGGGGTGCAGACTCTAGGAAGTGCGTGGGCTTGCTGCAGAGGAGCCGCTTTGTAGCACGGGCATCCTGCGTGCACTCACTATGGGGAGTGAGACAGGAGAGCCCCTCCAGCTGTGTCTTTGTTCTCCAGGTGGAAGTCCAAATGTCACTGCCTATTGCCCAGCCTGGAAAATATGTGTTGGTGGTGGAGTACGCCAACACCAACGCTTTGCAGACGGTGGGCATTGCCATCAGCTCGCCGCAGTTAGCCATGCAGCAGGGCACGTTCACCTTCTACCCATGTGTCTACAGGTATGGTCAGCTCCAAGAGAAGTTCAGTCCTCCTGTGACATGGCAAGGGCAGACTCCCTCAGCTGAGCTTTTTCTGCTGCATGTGTCCAAACTCATTCTAGCTGGATATGGATTTTGCTGACTGGCTGTCCCTGGAAACTGCATAGCATCCCTGGCACATTGCCTGTGCCACCATGGTCCTGTAATGCCTCTGCCAAGAGGTCCATCGCTCCCGTGTACAGCTGGGTGCATTGCTGGGGACCCTGATCTAGAGAATGGCCTCCAGGCCAAGTTTATTGGAGCTGTTGGTGAAGGTCAAACCCTGCCCCTTACTACAAAAGTGTCTGACTTCAAACTGCAACCTTTGTCATAGGAAACAAACGTCTGGGGTGTCCTTGAAAAGCTTCACTCTCATGACTTGCCAGAAAAGGCATCAAAAGATTTACAGAGACTTTGTGTAAATACCCCCAGGATGTATAGCTGGCAAGACAAGAAATGTGTCATGACCCTGCTCAAGGCTGGCCTCAAACTCTGTGTTTGTCTCACAGTTTCCTTTGTCGAGGGATTGCTGTAGATTCCCAGAGCCGCTTGGCAACTTTTGAGCTTACCTCGGAGGCCACGATTCGGTTCATCGCTGACCTGGCTGACTTCTTCCTGGTAAGGCTCCCTGTGAGCACAGCTCTGCACACAGGTTGCAAGGAGGAGAGGAAGGAGCAGTCCCTGCTTTCTGCTCCTGGCTGGACTGGATGCTGGATCTCCATCCATGTTACAAGCAGCCCAAGGTGGAGAGTGTGTTCAGCAGTTTTGAAATAAATTGTGGGACTTGGGTTTGGGAGAAGATGCTGAAAAGCTGTTCTTTGTGAAGAGAGATCTGCAGCAATGTGACAGTGCACTTCCCCATTTTACCTGGAGGCATTCATGGTTGTTTAGCTGAGGATAGAAGAACCCCGTAAATAAATCTCATGGAACTCCTAAACAACTTAGGGCTCGTACCAAGGAAGAAGGGGCAGCAAATGGGGATGTGCCCTGCATTAGCCAGTGTCTGATGACAGTGTTTAGTGCCTGATGGTGGACTTAAAGCTTCTGTAGGCTCCCAGAGGCTGTTGTGTAACTGTTTTTTTCTTTTCCATGCATGGCAGCACAAAGTGTACCTCGTTCCTGCTGCACAGTTCACCATGGAGTTCGTTGAGCCGAAGGTGCATTGCATCAGTGTCCATGGCACGTTCTCATCCAATAGGTAAGAGAGTCTCAGGTCCCTCAGGATTTTAGTGTGAATGTGGCTGTAACCAAAAACAATTGCTTCCCCCACTTCCCTCAGCTTTGGAGCCTCTTAAGTTTTTGACCCAGGAGAAGGCTGAGGTGAAGCACCTTGCCCATGTCCACCAAGCAGGCAGTGATGGGGTGAGGGCTGGAAGTCCTTTATGCTGCTGCTCCTTTCCCGAAACTCCCCACTGCCTCTTGTGGCAGATATTCAACTGTCACCATGAATTGGCTTTCCTGTCCTTGCTCACATGTAGCAAAAGGAACTCTCTGTATCCAAATTCTTGACATAGTTCTGAATAAATACCTGCTCAGGAATTAGCCTCTGCAAGGTTTCTGTCCTTCAGGCTGAGCCTGTGTCCCTGAGCCACAGGTCTTGGTAAAGAGCAGGCATACATCATCTGTGACGTGCTACAGGGCTTGTTTTCCCTGCCACAATCCGCAGAGCCTCTCTCTTTACATCCCATCGTCTTCTCTTGCAGCAGCTCCTGCATCCCCTCAAGGTTCCTAAAGCTTTCCCAGTCAGTAGTTCTGGAGGAGGGGCAGGCTCTGCCCGTCGCCCCCGATGTCCCCCTGGCTCAGGCCGTCCACGTGGCTCCAGCTGGGGTCCCCCTGGAGCCTGGACCTCGGCCTCCCACAGCGATGGACCCCACCACGGAGCTCATCCTCCTGCAGCCTCCACAGGTAGCAGCATTGGCATGGGGGGGGGGGGCTGGATTTTTCCTTCTTTAGTCAGTAGCCTTAATAATTTAGCAACTAGCATTTTCAGAATTTAATCAGGATTTTAACCTTGTCCCTGAAGCTGTAATTCCCATGGGCTCTTCTGTCTTACCTGCATCCTACCCTGCTTGGTTCTCTGGGCTCCGTGGAACAGCTCTGCAGGTGGTACCATTAAGGGAGGAGCGCGGAGAGTTGGGAGGTGGATTCACCAAGTCTGTTACCTGACAGTTGGGCAATAGGAGCACAAATCTGTGCAATAATAATAATAAAACCACAACAAAACCCACAGATGTGTGTTTTTGACTCTCTGCTCTTGTGTTTGGGGCCAGGCTGCTGTTGTGTTTAACAGCCGGATTCAGAACCTGGGACGCTACGCTTTCGTCCTGCACTACTACCAGCCCAACCATCCCACCTTCCCTGTAGAAGTGTTGATCAGCGGCGGGCGCATCTGGCAAGGTGAGACGGGCAGGGTCCTGGGGAAAGCTGCTGGTGAGCAGAAGCCCTGAAATAGGGGTCCCAGGAAGTTTTTTGTTCTCGAGGATAACTGCAGGCTCTCCAAGGAGTGCAAATGTGAAGCAAAACTGACTCATCTCTTTGAAACTGGGAGGGTATGAAGGGGACTGCAAGGGAAACATGGGACCAGGTTTGTTGTTTTTTCAGGTCAGACCAATGCTACTTTCTGCCCACATGGCTATGGGTGCCGGAGCCTGGTAGTTGCTGAGGACCAGATCATCCTGGATGTTACTGACAATGATCTGATGGTGGTTGTTCGAGTGCCGGAGGGCAAGCAGCTGTGGTTGGTGAGCATCTCTCTGGGCAGCTCCTGGGCCATGCTGGACCAGGCTCCAGCCACGTGTCTCCAGCAGGGCTGGGGTTTATCCCTGGGCGTTTTTGTGGCTGTGCCACCATAAAAACCTTTCCCACCGTCACTCAGTATCTGAACTACTTTAGAAAGTTGCAGTCTTCAACGTAACACTGTAGAATTGAGGGCAGGATCCACAGAAGCAGAATCTGTGTATGACAGTTATCCCTCACTGCTTGGTTTTGACACCAAAGCAAGGTAGAAACTGAAGCTGTTGTTTGGCATACGTAGCTTGTGATAATCCAGAACAAGCCACCTTCCTACCCCAGCAATATTTTGCACCTGCATAGCACTGTTTCTCCAGGCAGGTCTGATAATGCAAGGAGACAGCCCTTGTTATCCTCAGGCAACAGGACTATTGACCAACATCTGGGTAAAAAGCTGAAAGGCAGGACAGGAACCCAGGTGTCTTCATGTCTGAGAGTGTAAGAAGTCAGTGGGTGCCTGCTCTGTGCTGAAGCACAGCCAATGCTCCCGTCTGGTCCTTGTTGCAGGATTACATCCTGGTGGTGCCAGAGGACAGCTACAGCTCTCAGTACCTGCAGGAGGAACCCCTGGACAAGTCCTATGACTTCATCAGCAGCTGCGGCATTAACGGCTTCTACATCAAGTGAGACCCCTGGCTTTGGATGGCTGCTGTGCTGTATGGGGGTGCATGCTCATCAGGGAGCAAAATCCTGTTCCCTTTGCAGGGATTGTGGGGAGGGCTCTGCTTAATGCTTTCCTTATCTAATGATCAAACCCACGGATGTTTGGGGGATCTCAGTGTCACGGTGCTCTCCATGCCACCAATTTAGCAGGAGCTCCTGCTGGATTTTGGGGTGGTGGGGAGGCTGCATGGTGATTTCTCTGCCTTCCCCTGCAGCCCCAGCACATCGTCGAGGTTTTGCCGTGACTCTGCCATCTCGCTGTCCCTCTTCTACAACAACGGGGCACAGCCCTGCCAGTGCCACGAGGCCGGGGCCCGGGGCAGCCAGTGTGAGCCCTTCGGTGGGCAATGTCCCTGCAAGTCCAACGTCATCGGGCGAGAGTGCTCCCGCTGTGCCACTGGGTACTGGGGCTTCCCCAACTGCAGGCGTAAGTTGTCCCATCTCCTGCCTGCTTCAGTGCTGGGCATTTTGGCTCTTATGGGGCCAAGGCAGATTTGGAAATTGGTTGCATTTTCCAGCCCTGAAGCAGCTCCGGGAAAGCAGCCCAGCTCCCTGCAGAGCTGCTGCCTCCATTGTGCTGTGCTTTCCTTGGGTGTTGCTCTCCCTAACGCAGCCCCTTTCTGCCTCTTGCAGCCTGTGACTGTGGGACACGTCTCTGTGACGAGGTGACGGGGCAGTGCATCTGCCCTCCGCACACCCTGAAACCGGAGTGCATCGTCTGCGAGCCCCAGACCTTTGGCTGCCATCCTCTCATCGGCTGCGAGGACTGCAATTGCTCTCGGCCGGGTGTACAGGAGCTGACAGAGCCTGGCTGCGACGTGGACAGCGGGCAGTGCAGGTGGGGACCCATCCCTGCGCAGGGCACAGCTGGCAGCAGCTCTGGTCCCTGCTGGAGCGGCACATTGGCAGTCTGAGGGGAGGAAGCATGCAGGATAGGGAAATCCTTGTCAGCACTGTGTCCCTGACTGCATGGATGAAGCTCTGAAAATGCAACAGCACAAGGCAGAGGTTTGTAATGCTGCTTCTCTTTTGTTGTGCCCAGGTGCAAGCCCAATATCATTGGGCGCCAGTGTGACCTGTGTGCTCCTGGCTACTACCAGTACCCCAGCTGCCAGCGCTGTGACTGCCACCCGGATGGCACCGAAGCGAGCGTGTGTGACCCGGTGACGGGGCAGTGTCACTGCAAGGTCAGTCCTCCAGCCCCTTCACATGATGCACTTCAGCTCAGCTCAGATCTCTATGCTGTGCCCATACAACTGGTTAGCCTGGGGGCTGCGGGTGCCCCACAGATTGTGGGGTTCAGAACGCCCTGAAAGGCTTCTCCCCATCTCTGCTGGCTGCCAGAGCTCATTCACCAGGCTGTCCCAGGGCAGTCAGGCACTCTGAACCCAGCCCTGTGTCAGAGCGTGATGCAGGTAAAGCTTTTAGCCCACTGACTCCTGCTCCCGTGTGAGCAGAGTAACTCAAACTGCTGCTCAGCCACTTGCTCCTGCTGCTTTGTCCAAGGGAAGTCAATATCTGGTGGGTGCTGTGCTGGCAAGCCTGTTTGGAAACTGCTTAATTGTCTTCCAGCAATGATGAACCTCATTAAGCTTTGATTGCTCATAGAGCCATCTCTGCCCTCTGCTAAGGCCCAGCAAGGAGCCGCTGGCACTGCTGAGCTGTGCTTGTCTTCCAGGAAAACGTGGAGGGCCCGAGGTGCGACCAGTGCCGTCTGGGGACATTTTCTCTGGATGCCAGCAACCCCAAGGGGTGCACCAAGTGTTTCTGCTTTGGAGCAACCGATCGCTGCCGCAGTGCTGCAAAGTACCGAGCTGAGGTGAGGGGACCAGCAGGCCGGCTGTGCTCCTGCCTGCCCTTGGGTCTCCATCCTGCACCAGTCTTACCCTTCTGGGAGATACGCTGTGAGGAGTTACCCCTGTCTTGCTATGCCCATCTCCCACCGTCAGCCCCTTTTCTCGGTCTCTGGGCTTTCATAAGGTGGAAAGTCATGGCATATGTGAGGCTGTGGCCCTGTTGGCATGTTTTCAGCTGTGCTGAGAATGGCTCTTCTGAAGCATCAGCATCCAAATACCTTCTGCAACTCCACCAGGGCACACTGAGGGCTCCCTGGAAATGTGTACACTTTATCTTCCCCACAGTTCATCGACATGAACGGATGGCTCTTGCTGAGCAGCGACCGCCAGGAGGTGCCGACAACCCTGAGCCTGCGGGAGCAGCTGCTCCATGCTGAGCTCAAGAACCTCCCAGATGCCTACCAGGAGCTCTACTGGGTCGCACCCAGCTCCTACCTCGGGGACCGGGTAAGGGCACAGTGGCTGCTGGACCAGCAGCCCTGCACTTCCCTGGCCCCACTGGGCATTGCTTGCTTTGTGATTGAGCACAGACAGTTCTGGCTGAGGTCACAGGGAGCAATAGATACAACTTGGCTCTCCCTCAGGTTTCCTCCTATGGTGGCCACCTGCGCTATGAGCTTCACTCCGACCCGCGGAGAGGGGACGTGTTCATTCCCATGGAGTCCCGCCCAGACGTGATCCTGAAGGTGCTGCCTGAGAAATTGGCTGATGCCTCCTGCTAACGTGAGCGGGATGAGGTGGGGACTGACACCTTCCTTGCTTTTCCCAGGGCAATCAGATGAGCATCATGTTTCTGGAAGGCTCCTACCCATCCCCGGGGGAGGTACATGAAGGCCAGCTGCAGCTGGTGGAGGTGAGTTTGTGCACCAAAGTGAACATAGTGCTCAGATGCTACTGGAAAGAACAGACCAGTGTGTAGGCAGAGAGAGAATTGCTCTGAGCTCAGTATTCTTGGTGCTGCTTATTGCAGCAGAACTGGCTTTGAAGATCCTCTACCTGTGCAAAGGGATGTGAAGGTTGGGCTGGATGCCTGGTGCCTGGAACAAAGTGAGGGCTTGTGCTTTCTGCTAGTAATGTCAGGTCTTTCTCCACTAGGGTAACTTCAGGCACACAGAGACACACAACCCCGTGTCCAGAGAGGAGCTCATGATGGTGCTGGCAAACCTGGAGCAGCTGCAGATCCGGGCACTCTTCTCCCAGCTCTCCTCATCCGTGTCCCTGCGCCGCGTGGTCCTGGAGATTGCGACGGATACGGCTACAGGCACCCGTGCCAGCAATGTGGAGTTGTGCTTTTGCCCTGCTAACTACCAGGGTGACTCCTGCCAGGTAGGGGCAAGAGGATACACTTCTCTAGGCAGAGAGGTGTTGAAGACCAAAATCAAGTTAATGCAGTACCTTGGAGTAGATCCTTCTGCCTGGCCAACTATCTCTTACTGATGAGGAATAGGAAAGAGCTGCACTGAAAAATCTTCATTGTTGCTTTTAATCTCTTCTCCATCAATACAATCCTGTGGGAATTCTGTCATGGAAACTCGAGCACTCTGTTTGCTTTGCATGAATGTTTTGAGCTGTTTTGCACATCTCTGTCTTCTCCTCTCTTCTCAGGAATGTGCTCCAGGTTACTACAGGGACACCAAGGGGCTATTTTTGGGAAAATGCATCCCATGTCATTGCAATGGCCACTCGGATCAGTGCCTGCCAGGGTCTGGGATATGTCTCGTAAGTAAAGAGTGAAACAGCACAGTGTTGGAGTTGGAAAGCTGGAGTTTGGAGTCTGTAGCATGGGATTTAAAAAGCTCTTTGCACGCAAACTGGGCCATACTTGAATTAGAGCTTCAGCTGCATGTGCCATTTTGACATGCATTTTGGTAGTCCCACTTGGGGTCAGATGAAAAACAGTTATGGGAAAGAGGAGGGACTGCAGCGTGCAGATCCCTGGTGGGGAGCGGTCTGTGCCAGCTGCTGAGCCCACAGCACACCTTGTCCTTGCAGAACTGCCAGCACAACACGGAGGGAGACCACTGCGAGCAGTGCAAGGACGGCTACGTGAGCAGCCACAATGCTGAAGGGACCCTGCAGTGCGTTGGATGTCCGTGTCCCCTCTCCGTTGCCTCCAACAAGTGAGCACCCTTGAATGGGGTTGTCCCCACTGTTTGACTGCTGGGAACTAGGCTGTCCCACAGCAGAGCACAGCTTTGGCCCTGGGGATGTCCCAACGGCAGCCTTACCCATGGTACCACTCCCAGCAGGTGGTCAGCTCCCTGGCACCATGGCAGGGAGGGGGCTGCACCCTTTCCCATTTTGTCGTTTCAGTTTTGCCATCGGTTGTGTGCACAAGGGCTCCAGCATGCAGTGCCTCTGCAAGCCCGGCTATGCTGGACCCAACTGCGAGAGGTAAGGGGGGTGGCACCCACCTTTCGTGGGCCACAGCCACATGCTGGTCCCATGCAACCACTGCTGTGGCAGAAGAGAAGTTGTTCTAGGAGATACAGGCATAGCAAATGGCTGCCTTGGCCTTCAGTGTGCTTTGCTCTAGCAGGATTTCTTTCAGCCCCTTTCAGCCTGCATGTACCCCGTTGCTGTCTCCACTGCTGATATGTTTTGTTACTGTGGTTGTGTTGCTTTGTTGTGCTTTGCCTTGACTTGCACTCTGGGATAAAGGCACCTTTCTGGGGTATCATAAGGCAAAACACAGTGCTTTGAGATCAGTTCCAAATGTTGGATGCCCCCACTGCTATAATTACTCAAGCCCCACGCGTGCTGCAGGCTCTGGGGATCCCCCCATGCCAGGCTGTGCTTTAACTTGCTGTATGTCTCCAGGTGTGCCCCGGGATACTACGGCAACCCCTTGGTGATCGGCAGCTCGTGCCAGCCCTGTGACTGCAGTGGGAACACGGATCCCAACATGCTGTTCAGCAGCTGTGACTCCCTGACGGGCGCCTGCACGGGCTGCATGCACCACACGGCTGGCACACGCTGTGAGCTCTGTGCCCCTGGCTTCTATGGGGATGCAGTGGCTGCCAAGAACTGCACAGGTGAGTGGGGCCAGCAGCAAGCGCTGGGGGGAGGTGGACAAACCGGGGGCACATCCAGAGCCTGAGCTGGGCTGTGCAACCTGAGCTGGGCTGTGCATCGTGTGGGTGAGTCGTGCGCTCATCACACACATGCCAGGACAGGCAGCCTCTAAAGATGATAATAAGAAAGAAAACAGCTCCAAAAACCCTGCCCTCCAGCATGACAACTCCACTGCCTCTGATCCACCCGTCTGCAAGCTGCCAAGCCACACCTGGGCTGGAACAGCTCCTGCAGCAGCAGTGCTGGCACTGCCCTGAACGTGCACAGCCCACTCCCAGCACTGCTCATCTCCCTCTGAGCAACCGCAGCCAACCTGCAGCTCACCAAAGGGACTGCCCTGGGCAAGTGTGGAGATAACTGTCAGCAGGAGCAAATCTAAGTGGAGAGCAGTGCTGTGACTGTGATAGACAAGGGAGAAATGGGATTCCTTGTGGGGAGTGAGGAGGTTTGAGGGAGGTCTCTCCAATGCAGCAGATAACTGGGTGTGTTTTTCCCTGGCAGAGTGCAACTGTTCACCCTGTGGGACTGACTCCTGCCATCCACGAACTGGCCAGTGCTTCTGCAAGGCTGGAGTGACAGGGCAGCACTGTGACCGCTGCGAGGTGAGGCCGCCCACGTACCCCCATGGTGCTGGGGGGCACAAGGGTGTTTGCCCCCCAGCTGTGAACAGAGCAGTGCTGGTGGATCTGTGGGATCTGCCTATGCACAGAGAGAGCCTATTTGTGACCTGGCATTGAGTGACGGAGGCAGCATTCAGCTGCAGCCTGGGCAGTGATGTGGTATCCTATGGGAAACTGAAGCAAACCTCATTTCCTTGCATGTATCCATCATGGGCTGTGCAGGACAGGTTTACCATAAACAGGGCACACACTGACCTGCTTTTCTCTAGGAGGGGTACTACGGCTTCGAGGGATGCTCCGGCTGCCAGAGGTGCGACTGCGATGTCGGGGCCGTGGGGAGCAGCTGCCATGCTCAGACAGGACAGTGCCACTGCCTGCCCGGCGTCAGCGGCTCGCGCTGCCACCAGTGTGCCCCAGGCTACTGGGGCTTCAGCGAGAGGGGCTGCAGAAGTGAGTCCTGCTTCCAGGTGTCAGGTCCTCGCCTGGAGGAGTGGGATGAGGTTTTGGTGGCACATATGCTTGTCAAATTGCTGGAGGAGGAAAACAGCTAACTGTTATTTGGGGTCTTGTGCATGTTGCCAAAATGCACAGGGAAGCCCCCAGCATGCATGTAAATAAGCAGAGATGCAGTCGCACAGCTGGAATAAAGCCACTTATTCCTCTCCCTCCAGCATGGCAATAGCACAAATTGATGACACTGACATTGCCTTGTTATTGGACTTGGCAGAGTGTGAGTGCAGAGGGGGCTCCTGCGACCCACGCACCGGGGAGTGCACCTGCTCCAACGGGCTGACGGGGAAGCAGTGCGACGTCTGCATGCACAACTACGAGATCCCCGTGGCAAACGGCCCGGACAGCATGAGGTGTGAAGGTCAGTGTCCTGCAGTCCTGGGGAAGGAGGTGAGGGATGCCCTGGAAAAGGCTCTGCTGACCGCTCCGTTCCCCGGCAGTGTGTGACAGCTGTGTCCTGCTTCTGCTGGAGGATCTGCAGAGCATCGAGATGTCCTTCCCCTCCATCCAGAGCCAGCTGGTGAACCTCAACGCCAGCTCCATCGCCTGGGCTCGCCTCCACAGCCTCAACAGCACCATGGCGACTGTCGCTGTGCGTGGAAGGTCTAACGCTGCTTTTTGCCTCTTTTTCCTGGCCTGGTGGCCTGATTTCAGCTCTTTTTTTCCAGAACCAGCTGCGTGAGTACCACAGGGCCATGAGCAAGGTCAGGCAAAGGGCTGACGAGCTGGAGGATGAAAACACGGACCTCACACAGGACTTGAATGCGCTGCAGCACAAAGTAAGATATTTCTCCATCTTCCTCCCCTTGCCAGAGCAAGTTCCCTCCTTTTATCTAAAAGAAAGGCTTTGAAGGCTGTGAGGAACCCAGTCCAGGCAGGCTGGGTCTCCTGCACAGCCCAGCACTGAGCTGTGGGTGCTGGGGTGTCTCACTCAGACAGGACCTGCGTTGCTCCCTTGAAGGGCTGTTACACATCTCGTGATATCGGTGGTTGTCTCTTAATGTAGCACTTGCTTTTGGAGCATCTCCGACTTTAACCACTAAAAATAAAATCAATAAAATGTCACTGTAGAACTAGCACATGGAGAAGGAACGTAAATGTCCCAGTCCTTCCTGGGTGTATCAGTGCTGTGGCAGGGGGAAGCAAATGGGTACACCCATCTTATTGTAGTGGTCCTTGGAGGCCTCAGTACAGCAACACATTTTGCAAGGTGCAGTCGAAACATTCTAAAAAATACTATTTGTGTCTTCAGAGAGCTTACAAACTGATAAGAATTTGATTTGATTTATAACCTGCCTGCTTTTTATCTAGGGGAGCAGGAAAAGTGCCTGCTTGATGATGTGTGTCCCTTGGGCAGCTGCCTGGACAAATGTCTGTGTACACACATCCATGCTTTGGACAGCCCAGCTGCAGATGGGTCACATTAAACACGAGCTTACACTCCAGCTCACAGTGCTTTGTGTTTTAGATGACGATGACTCACAGAAAAGCAAACCACTTAGAGCAGCATACAAGGGAGACTTACCAGAGAGGAGAGCAACTCCTGCTAAATATCCAAAGTATTCAGAAAAGCATTGGAGGTAGGTGGAGCGTCTCTGCTTTGTGGGTCTCTCCTGCTGGGAATGCCACGCTTTCACTTTGCACAGAGTACTGCATCACTTAGAAAGGGCCAAGGGAAAAAGAAGAGAAAATACAAATGTGATGGAGATCCCCACTGACCTGTGGCTGTTTAGGTAGACCAGAGGTTACTGTGAGTCTCAGCTGTTTGGCTGAACACCATGTTTAGAAAAAATATGTCAAACTGGCACAAATGTTATTTCGAAGCATGCAACTGGTGTTTTAGGGGAGATTTAGCAAAATAGAGAGCGACTGGATCTAGGGGAGGAGGCAAAACCACAGGGAAGTGCTTGGGATGTAGTGTGCATTGCTGGTAATGGCCCAGGAGACAGAAATGTGGCAATACTGAGTGGTCTCGTGGTGCCTGAGCACTGCACAAAGGCTGGCTGTGTTTTGGTGAGGGTGATGTAAGGGAAGGAAGGTCTTGGGGCTGCGAAGGGACGGGGGTGAGGATGCTAACGGGCATTTCCCTGCAGACTTGGTGCGGCAGATGGCTGAGGTTGGGGCAGCGAACGCCAGCACCACCACCACCGAGGAGTTTCGGCAGAAGATGGCGGAGGTGGAGAGGATGCTGAGGGAGATGAAGCAGCGGAGCCTGGGCAGCCAGGAGGAGCTGGCACGGCGCGAGCACGAGGAGGCCCAGAAGTGTGAGTGCAGGACAGCAGCACGGGGCAGAGCTGTGCACACCCTGCTCGGTGTGGTGGTCTGACAGCCTGGGCTGGAGCCCATGCAGACACTACACATCATAGTTATGTTTGGAGCGTGGTTATTAAAGCAGATGCCCCTAGCAAGTTTTACAGTAGTTTCAGGGTCCTCTGTGGCACTCCAATGGGATCATTTATGCTTTATATTTTTTTGTTTTCCCCTCAAAGGGAATTTTTAAGCAGATGGTACTAGCTGGGCAGTTCTGTTTGACGACCAAAAATGATAACACTTGGAACCAGGAGTTGCTATTATTGCACAAGCATCAGATGTGGATGTGAATAATTTACTTTGTGTCTGTTCATCTTCATTACCCCAGGACAGGGCACTGTTATTCAGAACATTGAGGGGCAGCTCACCCCCCTGGCAGCCCTGCCATCCTCAGGGCATCCCTTGCAGGAAGAGGGGCTCACGTGCTGCTCCCACGCAGAGCCCGGCTGCAGAGCCAGGCAGACAGCTGCAGGAAGTGAGTGCTTCTGATTAGCAGACAGTGATGAAAAATTCAGCAGCTGGAAGCTGGAATTATAAACTCTCTCTCACTAGAAATAAATAACTTTGCAAAGGGAGTAATCAAGCACTGGAATGGGTTTCAGGTAGGGGTTCTCCATCGTATGGAGGCTTTCAGGCATGGCTCTGTCTTTCTGAAAGAGATCTCATCCTTCTCACCAGCACTGGGGGTTTGTAGACAGCGTTGTATGAGATCCCATGTTATCCAGGCTGAAAGAGGAAGGGAGAGAGGAGAGCCACATCTCAGTACCTGCAAAGTGAGAGCAGAATCAGGGTTTTCCACAGCCAAGCACAGAAGGGTTAACGACATTTCTGGCCTCCTCCACCCCTAGTGTTGCACCGGGTGAAGAACGAGCTCCATGCCCACTGGGAGTCCAACCAGGCACTGGTGAGCAGCATCCGGGACCGGCTGGCGCAGCACAGCTCCCAGCTGATGGATCTCCGCGACGCCCTCAACGAGGCTGTCAACAAAACCAGGCAGACAGAGGACTTGAACAGCCTGAACCGCAACAACCTGGAGGAGAGTCAGGTAGACCTTCAGCAGATAACCCCCACTGCCACGCAGTGAGGGGGAACGTGCCAGGACCCCAATTGACTCCTAACTCTGTATCTCTGTGTCTAGCAAAAGAGCCGAGAGCTCCAAAAGCAGTATGGGCTGGTGCAGGAAACCCTGAGGATGGCTGAGGACTCCCTGGCCCAGGTCTCCAACTTCCTTCAGAAGATGGAGAGTGCAAAGGAAGTGAGTGACAGAGTTGCTTTCGTGTGGGCAGAGCGCAGTGGGGCAGCCCATGGGAGTGACACGTGTCCTTGCAGGCATACGAGAAGCTGGCAGCCCTGCTGGATGGGGCGAAGCTGCCCCTGACAGAACGGGTCAAGAAGTTCTCCCCAGCCAGCAGCAAGATCCCCATCGTGGAGCAGGCTGAGGAGCACGCTCGGCTCCTGGATGAGCTGGCAAGAAACTTGTCCAGGTGAGGCACCCACCCAGCTCCCTGGTCCTACCACCCAACCATCACCTCTCAGGGTTGGGGATGGGACACCGCAGCCCCCACATCGCAGCAGGGTGTTGAATCCAAGGCTTTAGCTTGGTGAACATTCCTGAGCACTGTAGCATACAAGGAGCCTGAAGGTGTTCGTCCTTGGTGACAGCAGCCCAGCCTGAGTGGTCTGCATGGACTTCACAGCTTTGTCTTCCAACACAGCATTATCCAGGGCACAAATCAAGACGGCTTTATCCAGAGGGCGATCGATGCCTCCAACGCCTATGCCAGCATCATTGAAGCAGTGAGAAAAGCTGAGCGAGCAGCCCACGACGCTGATGAGGCAGCTGGCGAGGCTTTGATGGTACGTGCTGTGCAGATGAGCAAAAGTGAAATTCCCTTGACAGCCCAGGAGCTTTTCACACCCACACACAGTGCTGTGCTGCCCCTTCTCTCTGAGACGGCAGCACTTTGTGCTGGAGAATGGAGCAACTGCTGAGGTCAGGGCTGGACTCAGGGGTTTAGGTCTTCCCATTACAGCAGCACATCCCATTGAAGTTGTTCAAATGAGGATGCTTTTGTGTGCAGTCAGGGCCAGAGCCTTGAATTCCTCTTCCACACTCCCAGGCTGGTCCCAGGCGCAGCATGTGTTTGTTTTACAGAATGTCATGTCAGAAAATCTTGGGGCCATCTCTAAGGAGCTGAAGAGGAACAGTAGCAACCTTGAGGAGGCCGTGAGGAGAGAGCAGACAAAACTCAACGGGGGTGAGAGGCTCCATCACAGGGTGATGGCTTTGGGCTGGATGGAGACCCAACATGCAGAATATGTGTTTATGTTTTTTCTTTAATTGCAGCTATTAAAGGCACTCTGCAGACAGCAAAGGACAAGCTGGCCGACCTCCGCAGGAAAAAGGAGCAGCTCCTGAGCCAGCTGCAGTCTGTGCAGGATATGCTGGGCAGGGACCAGGGTCTGTCTGGGGTGCTCACTGCTGGCCTGGTGCTCTGTCCCCATCCTCACATCCAGGCTGTGACCCAAGGCTGCTTTTTCCCCTTGCCCACCCAACTCAGAGATTTGTTTGTCTTTCCAGAGGACACAAAGGAGACAATCCAGAATGCCAAAGCAGCGGCCACAGAGGCCAACGAAACAGCTGCGAGAGTGGAAGATACCCTGAGCAGCATGAAGAAGAATCTGGACGAGTGGAAAGACCAATACGGAGGCCTTCAAAACGAAGATCTGAACCAGGCAGTCCAAGACGCCAGGAAGTCTGGTGAGTTCTGATCCTGCTCAGCTGCTGGGGCTGAGTGCAATGCTTTTGAAAGCTGTGCTTTGCTGCTCCAAGTCAAAAGTGTAGGGAAACGGGGAGGCCAGCACTGGGTGCTTCAGCTCCTGTCCCTTTGCTTATAATCTCAGTCTGCAATTCATATATTACCTGTACCTTTAATGCAGGAAGCTGTATGCATTGTCTCACTAACACTCAGAACCACTGGCTCCTCTCTCACTGCAGTGTCCAGCCTGGAAAGCACCATCCCGCTGCTGCTGGGGAAGCTGAGTAGCCTGGAGAACAGGAGGAACAAGAATGCCACCGTGTCAGAGAACATCGTGCGCATCCGGCAGCTCATCACGCAGGCGCGGAACGCGGCCAGCAAGGTGGGCTTGGGGTGAATGAGGGCTTACCCCAGGGGGCTCTGTGAATTGGAGGGGTATCTGGAATAGCTCTGGGGCTACCACGCAGGATTGCTTTCTCATGGGAAACTCCCAAAAGTGCACTTGGAAGAGCTGTGGGGCACAAGAGGTGGCAGCAGTGCTTTCAGCCCTTTGGGATTGGATTTATTTCCCTCCAGGTGAAAGTCCCCATGAAGTTCAACGGCAGCTCAGGCGTGCAGGTCCGGATGCCCAGCAACCTGCAGGATTTGGCAGCCTACACATCCCTCAAATTCTACATCCAAAACCCTGAGCCCAGGAGCCATCCGGATGGGGCAGAGGAGGGGCGGTTCGTGCTGTACCTGGGCAGCCGGGAGGTGAGATGGGACAGCACAGGCAGGAGGAGGGTAGCAGCATCGATGGGGGTCATGCCTGGACATCAGGCCAGGGGTGCAGCCATCAGCCTGGCCCGAGGCAGATGGGGAGAGCAGCACAAATGAGGGCAGTTGGGCCAGTGCAGCCCCGGGCACACAAGGAATCAGGAGTTTTTTTCCCCACATTCTGCTGCTCCCTGCCTCTGGTGCACCAGGGAGAGCATTGCTTGGTGCTCCTGCCCATCCTAAATGCCAGCGTGTGGCCCTGTCTCTCCCTGCATTCAGGCCACTGGAGACTACCTGGGAATCGTGCTCAAGGACCGCAAAGTGCAGTGGGTCTACAAACTGGGCAACGAGGAGCCCGCTTCCCTCACCGTCGATGAGGAGATTGGAGAGCAGTTTGCTGCCATCAGCATCAACAGGTGGGACACGTTCTGAGGAGTCTCCCTGGGAGCCTGTCACCACAGCACGTGTGGGTAGTGCTGTGCCCAAATGATCCACACTGAGATGACTCAAAAAATTATCATGGAAATGGTGTCTCACCTCATCACAGAGAGTCTGGGGGTTGCCTTCAGGCTGGTGCTCTTTGTGGGGAGTCTGTCCAGCCTTGGGGCAGCACTGAACTGATAAAACAAGTGCTGACTCCTAATGCACTGCTGCTGTGGGGCTCCTGGGACAAGGCTGGCTCCTCTTTATGCATCTTGACTTGATTTGACCACCCATCCCCACCACAGGATCCTGCAGTACGGGCAGATGTCGGTGATCGTGGAAAGGCAGACGGTGGATGAGACCAAGGGAGACAGCGTGGCCAAGGGGGAGCAGGGGCTGCTCAACCTCGACCCTCACAACGTCATCTTCTACGTGGGCGGCTACCCCTCCAGCTTCACGGTGAGATGGGCAGCAGGGAGGGAGGCACGGTTTCCTAGGAGGTATCAGCAATATCTATGGAGCTTCTTGGGAGGGGATCCCTTGATTTCATAAGGAAACCAAAATCAAACCATCTGGCTCCATTCCCAGCCTCCTCCGATGCTGCGTTATCCCAACTACCGTGGGTGCCTGGAGCTGGACACACTGAACGAGGAGGTGGTGAGTCTGTACAACTTCCAGCACACCTTCCAGCTGGATACCACTGCCGAGAAGCCCTGTGCAAGGTAGGACCCTGCAGCCAGGGCAGCACCTCTCCCAGGGGCTCACCCTGACCCTTGGCTGCCCCGGAGTGCAGCAGTTGGCTTTGGAGTGATGCCCCATGTCTCTTCTTGCATTCTTCAGGTCCAAGTCCACAGGAGATCCCTGGCTGACTGATGGCTCCTACTTTGATGGTACTGGTTACGCAGAGATCAAGTTTGAGAGCCAGTTTGGCACAACCAAGCGCTTCGAGCAGGAGATCCGGATTGTCTCCTACAACGGCATCCTCTTCTTCCTGGAGAATCAGGCAGGTGTCCACTCCCCTTGGGGAACCTTCACCCCTCAGCCAGTGGGATGGGGCAATCCCAGCCTACCTGCAGGTGTTCCCAGTTCAGGGCAGTGGGGAAATGATGGCTGTGGAGATGTTAGTGCTGTTTGGAGCAGTACTTCTGCACTGTTGTTAGAAGTCACAAGAGATCTGGACACAGACCTCAGGGCTGAAGCAACCACTTGTCTGGTGCCAGAGGGACTTGCCCTGAAGTCCAAAAGCACCCATACACGGAGCTTTTGAGCTGGGCCAGGATTCCCTGGTGCAGTCAGTGCTGTGAGGAGCATTTCCAACTTGCAGTGCCACCTCTGTTCCCCCAGCTCAGGGATGCTGCTCGCACATGAATCCCTCATCACTGTCACAGTGATGGGTCGAGGCACCAGCAGTGGGACCTGCTAAAAGACAGGTTGGGCTCAGCACCAAGGCGTGGGGCTGAGCATCCAACCTGCCTCCCCCAGGGTCAGTTCCTGTGTCTGGCCATCCGCGATGGGAAGCTGGTGCTTTACTATGACTTCAGCACGGGCCTGGAGATGGCAAAACCCAGCAGCAACTCCTCCTCCCTCACCATCAGCAGCGCCACGAACAAAGCGGTAAGGGGGAGCAGGGGCTCTGCTGGGGGCTGGCTCTTCACCCAGAATGCCAGCTGGGCATCTGGCCCTTGTTCTGGGAGAAGGGTGGAAGCCTGCAGGCTCTGGGCCTCCCTTTTGGGTGTTCTTCGCTAGGAGACATGAGCTGGACACCTCGTGCTCTCCTCTCTGATGGACCCAATTGTCCAGGCCAAGGGGTCATTTTTCTCCTCTGCTCTGCAGATCCAGATATTCCTCCTCAAAATGAACAACAAGAAGCGCATCCTGGTGCGGCTGGAGCGCCTCACCATCTTCATGGTGGAGCAGGAGAACTCCCTGGAGAACGCTGTCTCCTACTACCTGGGCGGAGTGCCCCCCACGGTGCTGCCCCCCAGGTGGGTCCAGCCCCCATCTTCGTCTCCACAGTGCTTGGGGGTGACCCTGGCCCTTCCCCAGCCACATCCAGGGCTGCTGGAGCTCCAGGGGAAGCTTCCTCTTCATGCCCATCACCGTGGGCTTGAGGACAGGACATCTCCAGTGAGGGATGAGGTGCTGGTGGGTGTCACTGAGCCCTCCTTAGCTAAGCTGGGTGCTGTGCAGCAGGATGAGGCACTGCAGCCACACCTGGCCATCATGTGTCCTTCCCAAGTGCTGTGTGGGGGGGGCTGCAGGGGCAGATCCTGCGTGGGGCTGTCCTGTTAACACTGTCTGCTTCTCCTGCAGCTTGAAGGCACTCTTCCCCATGGGTGGGCCCATTCGGGGCTGCATGAAGGGCTTGAAGGCTCTCGGCAAATACGTTGACCTGAAGCGCATGAACACCGTTGGTGTGAGCTACGGGTGCACCTCGGACCTGCTGGTAAGCGCAGTGACCCAGCAGCTGGGGAAGGGCTCCATCAGGGAAAGGAGCACAGGACCCTGGGACAGGCCCAGTCTCCTTTTCATGCAGAAACCAAGCGTAAACCCCATGGCCCCTCAGTGCAGGGGCCATGCAAGGTGCCTCTCAAGGTTGGCCATAGCAGTGCAGGGGCTGGCACTCACCTCACGTCCATGGTGTCCCTCACAGGTGGCTCGCTCCGTCAGCGTCCACGGCTACGGCTACCTGACCCTGGCTCTGAAGGACGTGCCAGGGCTGCGGGACTTCTACAGCGGCTTCAGCTTCCAGACGAGCCAGCGTGAGGGGCTGCTGTACCACCACGCTACGCAGGTGGGCACCCGGGGTCCCCCACTGCTCCTGGCAGTGGGGCAGAAATGTCAGCTCGCACTCTGGGGATGCTCCAGCTTGGGAATGGGAGGGATTTTTAAGTGTGAGTTGGGGATAAAGGGGTGAAATCTGCACTGTGGGCTCTTGGAGGGCAGTGAGTAAAAGGGCCCTTCCTTGGGGCTCAGCTGCCCAGCAATGGTACGATGCTTTCTGCAGGAGGGGACGTGCCAGGTGTCCCTGCAGAGGGGCCAGCTGGCCTTGAACCTGCTGGAAACCAAAGTCACCACTGAGAACACCTATGCAGATGACAGGACCCACTATGTGGCCTTCTACAGCGACGCCCGCGGGTACGTGTCCCGGCGGTGTGCGGGCACCGAGGGGCCTGCAGCCCTGGGCCCTGCTCATTGCGCTCCTGCCCCGCAGGGTGCGGCTGTACGTGGATGACGAGCTGCAGGGCGGTGGGGCAGGGGCCAGGCCCAGCCAAAGGCAGCGGCGGCAGCAGGATACGAGGGCACTCTTCCAGCTCGGGGGCTCTCCAGAGCCCAGTGCTCTCAGCAACCTCACCGGCTGCATCGGGAACGTCTTTGTCAAGCGGTAAGCATCGCCGTGCTGCTTCCTGGGGAGCAGGGTTCAGCCCTGCCCTGCCTTTCGCTGGCACAGTGATGGGACCCTCTTCCCTCTGTGTGTAGGAGGTCGGAGCCGCAGATGGTGGTGGACCTGCAGCAGAACGTGGAGAGCATCAACGTCACCATGAGCTGTCCCTGGGGCGAGCAGCCACAGCAGCTCAGAGCCGCTCTGAAGAAGGACAGAAGGAAACCCAAGGTACCAGCTGCTGTCAGAGCTCCCCACATCCTCTCCAACCACCACCATTGCCCCTCAGTGGGCAGCTCAGCTCTGTGACACCCGCAGGGATGGTCCCCTCACCCGGTTCCTTGGTGTGCCCCATGCAGGTGTCCAGCAGGCCCAGCTCCAAGGACCGCCGCCATGACCAGGCCAGGCTCTGCCAGCCACAGCCCCACGCGGCCGAGGGCGCCTTCCGCTTCGGAGGCTCCCGGGGCAGCCGCTGGGAATTCGAGGAGATCCCGGCCTCCTTCAGCCAGAGGTGAAGCTCTCACTCCATGCCCGTCCCACATGGGCTCAGCCCTGGGAACCATCGCTCGCCCTTTGCAGTGGTGGGATGCAGGGTGCTCCTGTCACCTTCCTGTCCCTGCAGGTCCCATTTCTCCCTGGAGGTGAAGCTGAACTCCTCCAACGGGCTGCTCTTCTACGTGGCGGGCAAGCGGGGCACCTTCATGGCTCTCTATGTCTCCAATGGACGCTTCGTCTTCCTGGTGGACATCGGCGGGCGCCGGCTGCGCATCCGCAGCAAAGACAAGTACCGGGACCGGCGGTGGCACACGGTGAGCACAGCACTGGGGTGTGGCAGGGCCTCACTGACCCATTTCGCTCTCCTCAAAGCTTCTCACAGCCCAGGAAGCCCCCAGCCCTGACACCCACCTTTGCTCCTTGCAGGTCTTCTTCAGCAGAGACCAGAGCCGAGCCCAGCTGGTCATCGACGGGCTGCGAGCCCAGGGTGCTGCAGTGGCCGCTGCAGGGCCTTTTATGACCCGGACCCCCCTGTACATTGGGGGAGTCCCAGATGGAAAAGCCAAGGCTCACGTACCGGTAAGGGCTTGGTGTTCCCCCGCCGTCACCCCACCTCTGCCGGCTCTGTCCCACAGCACTGCCCCACACCCCTCCACGCTCACTCCCACGGCCTCTCTGCAGGACACATCAGCCTCCAGCTTTGATGGCTGCCTGAGGAACCCACAGCTGGACGGGAAGCCCCTGGATACCCCCTTGCACACCTTTGGGGTGACACCGTGCTACGAGGGTGCTCTGGAGAGCGGGGTCGTCTTCGCTGCGGACGGCGGGTCCGTCATCCTAGGTACCCCGCAGCAGCCCAGGGTGGTCCCCACACTCCTGGCAGTGGGAAGATGTGGCTGGTGGGAGGTGCCTTGTCCCCCTTCTCACCAATGGGGCTGCATTTCCAGCCGATGCAGTGGCAACTGAGCAGGACATGGAGATGACACTGGAAGTCCGTCCCCGCAGTGCCTCAGGGCTCATCTTCCACATCGGCACAAGGAGGAGCCACCATCTCCTGCTGTACATGGAGGAGACGAAGGTAGCAGGAAGGGCAGCTCCCCCATAGCGGAGGCCAT
Source organism: Penelope pileata (assembly GCA_013396635.1). Taxonomy (NCBI): domain Eukaryota; kingdom Metazoa; phylum Chordata; class Aves; order Galliformes; family Cracidae; genus Penelope; species Penelope pileata. Next base: position 1,607,595 of record WBMW01005037.1, on the reverse strand, counting down.
CTCCTGCCCACCACACTCAGTTCAGCGAGCTCTGATGGGTTTCTCTCCATGCTAGGTCACTCTGAGAGCAAACACCGGGGCTGATGAGTTCTCCACGTCGGTGACGTGCCCATCTCTGTGTGACGGGCAGTGGCACACCATCACAGGTGAGGTGACAGCACCTGGGCTGCTGCTCTGCCCACATCTACTAAGGGCAGCCCAGCACCCTTCCTTGGGTATTTAAACCCCAGCTCCCACCTGTATGCACTTAATTTGGGAGATTGCAGCTGCCATTAATTAATTAATTTACTAATTAGAGTCCTTGCCTGATCTTGTCAGTGCTGTCAGACCTGGTGAGCTGCAGGGGTGGGGTGGGTACTGGGTCATGGAGCAAGGCCAGGGCTGCCCTGTGCCACTCCCGGGCCCGTCCCAGCCTTGGCTCCAGCCAGCAGCACTGCCTGACTGCTGCTTCTTTTCTAAGTTACCAAAAGGAAAAACATAATCGGGCTTGAAGTGGACGCAGAAAGAAGCTACGTGGTGGGACCCAGCCAGCCTCCTGCACCCAGCACGCGGGCAACGCTCTGCGTGGGACAGCTGCCAGGTGAGTTGGGAAAGACGCACTACAGAACAAAATACCCAGAGAGATATTATTGTTGTTGCAAGTTAAGATGTACTTTTACTTAATCCCCTGCTCTGTTATTAGCCAGACTAATGCCTGCTTTTATTTGCTCCTTCTGCAGAAGCAGACAAGGCCAGCGCAGTGCCAGCGTTACCTCCCCTCCCTCCCTACGTGGGCTGCATAAGGAATCTGCTGGTGAACCACAGCCACGTGGACCTGCTGCACACCGGGACTGTCCGGGGCTCTGTTGGCCTCAGGGGTTGCCCCGTGCTGTAAGTGCACCTCCGTGGACAGCCTGACAGCAGAGAGCTGCGCTGCTCCCTGCGCCCCAGCTGCCTGCTGGCTCCGGTGAAACACCCGCCCTCCGGTGCCGGCAGCAGCAGCCTGCAGCCCCAGTCTGGGGCCAAAAGCAGGGAGGGGCCACGAATCCATGGGGAAGGAGGGCAGGTGAGGAAGGTGAAAAGAAGGGGGCGCTTCAGGGGCATCTTTTCACGAATATAACCAAAAATTTGGAGCAGGGTGTGGAGATGGGTCTGACTCCTTCCCCAGTGGTCAAGCATCTGCAACAGGGCTCGTGCAGACACACAGCTCGGGCTGAGAGCAACTGTCCTCGCAGCAGCTGTGCACCACGTCCTAAATCCTGGTCCCTGTACCCCCCACTTACAGTGCACATAGGTTTAGCTCACTGAACAGTTGAGGCTATTAATAAGTCACAGACTGCCTTCTGCTAAAGGCTGCAGGCAGTTTGTTTTGTAATGCAATTAAGACAAACTGGATTAATTCAGTCACTTTTGTGTTTTTGTAAGCAAGGATGCATTAACCCTCCCCCCCAAAGTCAGTCTGTGTTCACCTGCTACTGCTGTGCAAGTAAAGAGCTCTGCAAGGGGGACCTTGGACAAAATTCTGCTCACAGAATTAGCATCTACCTATCAGATTAATTTATATGAATTAAAAAAAAAAAGGAACAAAATAGGCTGGAAGAACTGCTGAGGGGAAGCAGGACACCACCAATGCTGCTCTGAACTCTCTGCAGTTGCATTCAGCACTTAGATACACTGACAAAAGTCCTGCTGTATGAAGCAAGAAACTGTTGCTTGAAAGGGAAGAAATAAAGGGTACCTCTGTCCAGATCTGCAATGTCACTGCAGTCACCTGCCCTGCCACCAGCTGCCTTCTCCTGTTCAGCCTCACTCACTCCTGCTGTAGTGCAGTCTTCACTTGAAAAAACACATTTTTCTCCTGAGACACTTAGTTCACTTGTGCACTTACACATCATATATATATTTGTGTGTATATATATATATCTAGCCACTGGGGGACAAAATCTTGCTTCTGAAATGGACTTATAACTTATATATTGTTTTTTTATGAGGGGTAAATATTGTAAAATGGGTTTGTAACATGTCCATCTTAAATGTAATTATGGCCTGTTTTTAAGTTGTAGTATTAAAGATGGTCTTTGTAAATCACTGGTACATACTTCGGAGTCAAAAAAGAAAGTTTTGTGTTATTCTCTTTCACTTTACTGGAAAGAGCAAGTGGGAGACTGATGCAGGCAGTGCTGCAGTAAGGGTGCTCTGCCTGTATTTGCCCCAGGCAGTTCCCCTCAGGCAGTGCCACAAGGAGCTGCCATTCCCAGTGGCAGCAGTGCTCTCATGTTCCTGAGAGTGAAACTGTTCAAAGGTGAAGTCCTGCACTCGGGCCAGGACACCCCTTGCAGCAGCACACACAGGACAGTACCAGCGTCACCTGGCAGGTCGTGACTTGGTGGGCTTGGAGCTGGGCAGCAGCCAGCAGCGCACTCCTGCACTCCCAACAGCTCTCACAAGCCCAGTTCTCAGCCTCTAACCTTTCACCACAGGGCAACCTGAAGAACTGAGCTAGCCTGATACCAAAAGCATCAAAACCAAGCAGTAAGAAACCACTAAAAATAAAGAGCGAGTACTGCTTCAGTGCACAATAAACAGACTGAGAATAAACAGTATGGCAGATAAAGAAAATTCCTTTATTTGTAGATTTATATAAGCATAATATGAAGTTAGTAATACTACTGCAGTTGCTTTAAGTTAGTAGCTAGGATATCTGTAAGGAAGAGCAAATAACTTAATCTAAACTCATGTCTTCCTCTTCATCTTTCTTGTCCTTAGAGTCTCCTTCCTTTTGGTCTGACTTCACACTGTTCTGCATTGCTTTGGCAAATGCTTCTACATCTACAAGTCAAACAAATTAGTTATTTAATTTTGCATTTTCTGGGACACAATTCATTGTCCCCCACGAGGCTGTGTCATCAGTTGGAAAGCAAACAGTTGTTTCACCTATTAGCAAAGAAGAAAATCTTAATGCTCATTCACCACCTAGTGAACATTTGGACTGATGCAATTTAACCTTGGGCACAGGCAGCCTAAACACTGAATTACTTTAATAATGGAACAGATTCTAAACACCCACCAGGGACAGGCAGCACTTCCCCCTCTCCCAGCACTAAGGCCCGAGCTGTGCACTCACTTCTGCTGACTCATTAACGATGCTCACAAAGAAAGCATTCCTAAACCAGGGGCCTGACACTTCCAGAGTCACTGGTAGCTCTTTCAAGAAAACCACCACAGTGCTGCTCAGCACATCTCTCTGCACAACACTGAATTCTCTAAGTGCAAGCTGGACACCAGCTGCAGGGCAGCACCTGAGCCACTCGTCTTTTTTAAAAAGAGCAGCACAAGGCTCAGCTTTGGGCAGTTCCAGCTAACCATCACCATCTACATTTAATGGCTATGTGCAGCGAGGAAAACAAAACAAAACAAAAGAAACAGAAAGGTGAACCAAAAAACAACCACAGCAACAACAACAAAAAGCAAACCCCCCCCCAGCTCATCATGCTGCCAACAGCACCGGTACACACCTCCTTTATTTGCTGCGTCCACTGCCTCTGCGGGTAAACCAAACTGACTCATCAGTGGGCCAAGCTGTCCTGAAGCCAAGGCAGCACTGAACATGCTCAATGCCTGCAAATTGGAGTCAAGAGTGTCACAAACAGGTGTGTTGGGTTTCTCCATCACTGCGTGGTTGCTGTATAACAGCACGAGGGGAGCAGTCTGGTGACGTTTCCACACCCTGTTATGGCTCACTGGCCACACGGCCTAACTGGAAGCAGCCTCTATCCCTTAAAAAAAACAAAACAACTCCTGCACCGTGGCAGGCTTCGGAATTGCTCTACGCCACGGGCACTGGGAGTATTTCGTAACGAGGAACAGGTTTGCTCTTAGCCAACCACATGCCAGTAAGCACAGGTCACGAAGCTGTGCTGAACTGAGCAACACAACCCACAGTGCTGACACCTCCCAGCACCCAGCACAGGGGTAGCAAACTTTTATCTGCATGCACACAATTTGCTGTCATTTCATGGATGAACAACATCATTTCTGAAGTCTTTCTGGACAAGAGTTGCCACAGTTTAAGCTAAAAACATTCTTCTTAGCCAATGGAATTTTGCACGTTGGCAGATCTCAATCAGTACAACTAGTTCTGTAACACAACAGATTTAATCTGACAAAAGTGTGTCCAAATGGACAGTCTTGGAATTAAGCACCAGTTTTTCCATGAGGAAAAAATGAATGTGGTGCTATGAACACTACCATCTCTTCCCTTCTACGTGTTCAGTTCAGTAACCCAACTTTAAAGAGACTGCTTACAGTCCTCTCTTGGACAGGCAGCAATGAATTCCCTGCTGCTCTGCTGCCAATCGCCAGAAAGCAGTTACAGTAACAAGAAAGGCAAAGCCCAAATCCAAAAGTGAAAGTAAAAAAAACTTTCTGATCTGCCCTGGGCTGACCACAGGAAGGAAGAACCGCTAGTGCTCCACTAAATCACGTCCCTCCTCCCTTCCACTTCTACGGAGCAACGTCCTACTCTGAAGAGCAGGAGGAATCTGGAAAAGCAGGGCAACGTGAATCAGGACACGGGGGAGGAGAGGGGAATGTGTGACAGCTGGGCAACTACCTGCTGGAACTGAGGAGACGTCAGGGTGTTCTGAATCTCTTCTGCAGTCTGCGGCAGAGACTCCCCTGAGGGAAGGTAAGGCATCAACCGCTCCTGAACTTCAGCATTGGCCAGAATGGGAGCCATTATCTCGGGAGTCAGAACAGTTGCCAGGTCAACTAGGAAGGAAATGAACGGCTGGCTGTTAGGCTACACACAAAACCCCACATTTTGTCATGTAAACGAAATGTTCTAGTCAGTGGAGTACTGAAACATATTCAGCACACTGCTGGCATCCTTTCTCCCTCTCTGTTTTGGAGTGAGAGTAAGATTCTTGAAGCAGCCAAGAAAAACAGCATTCAAGTGAAAATAAGTAATAATTTTAAGAGACCTTTCAAACCAATTTGGAACAGGACAGTATAACAGCTCCTGGGCCCAAGAGCTGCCTGGCCAGAATACCGTTACCTTGCTGTCCTCCTGCTCCAGATGGCACGTTCATAGTAGCTAAAATGTTCTGGAGGTCACTCAGCTGGATGGGCTGGGTCGGGCTCGTGGCTGAGCTGGTTCCGTTCCCCGAACTCGGGACGGGGCTCGGGCTGGTCACAGCCGCAGCCGCAGGAACGGACGGGGCAGGCGTTACGCGCGTGGAAGAGGTCGTGGAGGATGGTGTCACAGCAGCTGACTGGCTGCGAGAGCTGGGAAGACAATCAGGGAATTATTTCCTGCAAAACACAGTTTGGCTTCTTCTTTTTGAAAAGCTTCTTTTCAAGCCCTTACAATACGAAGGGATAACAACCTCATCTTAGAGAGGTAACAAGTCTTCATTCCCATTACATTTTGTGCTCAGTAGGCCACCAGTCCTCCCATCTAAGTGGCAACTTGACGGGAGAAAAACATGACAGACTCGGCCCCAGGGGGTGTCCTACCTGGACGATGAGCTGCTGGTCGGGGGTCCCCCGCTCCCAAGCAGGCTTGCCAAGCCAGGACCCGTCAGTGCACCCAGCCCACCTTCCGTAAACATAAAAGAAGAACGGGTTTAGAAATGCATTTTTTCACGTTTCCTGCACCTCTCTGGTCGAGAGAGGTTCACTCTTGTACCTGAAAGGTTTTATTTGCTAAAATAAAGGAGGAGGGGGTGAAAGAGCCCAGACCAAACCCCCCCGCCCCTCACTGAAAATAAACAGATTTCGTTTTCTGATCTTGCATCCCTACCAGAAAATTGTCTTAGGAGATAGAGTTCAATTTCTAGATGTATGCAAGGATGAAATGACTTTGGTTTGTGCTGCACACACGTGATCATTGTAACAGAGCCCTCTCCCTTATCTGCTAGTTTCCAAAACTCCAACTTTTCTCTACACTTCCAAGCCAAGGCCCTCAGCAGAAGACTGCAGGGGCAGCCTTTGAGTCACCACTGTCTCCCCCATACATCTCCATTTATTGCAGCTTGAAATCTAACGCAGAGACGCAGCAGCAGAGGCAGCTGAGCCCTAAAGCATGTCACAGACAGAGCAGAGACCAAGACCAACCCCACGCAGAACCCAAGTGCTCCCGAGAGAACAGCGATCAAGAAACACAGCAGGAAACCAAGACCTGGTCCTTCAGCCAACCAACAGATGCAAAAGAAACCAGATCAGAGCCTCCTTCATCCACACTGCTCCTCCCAGCCACCGAGGAATTACTGGAGCATCAAGAACACCAGCTACAAAGAGCTGGGGAAAGGCACGGCTCCTAGGTCCTCTGGAGCTGGCAGTGCCTGACTGTCCCCTTACGACTCCTCTGAGCCACAACAGCCAAATGCTCCATTTACCACACCATCCCCCTTCAGTGGGTTCTTTGCCACATCTGATCAGACACACTTTCCTACCCAAGCATCTGCATTCATCATTCACCTTTTGGGAACTAATCTGCAAACAGAGGACAGAGTGCTCCATTACCAAACACCACTAACAAACTGCAGAATACTGGAGGTCAGAGCAAGCACCAGCCCTCTGCCTGGTGCTCTCTGCTCTCTCCTCTCTGTAGGATCCAGTCCTGAAGGATGGAATCATGCCTGTAACACTCGTGTCCACCCATCATAGAGCTTCCACAGCAGCAGGATGAAGCTAACCAGGCTGGCACCACGTGCTACTCTATTCAGTTTGCCCTGGCTAGGAAAAGTTTACCCAGGAGCTGCAATAAAAGCAAAGACCTGAGAGAGATGCAACCCAGATGAAAAGAACCAGAAGCTACTTGTGATGAATCCTTGAGGATCTCCTCCCCAACCCGTTTGCTGAGGCAAGCAGATGGTTTTCTTTGCGTTACATGTCAAGCTGTCTTATCACTAGATGTAAAGGCAAAGAAAGAAGAGTTGCTGAAAAACGTGCTGAGAATAAGAGGAAGCAGGTTTAAGGAGTCCTGTGAAGCTTCAAGAAGGAAGCAAGAAGGTCTTTTCCAAACACATCCTAAGAAGGCAGAATCTTCCAACACTAGCATGAGATTTGCATCTGTACATCCCAACAGCACCAGATTTGCATCTGAAGCTTGTACTACTGCTAGATCCACGAAAATGGACTTTGGAGCTTAAGCACAGAACCCCAGTCACTGCCACCTGCTGAGCATTCCTTCACGTATTTCCACTCCAGGGTCTGATTCTCAGTAAACGCTCTCCTGGCCTGGGAGCACAGACAGCGTTCAGAACAGACCGCTGCAGTGACTCCAACGCTCCCCATGTTCCCTCCAGAAAAAGCAGGGCAGTAGATCAAGCTCTCCCCAGCGCTGCCCAGAAGAGAAAGCTCTAACCTGAGCCTTCCTCTTCTGACTACAGATTGCTGCGGGGGCAGGCACACTCCAACCTTCCTCTTGAACTCCACTACGTGCACAAATAGTCACTGGAGCAGAAACAGCATGAGCAAGAGTCCACAGCTTGATAGCTGGGACATTCACCTGGGAGCCCTTGGTTTCCTGCTCCAGTGAATATTTAGGAGGAAGAGGAGGGGTTTAGGAAAGGAAAAAAAAAAAAGGCAGAAGATTGAGCAGAGCTATGTTCCTCGCAGACTGCCCCCTGAGTGCCACACAGAACGGTACTCATTTCCTGCCTTTTTTTTTTTTTGACCCCTTAGCTCGTCTTTGAGGCAGAGCCTTGCTTTCTCACGTGAAAGAAGTGCTATTCAAATCAACAGCACTACTTGAGAATATTGTCAGGTAAGGTTTAACCTGGCAGGAGAAAATACCATTTTGGCATAAAGATATTAAAGCATTTTACCAAGTCCTCCTAAGCCCGTTGGTCCGATCAGCTGCATGAGCTGGTTATGGCTCATGTTTCCAAGAAGGCTTTGCAAGCCACCCTCACCTAAAAACAAAAACATTCTGAAACACAACATATTCACAATTTTTTTTTTTTTTTTTCACAGCACTCCGGCTCAAACAGCAGGAGATTAATTGGCATCACATTCTGTATGGAAAAAACAGTTTCAAGTTTTTACTGGTTCATGACGCTCATAAGAGGTAAATGCAACTCGGCTTCGTGAAAAGGTAAGGCTGCAGAGAATCTGCTGGAAACAAGACGATTCTTCTGGCAGCCTTAGCTTTCAGCCTGCACCTATTACAACAGCAGAGTTTATTTTGCCAAAAGCACGTTTACCCTTCTGCTATTAACGCGGTCCCCAGCTCACCCTCCAAAGCCATCAGGAATTTCTTCCTGGGGAACTACAAGTGCTTGTTCTAACAACAGGGCTCTCACAGGACGGAGCAGAGAATGGACCGTACCTCCCAACGCCGACAGCTCGTGGCCTCCGCTGGCATTTCCCCCCAAGGCACCGGGCATTGGGGGGTTGTTGAGATACTCGTTCACCTTGCGGCAATGCTCCTCGTCCTTGTCTGTCTTTGGCTCCTGTAAGAAAGTTCTCCTTGGTACAAGGCAACCTGCAAGTCATTCGTGCCCAGAGCTCTGCGATTCGCTTCCCACAAACCTGCATCCAGAAGAAGAGTCGCTTTGATCCCGCCTTGAACTTCAATACGTACACACGGCCAGTAGTACACTGAGGTACCCTTTTAAATTCACAGTCATCAGGAAAAATAATCAAATCCTGGAAAACACGGCAGCAGGAACGGAAATTTTACGAAACGCGTGATTCTTTCAGCTTCCCAGAGACCTCTGCCCTCCTCCCAAGCCTTCTCCCATCTGTTCCAAAGAGGATTTGGGGGCAGAGCTGTCGAGCCACAGTGCCATTCCCCCTCTGCGTTGTCTCAGAGCTCTTCCAGCAGAGCCAGAGAACCAAGGCTGAGGCAGCACAGCACCTCGATGCCTCGGTACCAGAACACAGAGCCATACTCACGTCTTCGACGTTGCCTGAGGTCCTGTCCTTCCAGCAGAAGTGGATGAGGGAATCATCGGTCTGTTGGATGTACACGAGGCCTTTCCTCTTGTCCGGGGTCACGGTGCTGCCTTTCAGGGACATCTTTCCTGCCCGGAACTCCACCAAGTATTTACTGGAAGAGCCGCGGGAGCCCGGCACCAGGCTGGGGAACAGCGCGCCCGAAGACATCCTGCCAACGGAGAGCAGCCGCCGCCGTGGGACAGCGCCCGCGCGCCCCGTGCTCTGCGCGGCCCCACGGAACCGAGGGCACCGGCACCAGCTGNCCGCCCGCAGGCCCTGCGCCGCTCCTGCTTCCTGCCCCGCGCCCCGGAACCCCGCCCGCCGCGGGGCGGAATGAGGGGCCCCGGAGCCCTCCGTCATTGGGCGGCGCGGCTGTCACGCAGCGGCTGCCGCCCGCCCCTCCCCGCTGCTGTGTCATCACGGCGGGAAGATGGCGGCGCCCCCCCCCCCCCTCCCCCAAGCCGAGGCCGCGGGCCCCCCNACGGTGCTGCCTTTCAGGGACATCTTTCCTGCCCGGAACTCCACCAGGTATTTACTGGAAGAGCCGCGGGAGCCCGGCACCAGGCTGGGGAACAGCGCGCCCGAAGACATCCTGCCAACGGAGAGCAGCCGCCGCCGTGGGACAGCGCCCGCGCGCCCCGTGCTCTGCGCGGCCCCACGGAACCGAGGGCACCGGCACCAGCTGACGCAGAGCGGGCTGCAAACGGGACGCGCTGGGCAGCCCCGTTCGTTCTATGGAGCGCGGCTCCCGCTGAGGACGGAACCGGACGGAACCGTCTCCCCACTGCGTCCCTCCCGGGGTGTCCCCGCGGCTCTGGGACCGGAGACGCCGCGCCGGGCCCACCCCAGGGGTCCACAGCAGCGCAGGGCCGAGGCCGCGCCGGCCCCCATCGCTCTGCGGCCGCGCCCGGGGCAGCCCCAAGCAGCCCCCCCNCGGGAAGATGGCGGCGCCCCCCTCCCCCTTCCGCCAAGCAGAGGCCGCGGCCCCCTCTCTTCTTCAAAATGAGCTTTATTCGGATTTACAGCTTTACAGTGTAACAGTTATGTCCACAGACCTGTACAGACTTCTCTAAAAAGCCAAAGACGTTGTTATAACAGAGATGGGTACCGACGGTTATTAAATATTACAAAAATAAATCCATTTCTCTCAGCGGTTCCTCAGGCCCAGGGCCCCTCGCGCTGCACTGTGCGACCCCGGCACGGCCCTGAGCCACGCTGCTGCCTGCGGCCACACGATGTGGAGAGATGGAGAGAGCTTTGCTTTTAAAAAAGCTTCAGCAAAACAATTTGGTTTCAAATCAGTGAGACATGAGTTACTGAACAGCTGTTGCGTCAGTGCCCCATGGCTGGAAGAGCTGCTCCCCGCCTGCCCCATGGCATCGCCTCACAGACAGCACGGCAGGAGCCACACGGTGACCTTCCACCGCCCCGCAGCACTCAGAGCTCCGATTCAAACCCTCTTTTGCCCATTGGGGTGACAAGGAGCGACCAGGCCCCACCCAGGCAGCACAGCCATCTCCCACCACTCCCCCGCCCCACAGGACCAAACTCTCCCTGTACAAAAACCTCTCTCTCACCACCTAGAGGCCCAAAGGGAATTCCGCATTTATTATAATTTCTTTCTGGATGGGTTTTCTCTACAGTATTAACATATACTAACACAGTTATCTTATATACAGTGCTTAATCAAGTTATAAAAGTGACATTCTTTTTAAAAGGTGCAAAGTTATTAATGTTTTCACATGTAAACTACTGAGGAGATCTGCATTTAAAATAAAACTTTATCACTTTCAGAGCAATCACAGCGTGGCATCCCATGGCTAGCCAGGCATAGACTTTTCGGCAGCAATGAGAAAATATTTTCTAAGTGTTTTCAATGAAGAACAATAAATTAAAAGAACAGATTTGGAACCAGTTTGAGATTTCACTAAAAACATTACACTAAAGGAAGGGGAGAAGGGGGTTAAGACATAACTAATGACATGTTCTTACTTTAGAAAACTTCCCAATTTCTGTTTGAATTCCATGAGGATTCTATACTTTAGAATAAACATGTTGTTATAATTGCCTCTGGTTTTGCACAATGAAAAGGGTTTAGGTCTTCAAATTAAAATTGTAACTTTGAGGAGAGCGATGCTAACCTGTACGTTCCTTCTTAAAAACAGAATCTCTCTTTAGTAATTATGTTTTTCCATTCTGGCAATTTGAATTTATGCATATTGTTTTAAAAACTGATTCCAGCATCTCCCATAAGATGTTAAACTGGCTTAGCCTGTGAATCTTTTCAATCCTCATCCAATATAAATGGTTCCCCAGCCAGCTTGCAGGAAGCCTGCAAGGAGCATTACGGTGCCTAGAACAGCAATTCATTTTTTACAAATAGGCTCGCAGTATTTTTATGCTATCCCATACAGATCAGCAAGGTCTTTTTAAAAGTCAAGTGTCTATGCATTTATCAGGAACAAATACAAATTTACTCTCTGCATCACATTACCATGTATAGGCTTGTGCATCAAGAAAATCAGCAAGAAGTATGGTTTCTGGCAACAGAGTAAGTTGCCATGGGCACATTTCAGACTGGGCCCTTCTTATTGCCTTGAATTTTTACAAGTTCTCTCATTTTTCCAAGAAGACAATGAAATCCCCAAAATTTGAAGTTGATCCAATCACGAGATGCATAATTTGATAGAAAACAGTTTCTCCGTGAATATGTTAACTTTCTTTTGCTTTTTAATCCTGTAACTAGGATACAAGTAGGACAGAAGCACCATCTGCTCTTTGGATGAAACCACAAATGCTTGGGCAATCAATTGGATCAATTCTTCTGCCAATTCTTCAACTTCTGAATTACTGCAAGCCTAAAAGCAGTGTAGCCACTTTCCATTTTTGCCTAGTTACTCAAGAATTTTCATAAAAGAACAAGCAACTTTAGGATTACTTTTAATTACTAGACCTAATTTTCCAAACCTTCCTTCCCCTTCGCCCCCCCAGAAGTGTATCACTTTGAAAGAAAATGAATGCATCCGTTCAGTAATTGATCTGTAGTTCAATTATTTCCAATATTATATGGCTTCGATATTTCAATATGGAACAAAAAGATTCCACTGTTATGACATCACATGCTCACAGAAAACATGTAATAGGTATAACTATGCCACAGCTTTAAACTGATTCTGCTTTTTCACAGCATACAAAACAGACATAACCTAATAATGAAAAACATGCAAACAAAAACATCCCAGAAATATGAAACTGTGTGGATATACATACCAAGTGCTTCCAAAGAAAAGTTTAGTCTAGAAGCATATTTAGTGCCAAAGCTGCCAAAAGTAGTGCAGAAGATCTAAGCCTCCAAGTGGTAGCAAGCAATATATTTTACATTGTAACCACCTCTACATTCCTACAATTGCTTCTGAAGTTTCTCATATTTTAAGAACAGCATTTGACTTCAGAAAAAGCACACGTGGTTTAATGTACCTTTCTCTTCTCTTAACATATGTTTTATGTAATTGTATCACAGGTATATAGTTTAATGCTCACAGTGACCAAGAATTGTGAAGACTCTGTAACAGACAACTACAGTTGGAGAAGCTAAAGTTGTTTTTTGTTTCTCAAAGTCTTTGAATCGTACTGAGAGAGAGGGGCCAGGAGCTCCTCTCATAGTGCTACATACGTATGGAAGTTTCACATGCATCTCTTCATCGGGAATATCCACAGTACTAGACTTTATGTTGGTACCATATTAACTTATCATCCCTGCTCCAAGTTCCAAAAACTTAGATTCTTCTCTACTGTACTAAGAAAAGAGGATATTATCTCTATTTTGTTAAAGTTACATAGTTTTCAAGGATGTTATGAGCTCTACCTGATACAGCATACCTTTTCCTGACATCAACTAGGGGAAAAAAAAAAAAAAAAAAAAAAGGAAGATCCAAAGGTCCCTTTAAAAATTAGTGAAAATATGATGATTTCAGATGCAGCTTTATGGAAAGAATGCAACAGTGTTTAAATATTTGGCAACCCAACATTAGTGATAATTAAATCCTTGATTGTAGGCTGATAGATGTTTTGTTAAAATTTACTTAGAAAAGCTGAGTTTTGCTATTACAAAACCAGTGTAACTGGCTTACAATGAAATCTAGTAACTAGATGTCCAGATGAGATGAGCAGTTGGTTCCGTTATTTCAATATATGTCTGGACAGTCTGAGAAATTTCTATCAAAATAGCCACCTGAGTACAGCCAATCTGAAGTCCCAGTGTAGGGGTTAGTGCCTTGATGAAACCATCTGGAAAAAAAAAAGCCAACAGTTAGAACAGTGAACAAAAAAAACTCAAAACTCTGCTTCTTATTCTTTTTTGCATAAAGAAGGATTATGAAATGGATTTTGAAATTGCTGTCATTGCAAATAAAAATAGCATTGATACTTTTGATCATATATTATGTATTTTATGTATATATATATTTATATATCTTTTACTTTAAAAGAATGCCAAATCAGTTGCATAATCCTTTTGTAAACCTGTCCAAATAGGGAAAAGTTTGGAGCTGTACTCTGCACAGAACATTGACAGATGCTCAATTTTAAGCCATGTTGACCAAATTCCATTTTCTGTTCTCTGGAAGAGATTTTCAAAAGCATTATCTGGAATTAGTTTGTAACTTTCTCTCCAGGCTTTGGGAACAGAGTGCTTTCTTTTCTGAATTTCATGAAAGCATGGGAGCATCCCAAAGTTCTTGCCTTTGAAGGAGACACCTGCAGTAACCAGCCCTGAGCAGACACTTGACCAAAGCATCAGCACCTGAGAAAAGCAACCAGCAGGAACAGGAGCCAGATCACACCTCGCTCTGGGATGTATTCTGACTGAGAAGTCACTTCAATATGCCATTACAAAAAGCAGTTTCTGAAGTAACCAAGCAAAATCTTAAGAGTTGGAAAGTAAAAGGCCTCACAGGGCCACAGCATGTTACTCAATACCAGAAGTTGGGCAGGAATTGGTAACATTTTATTCATTCTAAGAAAAAGATAAGCACTGTAGGCTTTAAAACAAAAAACCAGCATTACCAATTATGACAGTTTTCAGCATTTATTATAAAATAATTTCTCTAGGACAAAATTATCAGCAATTTTGCCTTCCAGCTACATTATTTAAATGTTGACCCAGCAAATGCTTTAGGTGATACTACAAATTGTGCTGTCAGGCAGGAAATCAAACACGTGTTGTCTTCAATAAAAACATTTCAGGCAGTAAAACAACAACATTCCAAGCATTAAATAAACATCCTACTTCCTGCTCCTTACCGTGTCTGCCACTCCACTTCATCTTTTGCACGCTCCTTGCGAGCAGCTCTTTGTTTCTCTTCTAGCCTCTCTTTCTCTTTACTTGCCACATCTAGCAAACATTTCAATAGGAATATTATTTAGCCAAACAGAAACAAAAATGCAGAAAATACAGAGAAGACTGCAGAGAAATAAAACACAGTTCATTTAAAAAAAAGGGAAAGCATTTGATGGACACAATCTCACCCAACAATGACAACTGCAGGTGACAAAACTGCCATTTCAGAAAAGCTGTGACTACAAATAGAGTACAACCTGAAATTATGGTGTTTTATCCATCAGAAACACTGCACTCAGACAGTGGGAAAGAATTTACATGAAGTGATTTTTTTTTTCCCCCACTGTTTAACCATGTGTTTTTTTCTGACAAACAATCACAGCAAGGGAGCATGTCTGCCAGTTTCCCCCAAGTTAACAAACATGCAGATATCCTGTAACACAGGACAGCAGTCTTGGGATCCACTTGGGACATACTTGCTCTCCTGGACTTTTCAGAGAGAAAACAGGCATTCTAAACTGTACAAAAATATGTTCATTAGCACAGGATGAAAAACTGTTAAGATTGTTCTGGGAATGAGAACCTGAAGATAGTGTTCCTGTATCAAGCAACCTCCCTCCAGTCATCCCTCTTGAGTTTTACTCATGTTAAAAGATCTCCTCCAGCAAACACATACCCATGTTTCCATTTTCCATGTTTCTGATGTCTGGACGTAGCCGGCAGTCCGTGGGAGCTAATATTGCTTCCATGCCCTTCTCTAGCTCATTGAGACTCACAGCAAAACTGGTGAAATTGTACATCTTAAAAGGAAATTGAAGAGAATATACACGTCATTTTGGCAAAGTGGCAACAGGTTCCCTATGTTCAATGGATACAACAAAGCTTTTAAGAGAAATTACTGAGTCAAACCTTCTCCCAGCAGCCACCCTGAAGCAAGGTTAGGTTCATTCCAAACTGTTTTTCTTTTTTAGGGCAAAACCACACCTCTAACTTTTTTTAAGCAGTCTTTGCTTCAGAGGATAGAGATGTATTTCCTTTATGTCTGATATTTAACACTGTGATNAAAAAAAA
This sequence comes from Penelope pileata, assembly GCA_013396635.1. Lineage (NCBI taxonomy): Eukaryota > Metazoa > Chordata > Aves > Galliformes > Cracidae > Penelope > Penelope pileata. The sequence continues at coordinate 1,592,261 of WBMW01005037.1, read as the reverse complement.
AAAAAGTCATTTTTTCCCAGAAAAGCATGCATCCTTTCATTTATTCATTCCAGAGGACAATATTCTGGTCTTTTCCAAGACAATAGCTAAATGTATATGCCCCAGCTTGTGCTGGAAACTGTTTAAGCTAATATCCAGATGCTCAGTTACTTCATTTTTTAGAAGCCTGTCTCCCAAAAGCAGGGTCAGCAGAAGGGAACATGCATCCATGTTTTAGCCACTCCTAGTGCAAAGATCTTGCAGACAGGCTAGCAGAAGACTCCAGACTCTACACTGAAGCAGCTGCAGTCAGGTCATGCATTCTGCCTACCAACTTTGACAAAGGAGTGATGCTTTCAGCACAGGGATGAAGCAGACAGCTTGCTGTAGTTTAATTTTGCTCCTGCAGCAAGAACTGCCAGAACCTGTCAGTAAGCACGCTAAGGACAGACACTTCAACAGGGTTTCCCTTGAACATTACTCATGTTCCCCGGGATGAGTCACTAGTGACAGGAACACCCTGATTGAAGCAGTTACCTGTGATGAGTTGGGTGGCCTACAGTTTATTCTCCAAAGCAATTTACTGCCTGGTATGAACTGTACCGTGTCTTGAACTTCTGGCATATCATCAGCCTCATCGTTTTCTGATTTAATAACATCTTCACTCTGAAACAGAGAGAACACTGTTACTTCTTCAGGTTCAAAGGAGTCAAGACTGCAATTTAAACTAGCTCCTATAGTGGCCTAAGAAAGATAAATAGCACATGCTTGTTTGTGGGTATTGATTGCTTCATCACTTGGAAAAGATTTGGATGTGTGATTGAAAAATAGATCTGCCCTTGTTCCAATGTGATTTTCTGTGATCTAGATTCTAATAACTGTTATTGCTGCCAATTTCCTCACTATGAAGACTTTGTACTTAAAGCTTATAAATACGGTGTCCTGTGGCATCTTTCTCTCCAAGTTCCTTTGTTATCAGAGGCACTGCTATAATCCATACAATTAAATGCAGTATTCTTCAACAGGCTGCTCTCAGCAGACCAAAGCACAGCAGCCCCGTTCCCAGCTCCCTTTAGTTGCACAAAATGGAAGGATAACAAAAGAGTTGGCTTCCAGCTCATCTAGGAATGCAGTCATTTCTTACACTTCCAAGCACAGAGAAGTCTTGTCTTTTTATCCCCACAGCCTCGTTCAGACACGCTTCTCAGAAATTCCTGGGACCTTTAAGCATGTCATTGGAAGAGACAATGATGCCCTTGTAACTGATTCCTACAGTCACTCACAGCTACTGACATCTGGATAAGAACTTCACTACAGCTCTCTGCTACCAAGCGAACCTTCAAAGGACCCCCTGACATTAACACAGTCTGACATTCTGCCACCGGTCTTACTTCTACTTATTTTTCTTATTCTTTTCCTGAAGTAGCTGCCACTTAAAATTTTCTGCTGTTCTTGGTGCCTCCATGGAGGCAGAGGAAGCACTTAGTTTAGGGAACTAATTAGTGTGTAAGAATGCCTCATCAATTCTATTTCAACCTAAAACAAGCCACCTTTTCACATTAGCACTCACACTCCACATCACTTTATATACACTAATGCATGTGCTGCCTAAGTTGACCTAAGAATATCTACTCTTAAGTACTTCCCAGGGTTCTGAGCACCATTCCCATCCTCAGTGCTACAGGTAAAGAAAGCTGAATGTCAGCAGTGGCAATCTCACAGAGCTGGACTGTAATTTCTAAATTGTACACAGAGGTGGAAAACAGGATGAAGAGGTTTATTTTATCACCTCACTATTTTTATTCCACTGTTCACAAACCTCAATCACTTTTGTTCTGGCTTTATCTATTTTAGGATGAAAATACAGCCTGGTTCTGCAAGCAGATAGAGGAAGGAAAGAGGCTGCACACAGCACAAACACAGCAGAAAATAACATCTTCCCTGTAAAGCTGGAAGGCAAGCAGAGCACATACAAATTAAGCATTCTCTCTGCACAGGACCAGGCCAAACAACACAAGCTGTAGCTCCAGATATGTTTTTATCTACTTGAACTGCACAGACCACAGATCACTTGGCAGCTTCCCCTGACTACCTGGAAACCCTGGTTCCAGGGTAGAGGGATCACCAGTCTGAACCATAGGAGAATCTGTCTCAGAACACAGCTACTTTGTAAAAGTTCAGAGGATTTCCACATGAGAAATCACCTGAAAGCACAACAACCAGAAGGGAAGAGGCAATATCATCCTACAGTAACAGTGTCACAGTTCCCCTCTTTCATTTTCCTTCTGCATCCTCTGACAGGGCTCACTTGTTTTCTTCAAAAACACTCCACTAAGCAGGGCCTGTTGTATACATTGGAAAACAGCCCCATACAGTTAAGATTCTAATTTCAATCATTTGGTTTGAGTACACATTATTCATAAAGACTTTTAGACTACTTTCCATGTCAACATCTGGTTTATTGTTAGTTCCCCATCTAAATACAAATTCCACAGGAAGGAAGGAAAGACTTGATTTTCTTAAGATGAACAAAATCTTATTATTTAAAAAAAGTCAAAACACAAGCCTGCATCATGACAGAATCCAGAGCCAAAAAACAAGGCCTGTTGTTGCTCCAGATTCCTCTCATGTGAATATTTACAAGAAAGTCTGAGTCTCTTAAAAAGAAGCTATTCACTGTTAACTTTAGCTTATCATTTTCATTTTGAACAAGCAACCAGAGTCTGCTAAACTTCTGTTGATATGAGGAAACCCAACAGTCCTCTGGATCATACAACATTCTGCATTTTCCATACAACACTGAGGCTTTGGCAGTAACTTATCTGACCCAGACTGCATGTGATGAAAAAAACCCACAAGTTTCCAGACTGCTTTGTTGACAAGGCTGTCTGCATCAGAAATTCTAAAAGGCTGCATGACTAAAAAAGGCATAAATGACCTAAACATGTACTTACATAATTTTCTTTTTAAATGCCTGCATCCAGATATTTTCACATCTGGAACTGGCAGCGTGGCCACTTTCCTCATTGAAGAAAAGGACACCATCAGCTTGAGGGGTGAGATACGATGACTTCTTCGACAAATCTCAAGCAAACACCATTTCCTATAAGCTCTCAAATACCAGCAGCTCTCACTAAAGCCAACACAGTTTCAAAGTGCAGTGCCTTCTCATGAGACTCACACTGCACACCTCAGACCCCTACCAAAAGGCAAACTACTTTAACCCTCCATGCACCACCACCTGATCATTTCTGTAAGGACGTTTTTCTCTCATTCCTCATATTTCAGTATCTTCACTCCCTAAGGGATCCTTTCAGTATCTAAAGGAGGGGCTACAAGAAAGAAGAAGGCAGACTCTTTAGCAGGGTCTGTGGTGATAGGCACAAGGGGAAATTGTTTCGAACTAAAAGAGGGGAGATTTAGACTGGATATAATGAAAAAGTTGTTTGTTTTTTTTTTTCTTTTTTTTTTTTTTTTTTTTTTTTTTTTTTTTTACAGTAAGGGTGCTAGAGAACTAGAACAGGCTGCCCAGAGAGGTAGTGGAAGCCCCACAACTGGAGGCATTCAAGGTCAGGCTGAACCAGGCTGATCAAGCCAACTTGATCTAGCTGTAGAAGTCCCTGTTCACTGCAAGGGAGTTGGAGTAGATGATATTTAGAGGTCCCTTCCAACTCTTAACAATTCTGTGATTCTCAATCTTACCGGCTTCAATTTCTTCTGCTCACCACCTCTCTTCTCATTCTTTTTGTAGGTCTCATACGTAGTGGGATCAGTGCACCATAAGCATTCTGTCCACTTGCCATAGATCACGCACAGCTTCTTTCTGCTGCAGAGAGAGCAAAGGAGATTTAGCTTTCACTTCTTATAAAGCCTTCTATGCCAAGTCATGCAGATTCTGCTCTATAGCAAATACACAGTGTCTTACTCTGTTGTATTTTGTTTCTTTGCAGATTTCTTAGAAGCCATATATTAGATTAACGCAAAGATTCAAATGATTCACCTTCAACTAGTCTTTTTGGTATTCAGTCCTGCAGAAAAACACCCTCATGACTTATCACATGCTTTTTGCTATTGTTAAGATGAGTGTGGGTGCAGTTAGCCAACAGCTTACAGTATAGACCCTGAGAATCGTGTGACAGCTTTGGGCTTAAGTATTTCCAATAACTGTATTCTCATTATTTTAAACCGAAGACTGGAACTGTGACTGTGCAACAGCGAAGTCAGTTTCAACTACTCTGAATTTTCCCTGGATACCTTTATTTCAAGTGCCTGGACTGCAGAGTTTTTCCTAATGCTGCTTAGAAAGCTCATCCCAATAAAGGAATTGAACACTGACACAGAACAGAAATGGTTACAATCTACATTGCTAGCAACTTGGCAGTCCTATCAGTTGTGGTCACCAGCCAGCACTGAAGCAGTACCACAGTGCTCAGACAGAGAGGCCAGACTCATCACTTACTTCTTGTCCTGAATGTATCCCTCTACTCTGTGAAGCTCCTTCCCAAATAGTCCACATGGCTTAAAATTAAGGACACATTTATCTCCAGTACTGTAAAGGAAACAAGTACACACTTAGGAAGCAAGTCCCTAAACATGTAAATTACTTTTTTCCCCTTCTTTAATTACATGGAAAAAGCTAATATAAGGTGTAAGTAACAAGAGATAATTGTTTATATTATTTTTCTTTAACTATGGTTTATCTAATCAGGGCATTTTAAATTCCACAACAAAGGCAAAAAAAAAAAGAAAACAGTGCGCACAGAAAGACAGAATAAGCTCACAAAAGTCAACTGAAAACATGACCAAACTTCTGAATTTCACATATATCTAAAATTTACCAAAAATGTTAGGAATAAAATGGAATGCAGTCTTGCACACTGCCTAACCTACACCAATAACACACCACTTTTTGGATTAACATCTGTTTACAGCTAACTGGAATGAAATTAAACCTCATGAATGAGCTATACAGGAAAATCTAATTAACAGCATTCAAAAGTTACCTTTAAATTGCATGTCAATAATTCTCAACTAAACATTCTGCAAACACAAACTGGCATTATACCTCAGCATCTCCCCTACACTGAGATGTACCTATATGTAAACAATGTCTCCCAGTGAGGTATATGGCCAAGTTCCTATGTTAGGCACAAAGCATTCAGGGACCATCCTGGGTTGCAAGTGTGAATATAAGAGACAGACACGTAGATTTGATAAGATGGAAAGTATCAAAACAGCAGCCCTGCTGGATTAAAGCTCCCATCTATTGACAGGAGAACAGGTGCTGTATGACAGGTGCTGTGTACTTCTGTATCATTCCCCTCATTACAGGAGATCATTCTCTCCTTTATTTTATGTAAGGTAAAAAGCTTTTCTATAGGCAGTTGGCAGAGCAATTGACATGCTTTAAGTTCACGCTATATTATTACTCTACAGTCATTTCTCTGTGCTGAATCCTTATTTTAATGCATTCTCTATTATCAATAGTAAAAAGAGTGCCAAATCACAATCAACATGATGGAGGTCTGCAGCAAGCCTTCAAAAATTATTCCATGTAATAGTTCTGGAGTTATATTTAATTTCCATTCTCTGTCAATAGGATTGAATTTGAATAGGTAACTCAAGTGTAAAACCTTGGTAGCCCATAAGCCATCCAGTCCTTTGCCTTATCATTTATATTATTATGATACTAAGCCCAGTCCAATGAATAGTTTGCATTTGCAAGAAAATGGAAAAAAAAAATACTTTGGACCTACAAATGCAGAAGTGTGTGTCTCTGGGAAAAACTAAAAGTATCTGCTTTGTAACAAAAGTGAACAGGACCATGCACCAGCCCCCAGGATCAGCATTACCTGTGATTTACAATTTCTACTGTTCCATATTGTTCTAGCCACAGTTTACCAATAATTACATTATGTACACAACAGGTTGGATTTGTCCACGTGTAAGCTTCGTTATGTCTGCAAAGAAAACAGAAAAATAAATCAGCTTCTTGAGCTTGCAATGGAACCTAAGTCTGCTTTAATTCTATTTGTGGCAGGGCAAAATATTTAGCAGTCCTATGAACAGCCAGCAATTAACTTCAGAACTGAGAAGGAACAGGCTTTTCTTTATAAGCCAACAATGCACTGTATGTAAACACGAGCACCAGTTAATAAAGCAGTATCTCCTTTACTTTTCTTCCTTCTTCAAGAGTTGAAATAGCAAGTTGTACAGTTGCTGTGCTTTTGATTACAAATTCCAGCTCAATATAAAGAGTAGTTCAGGAATTCATCTGTTTCATTTGTGCTTCTAAAGCTGTCTGTGACAGAAAACAACACTCAGATGAGAATTGGACTGACAAAGCCTAACAGTGTCTCCTGTTCAGCTACTGCAGCAGCACTGCAAGCTTCTTCCTAAGGCACTTTCTTGTAAACCTGTATCATAATCTAGAGAGTATTTTTATAGCTGACCATGGACATGGGAGTTTTCCAGCAGAGGTTAGTCACCAGCAGACCTGAGGAAGGGTTGATACGAAGGCACTCCCACCAGAGTCTGTCAGACTAAGCCACTCAAACAATTTTTCATATAAACAGTGGGTAGTAAAGGTTTCTTTAAACTGAAGGGTGGGACCAGAGTCAGCAAACTGCATAAATAGTTTCCATGAACATGGCATCAGGCCTGCTCCAGTGTCACTGAAGGCAGTTTTGGGGGTGTGGTTTGGTTCATTTGTTTATAATCAGTGGGACACGATAGCACTACGTTCAGGTCTCATAAACATAGCATTTAAAAACCCAACTCATTACTTCATTTTTGTCTTTTTCCCAAAGATTCACTAAGAAGAAAAATTCCTAAGATTGAAGAATCTTCCATTTAGGGTTTGAGGTTTTGTTTTGTTTTTTCCCCCCAAAAAAAACCATTTTTTCTATCTTAGAAAATCCATCTTAGAAAAGCATGCGAACTATTTTCACAGAGAAAATGCAGAAACAAGTAGCATCCTCTCTAACAAATACCCTGTGCTTCTCCTTCCATTAAGTATGGAGAGAACAAATATTTAATATTGCCAACCGTCAGTTCCCAGCACAGAGAAAAAACAGATCAATGAAGTCTGACAATTTTCCACAGCAAACCATATTCAAGTATACTTTAGAATAATGACTACTCTTCAAGTGAAAAAAAAAAAAATCATCCCACCAGCCTTACTGTACATTTTTATTCATGACAGCAAAATCTTGTGGAGTATAAAATATAACACAAGAGACTCATGCCCCGTAGAGATTAATTGAAACATTTATTTTTGCTCGAAAAGTGGGGAAGAAGTGTGTTTCCTAACACAGAAAACACAGTCCTGGTTCTCACAAACGCAGCACTTAACGCTGATTGATAAGGCTGTTCCCTCAACAGATACTTAAGTCTGGCCCAGAGCAACTCTCAGACTACTCAAACCAACAGACTGGTATGAATCACAACATTAAGAGGCTCAAAACTGGAGCTCAGCTTCTGCTACTGACTTGATGCAAATATTTAAACCACATGCTTTAGTCGACGACAATGCAATTTAAATCTGTACTGTGATTTGATCAGGCAGAGCAGAAATTTTAATTCTTCTCCATAAAGGCTCTCTCCACCAACAAAGATTTCTGTCAAGTCTGCATTCTACATAAATGTTCATAGCTATTTCTATATTCAGAAGAGATTTCCTCTATTTACATCACAGTTTATATCCAAGACCAGTTCACATTTTTATAAGCTTTAGAAGTTTAGATGCCAGCAGCTTGACAAATAACTGTACCTCCAAAAAAAAAGAAACGCTACAGGAAGAGTCAGGGCTTGATAAGGCAGTCAAGTTGCCTCTTTATTGAAACCAAGTGCCTAGAAGTTTCATAAGATATTTATAAACAATCTCCAAGTTAGGCTCAAGGAAAGCTTTTGTAAGAGCACCTTTAAGCGTTCAATTGAAGAATGCTTCTGCTGTTATCAACTCCAGCATCCTCGTGACCTGCTCTGCAAAGCTCAGCAGTCTTTGTGCCACCAGGACACAACCAACTTACAGACAACGACTTAATTTGAGACATACTTCATTAGGAGAATGCCTTTCCAGATGATATGATTTCATGGGGAAGGTGATCATACACAGGGAATATTAAGCAGGTGACAGCAATCCTGATAAGCTTCTTGCATTCTGCTATCACATAAAGCAGCTATTCTGAAGCAGCAGTTCTTTTCACACAAACACGCAAGCACAGAAGTATCAACTTCTCATACTCACTTTAGAAGCTCCAAAGTAATCGTTCCCCGAGGCTCTGCTTCTATACTCTTTCCCCAGAACTTTAGCTTGGGGTAGATTGATCCATGAAAAATAAAGTCCTTATTGAGGCCTTCAGAATAAAATGCACTAATAGGTGGGTGGTGGCTGACTTGTTCAGATATAAACCTAAATCCTAAGTCCTCCCTAGCAACACAAAAAAGAGCATTAAACACTTAATCAACTTTTCTTTTAATGTCACAGGAGAAAAAAGTAACTTGATACTTTTTTTTAAAAGGATTTTTACATTACTCTGAAGGAGAGACTTTCCCTTTTCTACCCATGACACATTTGCAATTAATAAAATGAAAGCAATTATACTCTGAATACTTTTTCTCTTTAAAGACCTCTTTATACCCAGAAAAAATCCCTATTCAAATACCTAAGTGACTTTCTACCTAGAAAGGCACTTGAAGTAACTTTTGAACAAAACACCCAAACTCCCTGGGCAGGAGCAGAAGGTCCAACTGGAAACCATTTTCCCCACCACAGATTTACCTCCCCCATTTAAGCTGAAAGTCTCTCAAACTAATTCTTTTGAGATGATAAGCAAAGCCCTCTTAAAATTAGCTAACAGTCTCTGGTCAGGTGTGTTGGCAGAAGAACTTAGACCACTTTTTCCCCTGAACAAATGAAAGAATACCCGGCATAAACACAGAAATAAAATTGTTTTTATAACAGCCTTCCAAACATGTTGAGTTCGTTTGGGGAAAAGGATTTTAGCTGTACTCAGAAATATATTAAGTATATTTTAAGTGGATTTTTATTTATTTCAGTGAACAAACAACTCAACCATTATGACAGTCTGCTCACACAAATGGCCTCAGACCCCAGTTTAATTGTTACCTGGTTAATTCATAGGTTTCTCCTAGCAGTGGGTTAAATGGTTTGCCAGTTCTCTCCCACTGAGAAGCTACAGCAGAAACTGCAAAAGCAGCTACAGCCTACGAGCAAATAAGAACACATTGTTATGAGAATAATATGCTAAAACTTTGAGTTTAATATAGCTTTTGAATATTACAGTATTTTATCATTCTTCCAAAAAGAAAACTCCTTATACTGCTTAAGGCCAAAGTATTAGTATACCACAGGGTATAAGTAACACAGAAGTGGGGTAATAAAAGCATTTAATAAGCATATCATTTCCAAAAGGAATCATTTTCTGTAGTAAGTTTTGTCAGGTTATACGCTCCATGCTCCTCTCCTACCTCTAAAAATCACAGACCACTCAACAAATTAATTTAACGCTTGGGATCTACTCTGGAAAGCTCTGGAGTCTTTTGTGTTACCAGGGAAAAACACTTTATTTTAAGGTGATTTAAAGCCAAGATCACATCTTCCCAACACAAAAACACAAGAGTCACAGTTAAAGCAGTCCTAACCAGGCTGAGGGCCATGGGCAAGGTCAGTTGTTGCACTCCCGTGCTTACAAGAGCACCAGAGAAAGAAATGCACTCAGAAGAAAATTTGTCTTTAATATGAAAGATCCCTGGGAGAGAGAAACTTCTGAGCCAACAAGAAGCTGGTAGCTGGTACTTGCCTGCATTCTTTCCAAGGGGTCTGCATGACTACAAGCCTTGTTAATGAGGTATATATGTTCCATGTATTCTGTTATCCGTTGAAGGAAACTCAATGGCTCATTGAAGACAATGGGCATGGTAATCTTGGACAACTCCTGGATAACAAAAGCACAAGTTAACTTCTTAGACACAACACTAAGTTATCAACTGATAAAGCAAAGAATTAGAAAAGTTGTTAGTTTAGTTGTAGTGTTTTCAAAAGTCATTTGACAAGTCTACAGCAGAGCTCTTAGCTGCTAGCAAAGAAAGGTGTTAGAAACAGACTAACAAACCCAGAACCCAAAGAGCAGCCAGAAAGAATTTTAAAAATTGAAAAATTGATCCAGCTAATGCAGTAAATTCAAGACAAATGTTACCTTCTGTTGTGTTCTACATAGAGCAAAAGAGGTTAAAATTTCTGAAGATAGTGGCAATGATGTGGCAACCAGCTCACGACAAGTATTCAAGTACCACACATTTCTTCGAAATCCTCACATATCTATTTGCTTAAAATCTAACTATTTCACTGCAGGAATCACAAATTCTTTTAAAAAAGGAACAGTTATATAAAGAATACTATTTGAATTGCTCTAACAAATATTAGTGACTTTATTAAAACAAGCTGTTATTTGCATCAGTATGTTTCTCATTTCACATGTGGATACAAGACAGACACAAAGTTCATACAGAGATTTCCAGCTCCCCAGGGCTTCTACTATATCCTATCAAATCTGGTTGTTTATTAAAAAATTTGCACTAATGATTGAGCACTTCAACATTAACTTCTGATAGTTAATGTAACATTTTCAACACACTGTCACAGGCAGTAAGGAAAAGTTACTCCTGGCTACCCTGATGTGGCCCAGGCAAATCATTCTAGTAGATGTGTCAGTCTCCTAACCAAAGAAGTTTTGACAGTACTTTCATCTCTCGTAGATGACATAAGGTAGGCTGGCACAAGGGCTCACTGACTTGTCTGTTGCATTTATAAATACTGTACTTGCAGACCTAGAGTGGATATGAAGATAATTGCTTAACACTTCTAAAAAGCAGCTGTGGTACCAAGGCCCTCTGGTGCAGAAGATCATTTTCTTTGTAATTAAGAATGAAGTAATCAAACATGTAACTGAAGTCTCAAAGGATTAAAGAAAAAAAAGAAAACAGCACCGATAGCCAATTACAATGTGAGCATCAGGGTCCTTTAACAACACAGACCAAGGTAAAGCTCTCTTTCTGATGCCAAGAGAAGATCTTGTGATCCACTTATAGCACATCATTAACGGCCCAAATCAACACCCTGCAAAGAAACTCAAGCAAGTCCCAAAGCTTTCTTATCCCCTCAATCAGATGAAAGCCATTTTTTTTTTGGCATAAACTGCTTGAATTTTGAAAAGTCAAAGCCCTAAATCACAGTTTGCTAAGAACAGAATTAAAAAACAAGCAACCAACAAGAAGAAAAAAAAAAAGAGAGAGTGTTGTAGTATATTTAACTGTACTCTTAATGATTTTAGTCTAGCTCTTATAAGATAGAAATGCCAACCTTCATGCTCCAACAACTAAAGCAAGTGAGGCAATAGAGTTGCAGTTTAAGATTATGTTCCTTACAGAAAACATGCAAAATGCAGCAAGTATGTTCTGCATGCAGGTTTTAAGCAATGCAATTAATAAGTCAAAGTTAAGAAACTTAACATCAGCATATTTCATCCAGGCTAACTTACCAGTCCAATGCATTTTTTTAATATGCTCCACACACTAAAATCACTTCTAGAAAACATTGGGGCAGGTAGTGATGTCCTGTAATTGGAAAAAGAAACAACCTGTCAATGGAAGCGCCTTAAACAAGGAAGATATTTTAATTTATAGGTACCAAAATACTTAATAAAGGAAACAGAGCATTCATCTACTCTCGATGCAGGAAGCAGACAAGCAAAACGTGTTCAGTTTCACAGAAATAACAGAAATAACCCCCTTCCAATGGTGAGAACAGCAATGCCCCCAGAAGATCACGAGCCAGCACATACTCGTGCTCATTTCCTACGTAGTACTGTGCATTTACCTGTGTCTCTTAATTCCATTTTCTTGAATCTCTGTCTCTCCATTATGCTTTTCAGTCCTGTTGCTTTGGTGTGGATCTAGGTCAAGCATTTCTGGAACCTTATGATTTGCTTCTGAAAAGTCCCCTGAAGAATTGTCAGAGTCAAAGCCTGTATAAAAACCACAAGGCAGTAACTTGCTTAGAACCACAGAGTGCCATTCACATTTTGCAACTCTCACAGCACAAGTGCACTCATATGAGGTTATTTTATTTTAAAAAACGGCGTGAAGAATCTCTGTTAAGTGACTGAATTTCCAAGAGTATTTAGAGCTGAGAGTGCTTGAATCTAATGCAGCACTTAACTACTTTTTCACACTGCCGAATCTAAAACCAATTTGGAATCTTACAAGTTCTTCAGCAGCTCCTAATCAGATTAGCTATAATGTCTCTTCATCAGAAGTGCAGTGTGATTACAATAATTTTGTTACGTGGTTTTCCCTAAAGACCTTAAAAAAAATGAACTTAGCCTTCTTACACTACCAACAGACAAAGAGCAGTAAGGAGGAAAAAATGTCCATTTCACAATTCAGTGGCAAACATCTGTACTGCTAAGAGCACCAGAAATGTAGGCTGTCTAACTGCTTTGTGCCATCCACGTGTGCAGACATCACACAAGAACCCAAACACAACAGAGCAAGGTTTTCAACTGCTGAACTTGCAGTGCTCAAGTACACAATACTGCTTTTGCATAAACATACAGGCACTACTCCAGTCAAAACCAACATAACCTAGATGACATCAGACATTAGGTCACACTTACTCCTACCTTGATCTCCCAGAAAAATTACTTAAAGCCTACACTGTAAGAAAGTCTGCATGCAATCCAATCTCATCCTTTATTTCGGAGACCAACATGAGATTAGCTTAGAACAACAACAACAACAAAATGCAGCTGGTCCTGCAGCCAGCAGAGCAACCTTGGAGAAAGTTTTACAAAGACGACTTCAATATGTTTAAGCAGAAACAAAAGCCTAGAAAAAGTTTACACGTGTCATACAAGTGTTAGAAAAACAAAGAACACTGGTAAGGGATGGGTCTAAGAGAGAGAAAATGCCAAAATATTTTGAGGGAGAGGCTATTTAGACTTGGAGATTGCTTTGGGGATTTTTGTTTTGCTTTTTGTGTTTGTATTCCTTTCATTCCAGCTATCACAATCTGGGCAACCACTGTTCTGTGCTGACAGTTACCATCACACCTGGCTGCAGCCAACAGTAAAGTCCAGCTGTGGGTACAGAAAGAATCCCAAATGTTACAAAGCATGTAAATACTTTAATGGAGTAAAGAAAGCAGCTTTGACAGACTGTTTCAGTTCTAGAATAAGTAAAATGTAGTGATCCCTTGTCATTAACTTTTAAAAAATAGAAAGTCTAGCATAAGTAATAATTCAACTTCTCTTTTTATTAATGTCTCCAATAGAGTGCTTTTACTTTATCAGAGGAATTCATGCAAGACATACATACAGAAAAGTACATTTTTTGCAGGGATAAAAACAATGGTAATAACACCCAAAACTACAAAATGAAGTACCACTGATATGATCTTGTTAGGTAAAGAGCAGATGGTAGGAGGCAATGTCATGTACTGAACCCTCTCCTACACTTTGATGTCACAAGCAGGTAATTATACAGCAATCACACTTAGCAGGTCTTAATTGGAAAACATGAGGGTTATATATATCCAGGTCATGAAAACAAAGATTACTCTGAAACATCTGTCTTTAAAGAGAAAAAATACCTGTCCATCTTCAGTCAACCCACAGAAAAAGAATATTTATATATTTATATTTATGGACAAGGAGATGGAAAAGAGAAATACTGTAGACTATAAAGAAATACCTTTGACTACTGAAGAGGAGAAAAATGTGTGAGCTTTGAGGCACGTGTGCCCTCAGCCAGAACACTGCTCCAGCACACACAGCACGTGGAACACCATCCCATTTAGTGGGCACTCCCCTGAGTTAAACATGAGCCTTTCAACTATGCTTTCAATCTTAACTAACAGCTGGCTTGTCTGCTGCAAGCCCAAACAGAAGTTTTAAAAGCTTTACTCGATGAAATTCTAGATATTATAGTTCTGAGGAGAACTGTCCTGATGATGTTCTTCACAGAGGAAATACTGATTTGGAATGAAAACACTTTACTGAAGTGCTCTGTTAGAGCTTTTCTAAGTTCCAGAAGTCTTTCAAGCTGCCATTAAAAAAACCTTTAAGTTGCAAAACTGGGTATATGAGCCTCAATACAAGTCAGCTTTTGTAGTGAAAGGCTACAAGGAAAGAAAAGACAAATGCGACTTCAAAAGAGGGAGAGGGGACCAGACACAGAAATCAAGCTTCAAAAATTAACTGAATCCAAAGTCCCAGCTTCTATGCGTTAAGGGTGAAACAAAGCTTTTAAAGTCTTAAATTGTCAAAGTCAAATATTTAAACTGGTCACCAACATTAATCTATTTCAAGAGCTTAAAAGAAAATTGACTTGCCAGTAGCTCTGGTTTTCATAGTCTTCTTCTTCCCCATCCTAAAGATGAAAGTCCACCAAGACTACATTATACATCCAGCTACGAGGGAGCAGAGCAGCACAGTGCTCTGAGTCACCCACGGAGACACAAGACTGCCCTTTCATACATGCAGCAGCTTCCTTAAACACTAATTAAGCTTTGTCATTCCAGACAGAAAGAATCAAGATAGCACAGCAGCGAGAACCTTCAGACCTAAAAAGGTCCCTAAGGAGTGCGAGTAAATATGCTGGAAGTGTACACAGCAAGTAAAACAAGAAGTAATTTCTCTTTGGCCACAAAGTACTATTTCTCCAATTCCCAAAACAAGTCAGTCCTCCCAACACCGTATCATCCTGCTTCCAACAGGAGGCAGCCTGGCCCTTCCCAAGGTTTGCAGCACTTCAGCACTGTGGCAGGATCTGCTGATTCAATCCAACCATCAAATATATACATTTGGCAGCAGACACCCCACTTCCTCCTCCCCAAGAAGCAGCAAGTTTACATTCAACAAGAGCCAAGCAGTAGGAAACAGAAGGGCAACCTGCTCACACACACTGGGGCAGATTAACCTACAGACACAGAACAGATTTCCATGGAACTGCAGGTTAATATCTAAAAAAGTGAAACAAAACTATTCAAGCTTGTCGAAAACCTATTTATCATCTTGGTAACCAGTTAAGCATTTTGCTGTTCTGTGGCAACCCTTCCACAGAGCACTCTGTCAGAGAGATATCTGACAGAAGTAATGAAGGATAACGGCTGGCACAGCAGAACCCAACAGAGCAGTCTTCAACAAGTTCAAAATGGGATTAGTAATCCCAAGGTGACATGGGTCAGAAGCAAGTGCTCAAAGCCATGTGCTCACATAAGATTTTGAAGAATCTGAATTAATCAAGGAATTCACCTGAGCCAGTCTCAGAGAAGATTACCTCCTTTATCTGAGGAAAATCAGGTGCTGTGCTGTCAAGGAGTGACATCACAAGCGACATTTCCAAGATGCCCACAGTGAGTACTCAATCCTGAAGTAAGGATGTCGTGTGTCCAACTGATCAGCAACGGCAAATGCCTCTGAATGCAAAGCAGCATCACTCCATGGAAACTCTCCAGCAGCCACAAACTGATTCACCACCTGTACAACACAGTCCATCCTGGAGGCTTACAGGTGCACACATCATCCAGACAGGGTCAAACCAGCTGCCAGCAGGATGACTCCCAACCACACAGCATGCAGTTCCATCACATGAGCATGACTTTGGGATGTGATGGGGACAGTGTCAGAAGCAGGAAACTTCTCAGCCTAAGAGACTGAACTCATCACAAATCCAAAACAAAACAAAAACAGGGGTCTCTGATGGGTAGATTTCCAATCTAGAAGCGAATGCAATCAAGTAGTAACTACAGAAAAGTTGTGTCTTCTTCAAGGAGGAACTCACATTTTAAAAAGAGACTAAGGTTGCTGCAGAACTCTAAAGCATAACTTTCCATGGAGTTTCTCCACCCTGCTAAGCCAGGTTTGCTATTTATAGAGCAGAAACCACAGTATCCCAATTACTAGAATGAGGGAACCTGTGGGAACACACTGTAACTCCCACTGGGGAATGCAGGGCCCAGGACAATGGGGAAGCAAGTGGAGAAGAGCACAGGGTACACAATGTTTTCATCTCAGCATGGAAATGAGACACAGATGGAGAATGTTCCTGGTAGCCACGTCACAGTCACAGACTTAGGGGAAAACCAGCACATGTCTGAAGTTGGCTTCTGCCCATTTAGTGATCTGAATTAAAGGATGGAGAGTATGCTTGGAAAGAACAGACTGAGGAGTCTGCCAAGGGCATTTTTTAAAATCAAAACTTGGAACTTCAAATCCTCAAGTTCTTACTGTGGAACCCAAAGGCTTACCTTGACTCAGAAAGGACCTCAGTTCTGAACTTGATCTACTGGGGATACACTTAGCGTGTCCAGACCATCCAAAAACTAAAATAATAGGCACAATCAGGACCCACTGGAATCTAAAAAATTCAAGAAAGCACTGTCTGAAAGATACACAGTCCACAGAACTAACAGGAGCAAGGAGCTGCTGCAGGCACCAGCAGTTTGGGAAGATGAATGCAGAAAGAGCTGTTCATAGTTGTTAGCATCACATTTATGTATGACCTGGACAAGACACAGAGACAAAGAACAAAGTCTAAACTTGATTAGGTTTGTGCAAGTAATCCATCAAACTGTCAGTAAGTTCTAAAGCATCTAGCTGGAAGACGAGATGGAACATCTGTATTTAAAGACAGTCTTAAGGGAGAAAGAATCTGAAACAAACTCTTCCAAACTCAGCACTCCTGTTAAACCAACACCTGTGGGTCACACTCCAGGGCAACGTATGCAGGGAAAGAAGCTGAACCACATTTTAGTTTCTGGAGCATCTGCAGCAGACAAAACAGCTTCCATCAGAAGAGGGCTGTGCTGAGAGCACATGAAGACATCTATCTGTTGCTTTGAAGCTTCTCTCCTCTCATTGCACCTCTCCTTGTGGAAGAGTCAATTTAGGACAGGACAAGGAGTGCTCTCAGAACTGATGTACAATATCCCACCTGGGAGCAGAGGGAGCAAAGACTGCAAGGCACAAGAACACCTCACACACAAAAGCTTTGAAACCATTACCTCCTCGAGCTCTTGTAGGGCAAATCAACCTTTTGGGGCTGAAAAAAGAAAATCCAACTATTCAAACAAAGATGAATCAAAGACTGTGGGCTGTGTACTTCTGCAGCCAGAAACAGGGGAACACATCAACACTGAAGCTGTGAGACAGACCTCGTAGTTAGATGCACATTTCTGTTCATCTTTTCAAATGGATTAATTTGTAGTTCACTCATGGCTGTGGTTCCTGAGCTCCTGGAACTGTAAGATTACCAAAGGTGTACCAGAACAATCTGCTGTGTTTTCAAATTTTTTTATTTTTTTATTTTTTTTACAGTACAGCACTGATTTACAGAAGAATTTGGAGAACTAGCCCTTATCACTTCTAACTAGCATGAACACAATCCACATTTCCTTCTCCTCTCCCTGACATAATTGTGACAAGTCCTATACAGCCTACAGCTTGCTGTCAGTCACACTGCTTCAACCAGCCCCGTTTATTCCCCACAGCAATCTCCAACCAACCATGTCTAAGTCCACCTTACCCCCCTGCACCTACCATGCTACTTCCATTCCTCAGCTTCCACGCTTCCCATTATTCTCCTTTCATTCCCTTGATTTTACATCAAGCAGTCTACACTCACCATTGCCAGCATTTCTCATTTCACCTCCATTACAAAATTTCGAAAGAGATATCTAAGTGGAAAACTCTTAACTTCTTTGGGATCTTTAAAATGATTTTTTTTTTCTTAAATTACAATACTTTAAGCACTTGATTTCATCCTACAAGTAACCATTCATCCTTATTAGTTCAAAGAAAAGCACTATTTGATGCAGTGCTCAAATGTGATGCAATTCCCATCTGCTTTTCTAGTAGCAGCACAGGATTACAAAGCCTTTTGGCTCCCTGTGTTGAAAGCACGATTCTACAGCAATCTGCAGAACAGTAGAAAAATATTTCTAATTCTTTGGAATAAGTTTTTCATTAAAATAAATAAATAGCGGTAAAAATAATCTACAGAAGATGCTTCACTTTTCAAACGGTCTTAAAAGCATTACTTCTCAAGCTGCAATATAATTACCCATGTTTCACAGAAAATTGAAAGCAAGACTAAAGGCCTATTGTAGTGATAAAACAATAGCCAGCACTGAGCTTTAAAAAATAAAATATTAAAGAAAAAATTACTTCCAAGGTGAAGCCTGAACCTTAATTATAATTCTTCCTTTCTTCTATTCAGAAAATCAGTACTTCAAGTTTTACCAGAAGCATTTTCTTTCCCTTGTACCTTAACAGTAATATATTACCAGTACCTTACCATGCACACAGTGCAGTTCACAGCTTTTTTTCCCCCATTCCTTCTTTTTGGCACCGTGCCCATTACTCACCCGTAACGGCATCATAAAACTCTTCTTCACTATTCATCCTTCAGTGTGAGATCTCTGTACAGCCAGTCCAGCTTCCTCTAATGCATCGTTGAATTTGATTTAGAGATTGAGGATCTATATGCTTCTGAAGTCGTCTTCTGCAGACACCCAGATGCTTTAGATGATCTATTTGACAAGACAGGGAAAAAAAATTAGCAACTTCCATGCTTCTTGCATGCACAAACACACACACTTGACAAATACTGATTTTCCTATTTCTCCCCATGACAAAAGCAAGCCTTGGGTTCTCACATTCATGATAAACAGCCACTGTGGTACCAAAGTCATTCTGAAGATTAATGCTTCCTACCACAAGACCAACCAATGTACTACGCCACACTTGTTCATGTTTGCATAGAACATTATTGTAAACTATGCCTTATTTACTGAAGTTAAGTTTCAGACAAGTACAGCTGGAAGGAGATGAGAAGTGAGGGAAGAAAAAGACAGCTGGCAAAATAAAAATTCCTCTTCAGCAAAGAGAGAAACCTTACTGCATTCTTAAACAGGAAAGCCAGGAACAAGTAAAAGAACCTTATGAACCCCAATCTCATTGTTGCATAAAAACGTGGGGCCCTGCTGCACACCATGCACAACTTACAGATTTATGAAGCATTCCAGCTCTACTTTATGGACAGACTACATTAGATTTATTCCAGATGGTTGGCAATGCTGTAACATAAACATTTTTACTTCACCCAATTTAAGTCAAAGCAGAAGCATCAGAAAATGCAGTTCCCACTGACTGTGAACATTCCCCAGGTACCACCGCTGAACCAAGGCACAGCGCTAAGCGACAGCACGGCACGTATCGATATCTCCTCCAAACCAGCCTCAATATTTTCTGATCCTTGAAGATCTCACTGCTTTTGTGGGAGTAGCTTTTTCAGAGTAATTACAACTTGCACAGTTCCATTCCAATTAAGAGAAACAAAGGCAGAAGCGCACTCTGTTCCCAGCAGAGGAGCTTGCCATGTTCAAGGCCAATTCCTTTGCTTTCTCTCTGCAAGACATCAAACTGCATGAGTCCCCCTGAGCTCCAGGTCCTCTCACCTCACTGCCCAGAGCACAGCTATCCAAGTGCCTCACGCAGACTGTCCTTCCAGCTGTCCATTCAGGGGGAGCTCAGACAGCCTATTTCAGAACTCTGTTCACAAATGCAGTGTTGACCATGAAGCATTATGGCTCTCAGTGCCAGGTATCTGACACTTTTCCCTTAGGAACTACCTGTTTTGCCCACCATCATAAGATTTTATACCAATCTCTGCATCATGGTTACTATCTCAGCTTCCTCATGATCTTCAGCAACTTCTCCCTTACAAGCCCTCACCTCCACAAGGCCAAAACCTCGTGCAGCTGCTTCTCTTGCCTCTTGCTACACTGCTGTTGCAATTGCTCTCAGCTGAAGGCAGTTTCCTTCCCTTTTCCCTGTGCTTCAGTCACAGACCTTTAAGCCCTTTAAGCAAGAAAGTTGAAGGTTTATCAGCAACAGATTTCTGCCTCGAGTTTGTCACGCTGCCTCAGTCTCCGAGGGAAGGATGCAACAGCTCAAAACACCAACACACCCGAGCCAGGGATGCAGGAAGACTTCCAGTGCAAGGCTGCCAGCAAGTGCTCTGCTTGAAGAAGGAAAGCAAGCAGGAGTTTTGCTTCACAAAGGTACAGGCAGTGCAGGCTGCTGGCAGAGAACCAGAGACAGGGAGAAACTCTTCAAGAACTGCTTCAAAAGCAGCAGCTAGCCCAGATTTCTGGGTGAACTGAACAGGATGCTACGCCTCTTCTCAAAACAGCAGCAGAATTAATTACACTGCTCTAAATGTCTACTTCTATTAATGAAATCTCCAGCCACAGCTCACTACCAGCAGGCACTGGCAGCAGGGTCAGCCATGTTACCTGGCCCAGCAGGAGCCCAGCCCTGCCTGCAGGGGATGCTGGCTCACGCCAGTGCTGCAGCCTGAGCTCCTCCGAGCTTTCCAGCCCCACCAGCAAAGTATCTGGCAGGATCTCTTCTGGGTCTCCAACTACATCACCTCTCTGATGAAAATCTGTCCTTGTGGATGTAACTGCATTCATCTTTCAGCTGGGGAGGGAGGAGAAGAGAGAATCCTAGGAAAACTATTGCTTTCAACTGTCTGCAAGTGTTTTGCCCTTCTAGCAAACCAGCAGCCAATATTTCCAGAAAGAAATCTGTGTGTGCACAACATACAGCTGTCTCATGGTCAGCACTACAATTCCTTTATTTTCTCCATGCACTCTTGCATCTTCCATCTTCATGATGCAACAGGATGGGCTGTAGGATTCTGTTCTGAATCAGACCTGCAACACACACAGCAGTTCAAAACCCACCCACTTGGTTAACACACAACGCACACACTCCCCCTAGCCAGACACAACCACACACAAAACACATCCTGGCAGCAGCTCCAGCATGCCACAGTCCTCTATGGGAAGCACTGAGGAATAAAAACTATCACTTATTGATAATAGGGAACTGGCATTTTTAGGAGCCTTGAACAAGGGCATAGAGATGAGCACCAGCTCCTCCTCTCCTGCGCAGCAGTGGTGGATGTGCAGGATTTGCAAAGTGGAACTTTCACTACACAGACAATGAAGCTTTCCTCTAAAAAGAGCCTCCAAATACAAGTGAAGGAACTGCAGGGCATGACCTGAGTGAACTAAAAGTACAGGCTATGCTCTGTCCTGTGATGTGCACCCCAAGCTGATGCTTAGTTGAGAATGAGTTAGCTCCTATCCCTGTAAGTTACAGACTGTAACAGTGCTGTAACTGTTACCTAAAGAACAAAATATTCATGGAAGTCACTTTAAGTAATAGTCACAAATTGTTTCAAGGCGTTAGGAGGATTTTAAAAAGGATAAAGTGATGCATTCTGCATCAGCGTTGCACTAGGAATAACTTAGCACTCACATCACTTCTCTGAAATCAGCTCTTTTACTTAGCAGAGACTAACATGCATTTGCATGCATATGAACACAGAATGATGGCAGCACTTAGCGCTCACAAGCCAAAAAGCTGGAATTAAGCCCTCTGCTCTCCTTAAAAGCAACAGCAAAAAGTTACTTTCAACCAGGCTGAAACGCCAGAAGACAAAAACATCCTGTTTGCTTCATGTTCAGCATTTGTAATCTGTATTTCCTCCTTCATGCCCATCACGTTCTGAACAGGATTCCCTTTCACACCAGCAACTGCAGTCAGCAGCTTTTATCAGAACTGCAGCAGAGCTGTGCAAGGAAGGGTGCCACACTCCCACGCCAGCAGCCCGTCAGGACTAATTCCCAGCCCAGAAAATCTGTCACAAAGCATAAACAGGGTCACTTCTGTTAGTCCTGCACTGCAGATGAAATACAAAGTGGATGGAGATGTTCTCTTAGCATTCTATGTATGTAACAGTTTTCCAGACAGGAGCTCTCTTCACTTCTTGGAAATTAAGGCTGTAGAGAGCCCACAGCCCTTAGTGCAGGTGGAAACGAGCTTACCAGGCATCACCTTAAAAGCCAGTGCCAAAGGCTGGGGATCACAGCCCAACAGTGCTGTCGCATTTATGACTAAAGAAAGACAGTGGAGAAACCATTTTATTAACAAGAGGAAAAAGCTGCAAGTAAAGGCATCTGAACTGAACTGGAAGTTTGAGATGTAATGGTGACAACACACTGCTGACCATAAGCACACACGCGTTGTGGTCTGCAAGATGAACAACAGAGCTCATCGAGTTTGTCATATTTTAAGGCTCCAGATTGGTAAATACTCACTTGGTCAATACTCATTTGATTTATTAGGGGTTGTGTATGCACGCATATAAACTGCCACATTTCTTTCTATAACAGATTGATTTCCCTACAGGAGAGATGCTATTTCTGAAGGTCAAACTGAAAGACAACAGAAATTGAAAGAAAAGATCATATACAACAAACAGAGGAATACCCTTCCCAACAGTACCACTTCATAACTGCTGGCAGATCTGTACTGCAGACTGGATTACCTTCTATTTTGCTCAGCAATTCTCCGCACTGGGTTGTTAAGAATACTCACAAGACAATTTCACTCCTTAAAATGACATTTAAAGTAACAGAAGACAACAAAGTTCAGCACAATCTGCTGAAGGAAGCCCTCAACAGGCTGCTTGGGCAGAAGCCAGTTCTTCCAGTCATCGTGCTTATTTGCATGCCAGGGACCACAACATGCAAAACCAGACTGGCTAAGAGCTAAGCATGTGAAATCCAGAACTTGGAAGATCTTTAAATCCAAGACTACCACTCTCTAGGACTACCACTCTGCAGCTGTGCACCCACTGATGCTGTGCAGCCTTCACAAACAGGTGACACAAGATACCAGGAGCTCTAATAACAGTTTAGAAATGTGAATAGCAATGCTGAAATAGAAATTCCACGCTGCTCCCAAGCAAGCAACCCCAAAACCTGAACAGGAAAGGGGCTGACATATCGCTGTCTACATGGGCACAAGTTCTCTTCTGCACTTTTGTTATTAAAAGGTGTTATCAGTGCTGCATAATTAGTCAAAGTACAATAATCCGTGGCACGCTCAGTCTTCACACTTTGGCCCTGACTTTGCACAGTACCAGACTTTGTAAGGGCCTTCATGAAGCACCTATCTGCTGAATGTGGTCAGTGACATGCACCTGGGTGCCTGCATGAGAACTGATGCACACACAGCTTTTGAAGGTCGACTCTCTGAAGCCAAAGGTGTGAGACCCACTGCCTGGCGAGAGGCCACTGCCTGCTCTCTGGGACTTGCATGCTCCAAACCTACATGCCAGAAAAAAGAAAAAAAAAAAAAGACCAAAAACCAAACTGCTGTATGTCTGTCTCACGAAGATCAAAGATACTGGATCCTACCCACTGGTACATCAATTAAAAGGAAAAAAAAAAACACCACACACACAAAATACTAAGAGCTGTCCAAAAATAAACCTCTAAGAGCTAAACATGCCATTACCAGCATTTTGTTAACTACCATAACTAGTTACTCCGTACTAACTTGTTCTTCCAGGTTACTCCTCAACAAAGCCCCCGCTGGTTAACCAACAGCAGGCACTCCTGCTTGAAGAAACCTTCACCCTGCTGCAGCAAGGCCAGCTCCCAGGGCTGGAGCCGCTCACCCCGCTGGAATGCAGCTCGACCAGAGCCACGCTCAGCAGGGCTGAGGGCTCCACCTGTGCTGTCCCACTCCTCCACACCTGAAGCTTTACATCCTGCAGCAGTTCTGGAAAGCAAATGCTTTGTTGACACCATTCTGCTTCCTTTACAAATCCTGCTTTTTCTCTCCTAAAGCACAAGTTGAACTCTGAGAACACACAAAACACCAGGACCCGTTCATCATACAGCCACTGAACCCATCTGTGAGATCAAGGGGCACTTCAGGGAAACCACTGATGGAAACAGCAAGCAGTTAGGAAAATAAACAGAGCTTGGCCAGCACAAGCAGGTGGGGTGTTAGAAGTTCAAGCCAGTGGAATTAGAGTGCCACCAAAGAATTAATGAACCAGCACATTCATTAGTTTTTTCACATGCCTAGCAAGGTTTTGCTGGATGTGCAGTTCCATAGCAAATTGAGTTTATTAACTTGAAAGGAGAATACTTGCAACCAATATAGGAAAAAAAGGGTTAAAAAGACAAAAAAAAAAAAAATCAAGTGAGGTTTTCATCACAAGAAAATAATGAAAATTTTCTATCAAGTCTCATATGGTAAAAACACTGCATGAATGTTGCCAGAGGGAAGGAATAGAAGAGGCAAAACCCCCGAGCTCTACAAGGACACTCAGCCTTCAGATTTTTGCTTTTCTTTAATGGGTCAGAGTGGCACAAGCTTAACTTCATAGAAATAGCTTGGTCAGAATTTAAAGCTAGCTCGGTACAAAGGAAAATTAATTCCACAGCCTGTTTAATCCACCTAACTACATATGTAAATAAAAAGCAACATTTCCATTAGTTTGATACCCTGGGCTCAGGACGCAGCTTCTGTCCAGAAACAGCCCCCAGAGGAGCCAGGGGAAGATCAAACCCACACAGCTCTCACACTGGCACTGAAAACAAACAAACAAACAAACCACAGCAGTCCTACAACACCACTGCTGAAAAAAGACCCAACCCCACCTTTTCTCAAGTTGCCAGCTGAAATAAAGCATAGCTGCTGTACTTCAAGGGACAGAAATAAATAGCTTGAACTAGGAGATAAATATTCATGGGCCTTTGCTTCGTATATATCTCCTGAAAGCATCACGCTGCAGTGTTTCATCTCTCAATGAAAGCTTCAGCAAGGATGAATCTTAATTGACTCATGAAATTAGGTTACCGACAACAGTGGATCTAAAACATCTATAAAGAATTGCCAGGAAGTCATTTTAATTGGCAATTTAGATGCCTGCTGTAATTATTATGCACTCGAAATCTCTTCAGCCGGCGAAGAGCTACACAGATGGCAGAATCCAGGAGAGGATTTTATTTACCAAGTTACAATTGTTTCTTACTTCAAAGTAACACAACAGCATCTTCCACCAAGATGTCTTGGCAACACGACACTCACTCGGTAGCCACAGAAAGAAGGGGCAGAGACTTCTCAGGTCCGTTCAACAGCACACAGTGAGCAGAGGCAGCTCAGAGCCTGGCCCTCTGCCACTTCCCAGCTTCTCTGCAGGCTGCAGCTATCCCTATTGTGGGCCTTAGTGGGGCTGGGAGTTATTAAATGCCCCGAGGATGGATGTGTACCTGTGCTGGGCCTGATGGGATGGAGCTGATTTCCTTCCTAGCAGCCTTTGTCCTGCCACAGTTTGGGCTTGGGACCAAAATCTCACTCCTGTGAGCACCTGTAGGTAGAGCAGAGGCTGGGAGGGAACACAGCTGACCCAAATTAATTTAGAGCTCAGTTTTAATACAGAATCCACCCAGCTATCTGCCTGGTAACATTAACCCTTGCAGATAACAAGCGGGTTGTACAGCACTTAGAAGTACGTTTAAGACAAAACAAAGCCATATGTACGAAGTTATTTCCATCTCTAACTATAGACAGCAAATTTCTTTTACCATTAAGCATCTATCAGCAGCTTTACTGATGTTGTGCAAAGCCTACACGGAACGCGTGTATGGAGAAGCAGCTCTGCTCTAACAAAATGTAAAAAATCTGGAGAACACACACACTGCTGTGACCGGCACGTATGTGCTGGTGAGCTGACCCCTCAGCAGCCTTAACACATACAAGTTTTTTTAATTGGGAGTTATTAAAAGGACTCTTGTTTTCACTGGGTCACGCTGGCACACTGCAGGGAACAAAGGCTGTGCTGGCCCCGCCGCCTCGCAGCCCGAGCGGGGCAGGTCTGGAGCACACAGACATCTCGGGATTCACACGCCTGCCTTCGTTATGCTTTCCATATAATAATTAGTTGTGACCTACCACTAGGACCCAAACACAATGAGCTATAGTAACAGACTCTTCTGGAGCCCTGACAAGTGACTGAGAAGCATTAAGACGATGCCAGTGGGAACGTAACGAGGTTATCAGCCCACCAACAGGTGCTGCTACACAAATCCCATGAGCACACAGAGCCCTCTGGAACACCTCACAGTTCCACACCATCCCAACAGGCACAGCCCTTATCTCAGCTAAAACTGAACAGCAGAGCAGAGGAACTGAACTCAGAGGGATCCCACGGCTCCAGGTTTCCACGAGATGTGACGCTAAGCATGGACCTTACACAGCCAACAGTTCGGGACCAAAGACCAAGGCAGCCAGGATCCTGAGGTCCAGATGCACTTCTGCAGCTGCAGGAACAATTCATCTTCTGTGCACACTCCTGTCAGACTGACAGACCATCACAGGAAGAAAACACTATCCAGCCCCCTGCGTTTTCTGAATGGAGGGCAGCTGTAATTCACTGAAAATCTGTCTGATGAAATTACGTGCATAATAAAATATACTGAAATAATCTAAAGGATCTGTCTGGACAAGCAAATGAATTTTCAATTGTAACTGTATAAAAAAAAAAAAAGGCAAATTTAAGTAAGCTCAGTCTGTTCTTATCTTATTGATCCTGAAAAGTAAGGCATTATCTTTGTGCACTGAATCAACAACACGTTTTTGAAGAGTCTAACTGAGAGCAGTGATAAGGCACATCTGACACATCCTAACTGCTTGCTGCTTCCACGCAGGGAGCCTTTAAGGCTACACAGTAAATAATTACATCACCATACGTTCCTCTGCATAGTAAGTTGTTAAAAAATAGAGGCTTGAGATCATGTATTTTTTAATTTCAATTACAAAGAGGCCTATTCCATAAAGAGAAAACATTTTAGATATCTCACAGATAACAGACTGAACATTAAGCATTTAGAAACATCATCCCAGTGTCAAGGACAGACGTTTCTTTTCAGGTGCCTTTGTGACTCAAGCAACATCTGATGCTGAGCAGAGGACTACAGCAAAGCCAGCTTGTCAGTGGAAGCCCCAGTTATCAAGTGGCATGATGCAACACTGCACTGTCCAAGAACATGTTATTTCAAATACCAAAGGTAATCAATTATCTGCTAAAAAAAAATCAGTGTACTTGCACGTGAATTTAGCTTTTAAACAAAAAATCATCTGGCTGGCACTACAAAGAGTTATTTAAAAATATAGCCTTATCAAAGCAAAAAATCCCTACTGGTTTGTTTTCCAGCCAACACTGAAATAACAGAGAGCTGCTGAGCTTTCCACCTTTGTTCTAGGTCAGCGTGTGTGAAGTTCACACAGTAGAATTCACACGAAGAAAGACTCAAAGAATTAACAGTTTCAACCATAGGACCTGTCAGCTTCAGCAGGAACGCATCACAGAGAGCTCTCACAGCTCTAAAGCTCAGCTAAAGAAACCACCCAACAGTGAAAACTACCCTCCATGATCACAGTGACCAAATCAAAACATTTGCATAGATGCCAGCAAACAAATAACTACTTGCACCCCACTCCACTTTCTTGTTTCTCAGTATCCCATGAACTGAAACCTTTAACCTAGCCTTCAGCTACTTCCAGGCATCGTTTGTTATTTAATCATCATTTTCTGCCTTGAACTTTTGTCTCCTGTTTATGAGGTTATGCTGGAATGGATAAAGAGCTCATTTTGGAAAAACCAGTGTATTTACTCCTGGACAGCAGATGTCTCAGCGTTTCCCCCTGAGCACTCCCTGACATTACAAGTTCACTACAAGGTTCAGCACAGCAACACCCAGAACTGCTCCTGGGCTTATCGCAGACTGCCCTCAACTTTCTGTCACGTGGTCAAAAATCTGTACAAGTTGACAAGTATCCCAAGCAAAGTCATGTTTCCAGTCACTGAAACCCAGAGGATTACTTAAGGATAAACCTCCGCTCAGAACTTCTTGCTCCCGCGCTAGTTGAGCCAGTTCTCCAACTTCCACCCCACAGCGCAGCACAGTTGGAAGCGACCCAAGGCACTGCTTCCAGAAATTGCCCTGAGGTTTTAGAAGTCCCAGCGCATACTGGGACAGAGCTCCTAAGAGCCACACATGTGGCTGCCCCCTAATATCAACACAAACGTGGAGTTACTGAACTTTGGAAGGTTAAGTTGGAAGTGAATTTTTCTTGCATGAGTTTTTTTTTTGCTTGATAAAAGGAAGTGCTACGAGGAGAACACTGCAGTGATGCCACCCCACACTGCAGAGTGCGTCTCCTTTTCACAGAATCACAGAATTACAGGGGTTGGACAGGACCTCTGGAGATCATCGACCTCAACCCCCTGCCAAAGCAGTTCCTTACAGCAGGTGACACAGGTGGGCATCCAGAGGGGTCTGGAGTATCTCCAGAGAAGGAGACTCCACAGCTCCCTGGGCAGCTGTTCCAGAGCTCCGTCACCCACACCATAAGAAGTTCTTATGCACACTGGTGCAGAACTTCCTGTGCTCCAGTTTGTGGCCACTCCCCTTGTCCTGTCCCCCCACACCACTGCAGAGTCTGGCCTCCTCCAACTGCCTCCCACACTTAGGATATTTATAAACATTGATAAAAGCCCCTCTTGGTCCTCTCTTCTCCAGGGTGAACAGCCCCAGGGCTCTCAGCCTTTCCTCGTGCAGGAGATGCTCCAGGCCCTTTTTCTATCTGAAAGCTGACGTGCAGGCCGTGTATTTTGAGAAAAATCACAGTAAATGAAAACACCTGCGAGCACTGCACACGCTTTGGCCAAACCCCTCTGCGGGGAAATGCACGCCTACAGCTGACAAAACCCAGGAGGTGCCATCGAGCCGCACTGGGGCCTGCACGGCAGAGTCCCAGAGGAGCCCTGCCTCTGAACAGACACCACGTAACCCAGACCCCGAATTACCCAAACGGCAACGCAAGCTCTACCTGTGTCACCAGGCAGTGCCGGGGGCATGGCACTCAGAACGCGGCCCCTCCCGCTGCTGCCTTCCCCATGCTGCTCGCGGCCCTCCGGGAGCTCTGCAAGAGAAAGGCGCGTTCCGTGACTGCGGCACAACCCCGAACCCCCGCGCACCGCCCCGGGCCTCTCCCAGCGGGGCCCCCCCGGGGCCCTGGGGCCGCGCTGAGGGCATCGGCCCGGGCATGGGGCTCGTCCCGAGAGCCGCGCGGACCCCACGGCACCGGGAGAGGGCAACAAGCGGCGATTCCCCGCGCTGGGGCTGCCGGACCCCGGCTGAGCGCTGCCGGAGGGCCGAGCTCTGCTTGAGAAAATAAAGTGAAGGCGGTGCCGTCGCTCTGCCCGTTTATCCGCCTGCACGGGGAGGGCAAGGCCAGGCCCGCCGCGCTCCCTCAACCGCCCGCCCTGACAGGACGGCCCGGCCCAGGCTGAGGGGAGCCGCGCAGCCCCGCATCGCCGGGAGCGGGCCCCGCGCCGGGCCCGAGGGCCGCAGGGAGGAGCCGGGCCGCTGAGGGACCGGGGCCGCCGGCATTACCTGGCACCGCGCTCCCACGACGGCCCCGCCGCAACGCCCCCCACCCCGCGCCGCTGACACCCAGGCGGAAGTGCGGCCCTCGCAACGGCTGAGCGACGCAGCGCTCCGCCAATCACGGTGCGAGGCCTGGCCCCGCCTTTGCCTGAGAGTCCAATCAGCTTCCTCACCCGATCGCCCGGGGGCGGGGAGAATGCTAATGAGGCGCCGAGCCCCGTCGTCCCGGGCCGTACCACAGCGTTGGGGCGGCTGCTGGCCAACGGCGCGCGGGGGGGCGGGGATATGCAGATGAGATGTATCCCATGAGTCCCCGCGGCGCCGGGCAGCCTCACCTGGCGCGTTCCGGGCGGGGCCGGGCGGTCTCCGGGGCACGAACGGACACGGTGGTGTTGAGATCATGTGGTCTGTGCAGGGCTTTCATCGTCGGCGTTTTCTGGAGAGTGAGACCCAGTCACCATAACCTCAGTAGTAAAAACCCCATTGTGATGGAGCAAGGAGGAAAGAGGGCGCCTCTTGGGCCCTAGGCTTTGTTCTGTAAGGCTGGGGTATGGATGGCTCCAGTCAAGGCTCCCCGTATCTTGCTGCAGCCCGCTTCTATAAGGCAGAAATCAGTTTACCATGTATAAGTAGCAGTCAAACATTTATGTTTTCAGTTCCGAGTGCTCTGTGTGCAGGGGCACCCAGCAGTAAGCATGGGCTGAAATTGTTTCCATCGTCATGGGCGAGCAGCTGGCCTGGAAGAGTCCTCCAAAACCACCATGGAAGGAGAAACGCACGGGTTCGATGATTAAAGAACATGGATTCCTCTTCAGATCTCAATTAAAGGCACGCATGTCCCAAGTTCCCCGCAGGAAATCCTTCTCCCAGGCATTCCATGGGCTTTTGAGCTAAACGCTCCATGCCAAAATGAAACTAACTGGAAATGTCTTCCGCTGTTAAATGTGCAGGGTTAGTCTCTAGCACTCTAGAATCACTTATAATAACAATAATTGGGCAGGGGCAGGGAGCTAAGTCGTGATTTGTTTCCCTCCTGTGGGCAGAGAGTGGTTGCCTTATAAAGAAGATAGGACAGAAAACTTTGCCTTGCTGCCAAAAGTTTTGCAATGTTAAAAGTAATTAAAATGGGGCTTTTTCAGGGGAAAATATTGAGCAACTGCCTCGTGCATGGTGTAGGTGTCAGCTCCGCCTGTCGTAAATCGACGATGGCCTGACGAGGAGCCCGGCAATCCGCGCTGCTCCAACACGAATTGCAACAGAAGGGAGGGCAGAATGGGAAAACAAAAGGCATTGATGGTGTGATCTAGAGATAATCCCGTCCCTGTGTGGGTGCTACAGCAAACACACTCCCTGTCCTGCTGCTGCTGCATGTCCAGAAATGCCTCTCCTCTGGCACGGGAGCTGCTCTGTAAAGGCAGCTGGGCAGCTGTGCTGTGCGTGGCACCGAGGGAGGGAAGGTGCTGTGCAAGGCCTAGTGTCACGTCAGTGTATTTAGTATAAAAAAGGCAGTAAAGAAGCAGATATTGGTAGTACTGATAAGGCTTCAGGACACGGTGATGCTGAAACCACGTGAATTGTAACCAGAATGGTGAAGAAAAGCACTTTGAGAGAAAAAGGAATCCGTAAATAATGAAGAACGTGGCAAAAGCTGAACCAGGAGAAACGGGCAGGCTGGTGGAAGGCTGAGTAAGGATGTTCTGTGTATGGCACGGGAGGGGAGAGGCACAGCCGCCCGTGTCCTCCGCTTCAGGAACCCCAGCCGGGGCTGCACAGGGTCGGAGCCACTTCACTAGGAACCGGAGCCATGAAAATCTGCACAGCTCTGAAAGCTTAAAGGCCGAATGCTGAAGGTACCAGGGCATTCCACAGCCACTGAGGAAGTTTCCGAAGACCCACGCGTTCTCACGCAATCCAGAGGTTACCCTGCCGAATCCTGAACTCTTTGAATTCCAGATAGGACTTTTGGCACTGGAAGCTTCCCCTCCCAGAGCCAAGCAGTGACGAGCAGGAGGTTGTGCTCGGGGTTAAAATAGTTGTGCACAAGTAGGTCAGTTCCAAGTCCCGGCTCCCCCCCATTGGGACAAAAGTCTGTGCTTCTCCTGCACCTCCACAGAAGGGAGCACGGGGACAGCTCAGCTTTGGCTCCCAGCGTTGATCACCCCCTGGTTGCCCAGGGGCTGGGGAGGACCAGCAGACCCCCATGGAGCCCAGCTTTTGGAAGCCCACTCCTGCTGTGTGCTCCGGCTCTGTCTGTTCCATCACCACCACGCTGCTGTCGGTTATCCGCCAGCAATCGATGATGCTTTCTATCCTAATAGAGGTTTATTTGTCAAATTCAGCCACGGGAGCATCTTATTTAGAATCAATTCCAATGTCTGGGTTTAGCTCCGTGTACAGCAGCAGGGCAAGTCATCTGTGTACTCTCTGGACCACAGTTCTATCTATGGATGGCCGCGCTTACATCAGAGATTAGTTCAGCAACATGATGCTTTCCTTCTGGAAATTTAAGTCAATAGGAGCTAATTATACCTATTGATGCAATATCAGAATTGATGTGTGAGTGAGATGTAACCGGGCTGAGTGCTCCCTTGGTAACTTCTCTCTGTCTCCAGGATCCCACCCGTCACACGTGGCCGACACCGATGGATGTCTGCATGCTGGGATGGAGGGATGCTCCCCGCAGCCCGCAGCAAATGGATGCTTTCCTGTGGATACCGCCCGTGCTCAGAGAAAGCCAGACAGATGTCCTGTGCATGCACGTACCATTCTCGTACACTGAATGGTGACACATCTGCACTGTGCCCCACAGCGGGCAGAGCCACCCATGGGGACAACTGCCCTCCTGCCCCGGGTGCCACCTCCTCACCGCACAGCGCAGAGCTCTGCCCTGGGAGCAGGCTCTGCCACTCCATGAAGAATCCCTGGATCTAACTCTACCCCTCGTGGCTCCCAGCAATGCCTGCAGAATAAAAAGGAACAGTGGGCAATGCAGATGTTAAGCTTTGTTACGGATAAACTACAGGCTGTTCCAAATCAATTCAAGCACGTAGTTTTCTTTAGTTTTGTAAAATTACCAGCACTGATCCAGCAAATATTTATACACATGTATTACTTGCTGAGACAGTTTCTGTACTGAAGGTAGCAAAGTACCCTTCACTGGTCCCTAGGCAACTACTAGAACAAACTAATTAGTAACTGCTGACTCGCACATGAGATCCACATTCATTTTATGCTTCAGTATCTTTTGTGCTTGGAAGTGAGCACCTAAACTTTCTGGAAACAAATGATACTCATTTGTAGATTTGTTTAAAGAAAAAAAAAGTATTACAAGGGTTTCATTGTGAAATTCCACAAAAGTTGTGAAATCGATGGAATATTTGAGCATGAACACAAAAACTCAGCTCCTGTCCCAGATGGAGTGGGGAGGTTTGGCCGCAGATCTGAGCTCTGCAGCAGCCCCCATGGCTGTGTTTGCTTCCAGCCCGGGGGAGGAACTGGGAGCAGAAGGCAAAGAAAAACCTTCATTGATATTCACAGTGATGTCTTACACATTCGGCATTATTTCTGTCCAAGGGAGCTCTTTCAGAAAATGTGAGAAAGCAAGTTATTAGGCAGGAGAGCGGCTGTCAGAAGGGAAGAAAGGACTCTGCTGGGAAGGAAGGGGCCGCATTGCTCCGTGCCTTGAAGCACCGTGAATCATTTTGATTACTGCATGTGTCAACACATGGTAAGACGTGGTATTTGGTAAGACAGATTCAGATTGGGGACTGTAGAAAAAACAAATTCATTACCTTAACTAAGCTAAACACCAAATTAGAAGCCTCTAACGATGAAGGTGGATGGGTCGGATTTGCAGCTGACAAGTAACCGTTCCCTTACGCTGTGAGCGTAAGAATGATCACATCCCAGTTGTCCCCATTCCCATGCTGAAGAAATGATGCCCTGAAGCCAAAGCCCCACCGGGCCCAGCCCAGGGGCTGTGCTGCCCACGGGTACCACTGCTGGGGAAGATGCTCCCACTGAGCTCTGCAAGGCCACCACTTCCCAAGCACAGAGCACGAAGCCATTTCCCAGCCTGGAGGGCGGGCAGGAAGGAGCGCTGCCAGCTGCCTGCTGGCTCCAGCACTGCCGAGCACGGGCAGGGAGCACCGCACGCTGCCCAGGGACTGCTTCATGCTTGGAATTGCTCCCAGTCACCAGCTCCAACGGGACAGGAGCAGGGGGAGCTGGCTCACCTCTGCCAGGCTGCCCCAGCCCGGTCACTCTGTATGCAAAGCGCGCTGGTGTTTTTCATTCGGTGCCATTTGGAGGCAGATTTTGCAGGTACTCTCTCCCCATCTGCACGTCAGGAAGGTTTTGGCTCACAGCATGGCATTTACACTGGCATGAACAACGGCCAGAAAGACACAATTCGCAGGAAACTTCTAATTGACCGAGATGAGATTCATTACCGGGTCTGCACAGTCTGAATTAAAACAGCATTACAAAACACCACACCACCAAACCCCCAGGCTGCCTGGCAAAGCGTCCCAGTGCCCTCACTGTGCTGGGGGCTCCTGGCAGGCAGCTGCAGGGCTGGTGTTTGCTGCAGCCCTGGGCACAGAGCTCTGCCCACCTCTCCCTGTGCAGCCACACAGCTTTGGGCAGGGTCCTGGCGTGGACCAGGAACAGCCCTGCCCTGGGAGAGTGGGAGCAGAAGTACTGCAGCGGGGACACAGGGAGAGGGAAGGGAGGAACAGGGATCAATTAGGCTCTCATTTCCTCAAATTAACGTTTCAGTTGTCATGAACACAGCCCATCCATTCCAGAAGCTCAAGGCAGAGATCAGGGAGGAGCTGAGGCAGCAAAAGGATGAGCCTCAAAGGAAACCCCAAGCCCTGCCTACAAGCTGAAGGCTGGAGCAAGGCCCTCCCCTGCCATCACCGCTGCCTTCTGCTCTCGCCCACAGCCAGCTGAGCACGCGCTGCTTCCCAGAGCAGGGGGCAGCATCCTGAGGAGCAGAAGCATTGGAGAGCAAAGCTCTTTGCTCCCACCCCATCCTGTCCTCCCGTGCAGAAGGAGCTCTGTGCATCCTCTCTGCACAGCCCCATCCTTGTCCCATGCACGGGAGCAGGGACTCGGCCCTTCCCACATTGGGTCTGGGTCTCCCCTGGGGCTGCACCAGCACTGTGCCACCATCACAGCACAGAGCCTTGGTGGAGAAAGTGCTCGTGGAGAAACCTTTGCTGCTTCACTTTGGACAGCTCCATAAGAGTGAAAAACATTCCGAAGAACAAGAGCGAACACTTGGCTGTGCCATGTGTGGGCCATGGGATGATGCTCAGCCCTCTGTCCAGTTGTAGAGGATCGGGGAACAGATGCACTCCCAGGGAGAGGGACGTTGTGATGTTGCGTTTTCCAGATTTGCAGGTGACAAAATGCAATTGCTGGAAGCAAGACAAACAGCAGCACCCGTGGCAGCACTCGGGTTGGCCCTGGAGGTTTTATAGCCCAAAGAGGGTGAACCCAGAGCAGCCCCACGCCAGGTGGCAGAGGGGAGAAGCGCCCTTTCAGCCATGCCAACCTCCACCAGCTTTTCAGTAAGAAAAACACAATGTGCTCACAACGACAGCCTTGGAGAGCTGCACATGTTCTCATGGCTTCAGGTGAATAGAAGCTGAAGGGCTTTTTCCCATCTTTTGTATCTGCAGCCGCTATTTAATGTAAATGTACTTACCAGAAATTGAATAACTCCCACACGAGTAATTTTACACCCCTCCAACGTTTAAATTATGAATGCAATAATCTGCAGCACCACGAGCTACAAGACAGGGCTAGAAATCCCAAGGCAAGTAGTCTATTTTTAGACCTTTCAAGCTCAAATTTTTACTAGATGTAGAAATTTGCTTCCTTCTGCCGCTTCAGACGTTCATTCGCATCGGAAGTTTCGGGCCGTGTGTTTCAGGCCGTTGGGTGCTGCCTGGTCGAACACCAGCAAACAGAACTGCTCATGGGCACCCAGCGCTGGGGAGGGCGTGCAGGGAGGAACCCCCAGCCCGTGGCTCTGCGGCTGCTGCCCGGCTCGTGATTGCCCAATGTGGTTGTTCTGAGAGCATGAGGAAATGAAGAAATTGCTTGTTTCCCTTGCTGATACCCTCCAGCTGGGATGGAACCCAGCTCCAGTTGTGCATCCGGCTCCATAGAGGCTGTGCAAGCCCTTGCTGAGTTGTTCCAGTTGTACAGCTCTGCATTAGAGGTGCTCGTGACTCTCATTTGCAAACGCTGTTCGAATTCATGGGTTATTTTCCTCTCTGTTTTCTGAGGGCTTTTCACAGGGCTGGGACTCGATGCGTTCCTTGCTGCTCTGTTTCTGTGTGGGATCGCTCGAGAGACCCAAGCACGATGCAAACCTCCTGTTATCTGCTCGTGCATGGCAGCTGCAGAAAATAAATGAGAGGGAGAAAAGGGTCAGATACACTACAAAAGGCAGGAGACCTTTCAGGCTGATGGTGATGGGCTGAGATGTGATGCTCTTCCCAAATCAGGACTGAATATTGTGTATGGAGCACACAGAAGCAGAAGCGAGGTCTCTGCAGGCTCCCCAGAACACCCCAAAAGGCTCCAGACCCCAATTTCCTGCTGTCCGGCTTTGCCTGTGCTTGGGGAAAAAAAAAATACTGTGCCAAAGGGAGGTGCAATTCTTTTAAAACGTTGGCTTTTCTGAGATGTAGCAGCAACAACAATTACACGGAGATCAAAGAGAAGGGAGGCTGTGCTCAGGGACAACTCAAAACTAATGTGGGGCAGTTGCTGAGCAACTCTCCGATGCCAAGAGCTGCTGTTTGCTGGTGCCTCCCCCATCTGAACAGGGGGACGGTGCCTGGTCTGAGTCAAAGAAAAGTCCGTGTGATTGCCTGAGTACAATCAGATCTGAGGTCTTTGCAAACAGCTCCCATCAATCAACCCCAAGCCATTGATCTTACATCTAAAGCACTTATTGAAAAATAAATCATGCTTTTTTGATCTAATCAACTATTAAGGATCCTCTTCTTCCTTTTTGAGGCTGGATAAATAAAATTCTCCCATCAGAACTTGCTTAATAATTATTCTGGACACACAGTGGACCAAATCCTGAGCGCAAAGCAAAGCTGTGACTCAGAAGCCAAAGGCTGATCTCTTTTTCTCCACTTCTGGAACATCTTTTCTTCCAGCAGTTGTTCACGCAATTTGGTGCACAATGCTGAACACGTTCCCATAATGATGCATTGTCAGTTATCTGACCAGAGCCATCGCCACGTGTGCTGCAGGGACCTGCCTGCTCCAAAATGGTGCCCGAGGGTTTGACCTTCCTCCTCCTGCAGCCGGTTTGTCCCCGTCCCGCTTTTGTGCTGCATCAGTTACAGATGCAAAAGTGCATTGTATGCTCTGAGGAGGGACAGCGAGCTTCCATCCATGGGGATCCTCCAGCATGGAGATCGCACTGGTGCCAACTGCTATCAGGTCTTGGGGTGGAGATGCCATGACAGCTCGGTAGCAGGGCTGGGACACACCAGGTGGTCGCTACCCATTGCTGCTGCTGGGGCTCTGGGGAGGAGATGTTTAGATCCCTGAGAGCCACCAAAACAGGAAGCTTCACCCTGTTTTGTCACAGAAGGGGATAAACTTGACGCTCCAAAAAGTGAGGGATTAGCAAGGCTGCTTTGGGGCTGGTGCAGATGAGATGGGCAGGGGGGCTGTGTGCTCAGTGCTCTGCCAGAGCACATCTGGGGCACAGCACAGCAGCTCAGCAAAGCACATCTGGAGCACAGCTCTGGCAATCTCTGCCCCAGCCCCAGAAATGGGGAACCCCACTGGGATGGGATGGAGAAGCAGCACTGGGGAAGGGTCCCTGTGAGCGTGCCCACAGCAGCATCAGTCACTGGGCCCAGCACTTCTTCCCAGGCAAAACAGATGCTTGACCCACGCTGGTTCAGCACAGCAGGGCTTGCCCTGCTATTTTCCTGCGTTTTTTAAAAAATGCCCCTTTGAGAGCAGCGCAGCCGGCTCAGCGCTGCCTCCTGGGTGCTGGCGGGCTGCCACCCTTTAATGAAGTTTGCTGCTGTGCTGCTGCTGTGCCTAGCGCTGGTGGCAGCGCTTCAGATCTGCGGAGGCTGCGGGAATCAGCCCAGGAGCTCAGGTGCTGCGGAGCTGCGGGATGGCTGAGGCACTCGAGTTCATGTGCCACAGTGACGGGGTCAATACGCCACACTCACTGGTCCCATCAGTGGTGAGCACAGCCCCAACCTGCACATGGACAAACCCCTTTGGCTGCAGGGAAGAGGATGGCTTTGCTTCCACTTCTGGTAGCTCAGTGTGCAGCAGCTCAGATTGTCACTATTTCCAATGTGTATTGATAACATTGAAGTCAGTGACCAATGGCATTTCACTATTACAGAGTTTTTCCTTTGCAAGCTGCTGCTTTTTGGTGCTTTCTTCAACCTCACTTCACCTCGCACAGCCTCTGGGAGGCTGCACCCCTCCCACGCACACAAAGTGCTGCAGTTGTGCAACCCCAGGGCTGTTTTCACACCGATGTGCAACGTGCACAGGGCACGGTGCTGGGGCACGGCAGTGTGCGCTCCTTTCACACACAGGTCTGTACCGCGATCAGCCACATCCTGCAGACAGCCTAAAACCTGAACTGGGTGCTTTGCAAAATCAGTCTCATTGCAAAGTGCTTTGGGATCTTGGCTGGGATGTGGGACTCTGCCTCCATCGAGTGATCAGCAGAAAGAAAAGAGCCTGCTCGAGGCTGTAACTGGTGGGCAGCGCCGGTGCTGTGTTCTCTGCCTCTCGACATCGGCCAGCTGTGCCCTGCTGCCCTGCAGAGGCCCCCACCGGGCAGCCTGATCCCATCTGCTCCGCTTGCAGATAGTGCCCTGTACAGCACAGCGTTGCAATTAAATATCTTCTCCGCTCGACGCTAATGAGAAACAGGAAGAGCTAACAGCATGCACAATGGTAGCTAATTGCAGCCGAGCGATTACCGACGCAATCCTCTCTCCTTATCCTCCCCCTCTGCTTTTCCCACCACCAAGCACTTGCCATGAGCCCAGCACCGTGACGGAGCTGTGAGCACAGGGAGCAGCCAGGGAGGGGCTGCAGCAAGCACATCCCCAGCCCCAGCCTGGCTGAGCCTCGGCTGCACTGCGTCCATCGCCAGCGCAGGGGTCTGACTTCATCCGGTGTGAGCTGCTGCAATTAGGATCACTAAGAAAAAAAATACATCTTAATCACTATCATTGAGTTAAAGGAAAAGGAGGGAGTGATTCCTGCTTGCTCTCACCAGGGCCTGTGTCTTGCAAAAACTGCGGGAGGTCTGCCTGCTCCCAGTGGCCCCCCACGTGCTTCCCCAATCACTTTCGTTTCTTGCTCAGTGCAGAGGATCCAGGAGCTGCTTTTCAACACACCGAGTGCTTGGCACAATCACTTTGGGTGTGAAATCAGCCAGTGTGTGCCAGTGCTCAGAGGAGGGCTGGGCAGGCTGGGGAGACCACGAGTTTAGCATAGAGTCATAGAACCACTGAGGGTGGAAAAGACCTCTAAGATCATCAAGTCCAACCATCGACATAGAATCATTAAGGATCAACACATGCAAACAAACAAGCACATTTGATGCATGTAACTCAGACAGAATTGCTTTAAAACAATGCCATAATATTCTCATACACCAAGTGTCACAGGGAACGTTACCCAGAATCTCCCCCCGCTCGCTCCCAACCCACCTGCAGACAAGCAGGGTCTGCAGACAGCACCGGCAGTGTGGGATGCATCATGAACACGTGGAAGCACGAACTCTATTTCAAAAGAATAGAACCAGCCCCAGCACCTCTGCACACAGTTATTTGCAAAGTGACTGTGATGTGAGTCGGACAATTCGTCTTGTACCTGAACAAACGCAATTAATTATCGCTGTGCTCTGCATCCCCGCCCTTTGTCCATCGTGCCACGCCATGCAGAAAGGCAGCACAAAACAGAGAGAAAGGGAAAACAGCCTCTGATCCAACAGGCCAACCTTCCCTGCAAACCCACAAACTCACAGAGGTAAATCAGAGCGAGACCAAGGGAACTGAAGGAGTAAGGATGGCCTGGTGGGACAGCAGGCTGTGGGTGCTCACATCAGGGAGGGGAATATTGCAGCTCCTCGCCTCATGTCGGAGCTTCAGCCCCAGGAAATGCCAAGGGCAGCCAGCATCAGCCCAGCCCCACACCCTTCCCAGCTGCCCTGACCCCAGGGACGGACTCAGTGATCCCCGGAAGTCCCTTCCAGCCCCTATGGTTCTATGATTCTTTGTTTTCCAAGCAAACAATCAAGGAATCCGTCACTTGCCTGGCAGCAACGCCGCCTCCATTAGCTAATACTGCCTGCAAGAACCTTCAGCCTGTGTGAGATCAGTTTTCAAGCTCTGCAGTGTCTCTTATGCCCTGTGAAAGACAGGAAAGAAGAGCAAGTGAGACAAGTGAGGAATTACTTCTCGCTTCTCGCTCCCTGCTAACAGGCAATATTTCACAGCCTCAGCTCAGCTGAGACGTGTGGCAGAGCAAGGAGAGTTTCTGTGGCTGTTGGCCTTGGGATAACTGAGTATGGGATTATTGGGTGCTCTAAAAGGAGAGCTGGCTCCCAGCATCCCCAAAGTCTGGCGTGTGTGGCACACAGGAAAGTCCCTGCTGGATCACCATCCCTCGGAGGCACAGGCACCAGCTCATGACCTGTGCATTTCTGGCTGTGCTGAGACAGAACAAGGGGAATCAGGGCAGCAGTGCTCCAGGTGGAAGGCCTGGCTCCCACCCAGTGAGTTTCCATAGATTTTGTGTGATCTGCTCCCTTCAGTCACACCGGAGATGTCTCACATTGTTCCTTGTCCTTGGCTTCTCGCAGCTCACCGCATCCTTCCTCCAGTGCACCCTGCCTGGGGGCCAGCACTGTGGGACCTCAGTTCTTATTGCAGAGGGGAGAGCTTTCAGGTTTCCTTTTTTCCCATTATTTGCTCCAGGATGTTCTGAACTCAATGAAATCTCAGGCACTGCTGTGTTCAGCAGCTCTGTAACATGTGAGCCCCCTGAGCTGGCTGCTGAGCAGCTTCACAAGAAGAAGAGTGTCATAACTGCAGTAAGGAAAATGAGAATCCTGATATTTCCAGCAAAGTCCTTCTCTTTGCAGAGGAGCAGGGTAGCACAACAGGCCAGGAGCCCTGGCAAATACCAGACTGGCTGGTGTAGCAGTCTTGCTGCTAAAATGCAATTCATTACAAGCTAACCCGATAAGCAGAACTGATTAGGGTTCCAGCTCCTCTCTGGACCCAGGGGAGCTCTGCTTTCTTTCTCCTCTACTGTTTCTCTGTACCAATGTGACTCCAGATTACTTATCTGGAGGCCAAAGCAGTCCAAGAACGTGCATTTGTGCTTGGAACAGGGAGGACAGTAGACAGAAGCAGAGGTAAAAACATCCTGAGCATTGCTGCCTTTCTCCTGCAGGGAGCTGGTGCTTCCTAAACGCTCTGCCTTCCTCCTGTCACCGTGCCCCTTTTCATCCCTCTTCACCGTGCTTTTGTAGTCTGGTGCCTGACATGCTCTCTGTTAGTCGCTGCTGACTTATAGCAAACATCAAAAGGATGCCTGAGAAGATGAGGAATCACATCAGGGCCCAGAGCTACAGCTAATAGAAGAGAATACATTAGGCATGCTGAGGCTCAATACAAAATACATTTTCAATCTCCCTTTGTCAGACAGATCTAAGGGCAGGCTTGACATTGCCATGGGCAGCCAGAGAGATGGCTGAGGAAAGGGGTTTGTATTAGAAAAGCCAGGAGTCGAGGAAAACCCTTGTACAGATGAAGTTCTTTCTCAATGATGCTCATCTGGAGAGCAAGGAAGCAGAGTGCAGGGTTAGGGAGGAAGCAGCATCCCTCTCCTGGCAATCTTTTGTCCTGCTCAAACACGGGGAAGGAGGACAGAGGAGCCAAGGGTGACCGTGACTCATGGGGGTGGGACGAGGAATCCGGCAGAGCTGAGGGCTGAAAGGACAGATGGTCATACAACCCTCGAGCCAGGACGGGAATCTTCCTTTGAAGGAAATGTGCTTTGATAACTGACTATAAAGCTGCTGTGCAATGCCTTTCACAGATCGCCCTTGAAAGGACACTTCAAATTCCTGCAGACCTGCAGGAGCAACAACAGCAGCATCTCCAGTGACTTCTGCCTGCTTTTCTTCCTCGAGAGATGGATGTGTGCATGAGCCCATGGTGACGGGGTGAACCTTCTGATGAAGGTGTTGGTCACCACCTGTGACCGTATGGTGACATTTCAGTGGGTGCAAAGGCAGCTTCAGTCCAGCCAAGCCAATTCTGTCTGCATCTCCACTTGCACCTCGCGGGCATCTCCCTCCTGTCCTCCTGGGCAGCAGAGTGGAGTTTTTGATGTCCTCTCCAAAGAAATCTCCACACTTCAGACAGGGTCCCCATCCACCATGAAGGTCAGTGGTGATAAGCCAGGAGCCTCCTCCAAGCAGATCCTTCAAAACAGTCCTGAAGGAGCTTTGGGGAACCAACGTACTGATCTCAAGGCTCAGTGCATGCAGTGTTGTGCATTTTCAGGGGATGCATTCAGTCAGGAGTCTTTCCTGGTTCCCATGGCTGGCTCAGATGATAAGTCCCCTACCCCAAGGATGTGTTGCCTCACCTGGAACCACAGAATCATTAAGGTTGGAAAAGACCTCCAAGATATCTAGTCCGACCATCCAACAACAGCAAAGAATGCTCTTGGTGCAATCCTGTCTTCACTCCCTTGCAAAGAGGGGCTCTGGTGAGTGAGAGTGCTCCCCAGGGGACCTGGACAGACTGCTCAGACATTTCACAGAGGCTGCTGAGGAGCTGAAGAACAACGACAAGCAGCTTCGGTTGGCCAGACACTGCTCAGCAGCCTGCAGACAGCAGGCTTCATTATCGCCAAATGATCAAATAAACCAGAGTTAATGGTGGGTAGGCTTCTGATTGTCCTGCTCTGGAGGAACTCCCCTGGTTTGGTCAATTCACATAGGGGTGAGACCAAAATTGCCTCAATATTTCTGCCAGGGAAGCATCTGGAGGAAAGAGATCCATGCTTCCCCTGTTGCACACAGTGAACCAACATGGTTACACCTTTGTTAGAGAGAATTGGGCCCGCATGGAGTGGCAGTCACGAATTAAACTGAATTAAACTTTGATACATGTTAGCGATACGTTAGTTACTATATAAAGTATTATAATTAATTAGTCCAGGAAGTCTCTTAAATATTACATGAGGTTACCAATGAGTTTCCTGCCTCTGGGCCCCACAGGCCAGCAGGAAGCACAGGAGCTGACATTTGCAGACCTTCTCCCACCAGAACCTCATGGTAGCTCTGAAGAAAATCACGGGCACCATAAGTGAACTTAAACTCTGCCCCTCTAATTGCTTCGTGTCATTAAGTTTGATGAAGTCTGATGAAGCATTAAGGAGCACACGGCTCTGCAGCTTGCACCAAAGCCCACAGAAGCCCACCCAGCTCATTTCTCTACAGCTGCTCCATTTTTACACCCACCTGAGAACAACACCAGCATCAACTAGGAACTGCCCAAACACCCTCACTTAGCTCCTGACCTGCACTGCTGACTGCCATTAAGAGAATTAGGAACGAAGCCCAGCTCTGCTTCTTCCAAACCATCTCCTGATGGAGCACCACATTAACTGGTATTTTTCCAACAGAACTGTGGTGTTTACAACTCCACATGGCCAAGCGCTCCCAGCACAGCTGGTTACAGCTGTGTATGAACATCACGCCTTGTTGTTCAGACCCTGCTGCCTCTCTCTGAAAACATCTATTGGCCTTAACAGCTGATGCCAATTCACTTCAAGCTGACAGGTGCAGGATGACTTCTGGTTTTATTCCCCTTGTGCTCTGAAATTTTCATTTCAAAACGCAATATTGAATTGGCCTTGACAAGAACCAGGTGCAAATTCTGATCAGCCCGTTTCTTCATCACTAACTGCATTACTCATCCTGCTCCACTG
Source organism: Penelope pileata (assembly GCA_013396635.1). NCBI lineage: Eukaryota > Metazoa > Chordata > Aves > Galliformes > Cracidae > Penelope > Penelope pileata. The sequence continues at coordinate 1,548,826 of WBMW01005037.1, read as the reverse complement.
TGCTTTCCTCCCCCAGAGCAGCAAAACTCAGCACTTCTGTGCTTACAGAAGTGCAGCTGGTTTCCACAGGACAAGAGATGTCACTGTCTTTGGTGACAAGGTGATTTGTAGCTTTAAGCAGTTAGTTCCCCAGAAGATAAAAACTGTCACTGATGTATGGGACAGGTTCACGTACCAGCCACCTCCCTGTGCTGGAAGGTAAGGGGGTTTTGGTTTGCTTTTCTTTTTTACATGTTGGGAGCTTGGATTGGCAGGTTACATTTACAGCTGGGGATGGAAAAAAGGAAGAAAGGAGGGAGAAGAAAGAAAGAAGGATAAGAAAAAAGATGGGCACACCCCCTGCCCACGGTGGAGGCAATTCCTCTCCAGTATTTGTGGTCCTCTCCAGGTGTGCAGTGGCTGTGCTAATTTGAGAGCAGAGGTGCTAGCACTATTCCTGCCTTGGTGAAAGCTGAGCTCACAGAGCGCATCTTATTTCTCAGAACTCTTCTTGTCACCACCCTCTATATCCAACACAGAAGTGGCTCAGTTAAGCCTCTTTCAATGTGACACGGCCGCCAGCAGAAGTCGTTCTGACATGGGGCTCAGCAGCAGGACAAAGCACACCCAGCAGATTTTGTGGTGCTTCATCCAGGTTTGGATCGCTGCGCTGTTTTCCACTCCTAATAGCTCCCCAGGTTTGACAGACAAGTTGTTGTTGGTTTTGTTTTTGAAAGAGAATTATATATCTAAGGGTAGCATTTTGCTGGAAAGGTGTCTCTAGCATGGGAAATGTTCCCTTGGCATTTTCTGTACCTTATCCTCTGATACTGCCTATGAAAAATTCATTCTGGGGTCTGGCTGCCCTGTTTGTGCAGCAGCTCGATGGTGTGGCAAAGCAGGAGGAGATGTCATCCTCAGCCACTCCAGACTCTTTTCTCTGCTACACTGCCCTTACCATCACCCAAGCGTGCTGGTAACTTGTGAGGGGATCTCAGAAAAGGGAATTTTCCAAACTCAATAAATATTTCCTATGATGAAAGGCAGAAGAAAAAGAAGTAAAGCAAAGGGATGGGTTTCACGGTGACAAATAGTTGTGGGAATGCCAGAGCACTTTCAACCCTCATCAGTAAAGGCATAAACACAAAGAGGTTATTAAATCATCTCTTTCTTTGCAGTTTGTTTCACAGACAGGCTGGCTCCACAGGGCATGAACAAGCAATGGAAAAAACTGCAATAACGCATGGCAATAGCAGCATCTCTCGTGGAGGTTTGGGGCTGCCCCCAGCCTGCAGCTCCCCCCTGCTCCAGAAGAGCAAACTGCGGGGTGTGGAGGCTCTGACCTGGGGAGAATGCAAAGGTGGATGGGCACCAAAGGGAAGGTGTCACGAAAGCTCTCATTTTCCCATTAAATGTTCTTGGTGCTGCTACGTCCTCTGATATCCTCATCTCTTGACTCTAGGACACAGCTGTCCTCATGCTTTGTAACCACAATGATGTGTATCTAAACCTGCACCCCAGTGCAAGCCCCTCTATGGGAGGGTCAGAGGAGGCTGAGCACACCCAGGGGACATCTGTCCCTAGGGATTAACCCCCTCATCATTAGCACCTTATACACCAGTTTGGTTGGGTTTATTCCAGGAGAAATGGGAGCCCCCATCTCTCCCCATCACAAAGAAGCGAGCGAGAGCAGCACGCAGACCTGCACGTTCCTGTGCTCTGCGCAGCTGAGCTCACACCAGGGTGGGATGCTTTGTCCCCACACCTGTGCCCCCCAACAGAGGCACTCCTATGGCTGTAAAAGCACTGTGTGATCCCTGAGCTGCAGCCAGGAGCATCAGAGCAAGCACTGAATTACAGATGTGCTCGGAATAGAGGGGCAGGAACTTTTGAACCTTTTCAGCCATCTTCTACCTCATGGAGGTGGGGGCTGTTTGTAGAACTGGGCTGTGACCACCTCTGCTGGTTCAGAGTGGGATACGTGTGAAAGATTTCAGGTCATGGATTCTCTGAGACAAACCACAGAGAGACAGTGTGTTTTTGTCTTAATGATTCAGTCGAGATTATCGCTTTGTCATTTGTAAAAGATCACAGTCTCGGAAGGTGGGAGATGTTGTCAGTTGTGTAGCAGCGTTTGATCAGGCAGCTGTAGAGGAACATCCTCCCAGCTCCAGGTTTAAAAGCTGTCTGAGGGCCAAGATGGTGCTGTCTGTGAGAAACTCTTTAATGTACTCAGAGCTAAAAAGACATTTCATAGAATAAAACTTCAGTGGATCAGAGAAAAGTACCAAAGCAATCCAACAAAGTTATCTCTTCACAGACATATTGCCATGCCTCACAGAGAGGGAAGCAATCCAACCCCGTGCATCTGGATTTCCTGGTTCATTAGAAAGATGCTGGGGATCCAAGAAAGTCTAAGAACCTGAACAACTATCACAATATTACCATCTCTACAACTCTTCTAAGAAGCTGAAAACAGATTTTGTGGTGCAGTGTTCCACATTCAATATTCTGGCAGATGTCACCTTGAGATTTTCATGAATTGCAAATAAATGTGTGAGGTAACCAGAAGACAAAGCGACAGCGGTCCAAGGCAAAGCAGATGCATTGCTGAGATTGGACATGGACGGCAGCACATGCCTTGTAGATCAAGGAACCCTCCGAGTGTTACAGGGATAGCATCTCGAACTGGGGGCTTAACAAAACCATGATGTTTTTATATTAAAGGGATTATGGATGTTTAATAAAACTACAGGATGCTACATTTGAGAAACAAGAATTAAACCTGGCCTGCAGAAGAAGGCGCTCCGCTGAGAAGGGCAGATCCTGGTACTGTGTCTGATGGTCAGCATGATCAGCCCACGTGGAAACTTCATTTGTATGTATGAGAGATCCTGGGAAGGCAGCTCTTCTCCACACCTCCTCTGTCCAGCTTGGAAATCTATGTGCAATCCTGCAAGTCACAAGAGAGAACATAAATGAGATGCTGAGCAGAGGAAATACACCTGTGCAAAGGAAACCCCAAAGTGGTGCCTCTAGGACCTCTGAAGTGAAATAGCAAAAGGAACAGGAGCAGTGCCACTGAGCCCCAGACGCACACAGCATGGATAGAACCCTGTGGGTCTGGCTGCCTGCACCCAGCACCCAGCACCCAGCAGAGGCAGCTGCCAGCAGCCAGGCTGAGTGCATGCAGCAGTGCTCAGCGGTCCTGGGGCACTGCTCTGGGATGTGGCAATGCACGAACTTTGCAGTGCCAAAACGCAGGGTAGAGCCCACTCCAAAATTGCACCCAGAGCTCCCTGAGCATCAGAAAGCTGCAGGAGCTATTTGTGTCTTAGCCTGAGGGCTTCACATCATCACAGAGAAACTCCCCAGAGCAGCCACTCTACAAGGAGGTTATTCCCTTCTTATTCACCCATTGCCTCAGTCTGAAATAACGTCCAAGTGCAGATCTCTCTGTCATAGAAAGCTGCCTCAAAGGCACGTATTACCACTGCCTGTTTCCGAAGACATAGAACATCTGCGGAATTCACATTCAAGCTGAATGCTTCTCAAAAATAAAGCAGGGAAGGAAGCAGAGGGAGGAGAATTCCCAGCCCCCTGGCTCAGGAGCCCCCCAGAGAAGAACTGCTCAGCAGCACAGCAAGGCTGCCCCGAGCTCTGCCCTTCCTGAGAGCTTCCAGGACCTGTCTACTGTATAGCTGCACCATGGGTTTGGGAAACACTGAGTTACCTTAGCACCTTGGCTGCCATCTGTGTCTCCTCAATCACCTCAGCACACCCAGCTGAGGCATCCCAGAAGCCTTTAAGAACTGGGCCAAAGAGGGAACTCAGGGCTGGGATCTCTGCATTGGGTATCTGCTATCTCTGCAGTGGATCTGCGTGAGGACCAGGGGGTATGGCAGCTCTGAGGCTCAGGAGGCCGTGAAGAGGACCCTGAGGGTGAACACAGGGTGATCCATACACCCAAAGGAACATAGATAAGCACTCATGAACATGTGTGACATCCACATGTGAGATATGTGCAGCACAGCCAGGTCACAACATCAGCCACTGCACCATCTGCTTGCCATCCACACGTGAGCTGCTCTCATCAGCCCTTCAGGCTGGGTGATCTCCTTCATTTCGTTACCAAAGCAGCGTGTTTCCCAAAATGGATCAGACACAGAGCTGTCCTGCTGCTGGGGCAAGAGAGCAGCATTCAGGGCAGGAAAACCACAGCCTGCTCAGCCCCTCGTTGACCTAACGCTGGGCCAATCACTCTGGGTCAACAATGACAGAGAACTGTCCAGGCTACACCTTGCAAATCACTTTGTGAATTGCCTTAGGCACAACGGGAGATTTCTGCCTTCTGTTCAGACGGAGCGAACTCTGAATAGTGAACGACAGCCAGCCAACAGCTCCCAGTGACAGTGCACGCAGCCGTTGCAGTCTGCGGGCATTTCAATGAGTGCTAACAACTGAATAGCCAGAGATCACAACCAACACGAGGCACAAACAGCCGTGGAATAACCGAGGTGGCTCAGCAGACATCACGCCCCCAAAACCCAACGCTGAGCACCGCTCTGTGCACGGGGGGAGTGCTCCCGTGGGCACACACTGACCCCCTCCGTCGTGATGTGGCAGTGGTGGGGACACCTGGGAGGGGACAGCTGAGGGCTGCAGCCCGGCACCAATCTGTCCCCAGCCAGAACGGGGAGCCCAAGGGATGTCTCTGTGCCGGGACAGGGGGTGGATGGGGGGCCACCAAGTGCCAGCCCTGCACAGGAGGTGATGCGGAGCTGCTGGCGGTTGCTGAGATTGAAGAGCCCCTCCAGCCCCCTCCCAGTAGCTGCTCTCGAGATAGAAAGTGGCAGTGGGTTTGAAGAGGGACTCTGAGAGCCTTTAACAGTTCCTGATGTGGAAATAGCTCCGGAGTAGCAAGGAGGTGGCACAGCTCCTGGGGCTTCAGCTTTGTGCACGTTCCTGCATTTGCAAAATTTCATTGCTTGGCTTTCTGATCTCTGTTCTACAAAGACACACACAACTTCTCACACTTTTCAGAGAGAAAAAAAGGCCCTTGGCTGGGGTCTCCAGCCCTGGTTTCAATAACAGCCCCACATTCCCTCACACCTTTCCCAGTGGAGGTGAGCGTGCTGTGCTGGTGGGGGCACAGTGCCCGGGAGGTGTTCGCCTTCCTGCAGCCGTCGTACCTTCATCCCGGGGTATCTCAGCTGAGAAAAGCATCCAGACAGAAGTCACTCTCTTAACTATGAAAAGCTGAACAGGTGGGGGGAGCATTAAGCAGCGCCCTGGAGCTGGAAGCTGTGGGGAGAACCCCTCAGTGTGCAGGCCGAGCAGCACAGCTCAGTGCTGGGGAGGGGGAGATCGGCAGCTCCCAGGGTGGGCATCCTTCCCCCACTGCCCGGGAGGGGCATGGGCAAGAGCATCACCCCCAGTGCTCCCCCTGCGCGGGGGGCTCGTGGGGCTGACTTCTAATTAAAAGACAAATTAAGCCTTTACCTCCACTCCTCAACGTTGAGGCAGAGATTGTAAGCACTCCCCACAGCCTCTGTCTCTGGGGGGATGCAGGGATGCTCCGGGGGGGGATTCAGGAAATTCAGGGATGCTGCAAAGGGATGCGGGGATGCTGCGAAGGGATGCAGAGATGCTGTGCGAGCAACGCGGGGGCACCTCAGGATGCTCGGGGGGGATGTGAGGATA
>WBMW01005037.1:1507268-1543065 GCA_013396635.1 Penelope pileata | reverse complement strand
GGGGTCCCCACCCGCAGCCCCCGCCCGCCTCCACCCGCAGCCCCGGGTCGGACCCCCCGAGGGACACCGACACCGACCCCGACCCCACCGTGCTGCAGTCCAAACGAGCCCCTCTGGTTGCAGGTGCCTTCTGCATCCCCCTGTACGTGCCCTATGTGCTGACAGGGAGATGGATCTTCGGGAAAAGCCTCTGCAAACTCTGGCTGGTGGTGGATTACCTGCTCTGCACCTCCTCGGTCTTCAACATCGTGCTGATCAGCTACGACCGATTCCTGTCGGTGACGAGAGCGGTGAGTCCTGGCACGGCAGCCGAAGGGGCAATGATTCTTCCTCCTTTATTCTCCAGGCTCACTGCAATAATTATGAGCTTTTTGAATCCTCCAAAAATTGTTAATCTTTCAGCCTGGGGATGGAAATCAATAATTACCCACAAATACGTAGTTGAGCTGTGGTTTTGGATAACTATTTCTGGCATAATTAAATTGTTGCAGGCTCAGACCCCGTTGTGCAGGTGTTCCCTTGGCAGAGGACAGGTGGGCAGACCTGCTGTAACCTCCAGGGATCTGTTATCTCCAGGACAAACAAGCAGATTGCAGTTCAGCTTTCAGCTTCTCCCTGGCTACCAGAGCCACGGAGATTTCAGTACCAACTTCAGCAGGGCTCTGCCCTCCAGTCCTGGGGTCCAGGGTGAGCTGAGAACACTCAGCCTTTTGCAGGAAGCAATGAGCAACGCACACCCTTATCAGATCTGCTGCTGCTTGCTTTTTCCCTGACTCCAAGCACAGTGTGGATTAGCTGCAAAGCACCTGGGCTCAGAACAAGGCTGAGTGAAATGCCCCGCACAGGAGTGTGATGTCTGCCTCTCCCGGGAGGTGCAGGACATAGGGACAGCTCAGGTGAGGGGCTGCCAGCAGCATGCTGCTGGGCTCCAACCAAGTCAGTGTATTTCCACTAAGCAGAAGCCACGTTTCTTTCTGGTGCTGCAAAATGAGGGTTCTCAGTCTTCCCTGCAGGAGTGAGATCTATCTAGCAATTGCTCCTGTTGCCTATGGCGCATGAATTTGGTGCACTGCTGAGATATTGCCTAGCAACTTTGCCAGAAACGCAAACAGTTGGGTTGTGAAGAGCCCCAACCAGGTGCTGTGTGGCCATCCTTAAGGAAAGGTTTCCCCATTGCAGGTGGCCTACAGAGCCCAGCAGGGCAACACCAAGCGAGCGGTGCTGAAGATGGTGATGGTGTGGGTGCTGGCATTCCTGCTTTATGGGCCTGCCATCATCAGCTGGGAGTACATCTCGGGCGAGAGCATCATACCCACTGGGGAATGCTATGCTGAATTTTTCTACAACTGGTATTTTCTCATGACAGCCTCGACACTGGAGTTTTTCACCCCTTTTATCAGTGTCATGTTTTTCAACCTGAGCATTTACCTGAACATACAGAAGCGTACCAAACTGCGCCTGGATATTTTGCACGAAGTGCACAACCAGTCCTTCACCGAAGAGATGGAAATGAGCCCAGAAGCAAAGCTTCCTCTGAAAGGCTGCAAGTGGGAGCAGAAGGAGCCAGCTGAAACCCTCGACCTCTCTAACAGCAAAGCACAGGCAGCAGCCTCCACCGGTGCAAGAGACCTGCTGGCAGCAAGCTCAGGGAAATCCAAGGGTTGCAACAAAAAGAGCTGTAAGAATCCAGCGCCCGCTCTGTCTTTAGAGAAGCGGATGAAGATAGTCTCCCAGAGCATGACCCAACGCTTCAGGCTCTCCAGAGACAAGAAAGTAGCCAAGTCGCTGGCGATCATTGTGGGTATTTTTGGAATTTGCTGGGCACCATACACCCTCCTCATGATTATCCGTGCTGGCTGCCATGGCCACTGCATCTCTGACTACTGGTACGAGTTTTCCTTTTGGCTGCTGTGGATCAACTCAGCTGTCAACCCTGTCCTATATCCTCTCTGCCACTACAGCTTCAGGAGAGCTTTTGTGAAACTCCTCTGTCCGAAGAAGCTAAAGATTCAGCCTCACAATCCCCTTCAGAACTGCTGAAAAGGATGTGTGGAAGAGCCACAGGTAACACACCTGCATTGCTGCTTCTCCAGAAGCTGGGATCGCTGGGCTGGGCCACACGAGGAAGGCAGCAGTGGGATCATTCCTAATTTATTCTAGTTCATCACCGACAAAACTGAGCAGAATACAAGAGTAAGGGGGTTTTATTTTCTTTCTATTAACTACAGGCAGTGATGTGTCCTCCACCTGCACAAAAGAGCTCTGCTGCCACCTAGTCAGCCTCAGTGGCACCAACATTTTGCTAAAATATGAAAATAAATACCTACCCCAAACCCCACTGGACTAAACTACAGTTTACACAATGGCAAACCTTATTTTTACCATGAATGTGATTTTTTTCATACACTTAAGATATTGTGTCATGATACAAAAAGAAAAGAGTGAACCTCAGAAAGAAAAACATCTCATTCATCATCACTACTACAGCAGCCACAGCCGTAATTCAGATCCTCATTGTGTTTGGTGCAAGATGTGTCCTTTCCACTACCCAAGAAGGAGAAAATCTCTGCCCCAAGGAGTTGACAGCTGGACTGAGGGGCACCAAGCATCCTGTAGCATCCTGTTGGCATTCCTGCTTCAGATTTCCTTTGCATCCAGCCACACACCGGCCTTTGCTCCCACATGATCTGGGTGCACTTCCCTCCTACCTTTTGGCAACATTTCTTGTCTCTTCCTCCACGCAATCCTTATCCATGCTGCCTTCACTGCAAAGCTCTCCTCTCCTCTCTCAGAAGCCATCCTTCCTCCAGCAGTCCTGTGTCTCGCAGCAGAGTTGTCACCCTCATCATGACGCAAAGGCCTTTTTAAATCTCATCTCCAGGACCTTGTATTTACTCTTTTGGTGATGTGAGAACAACGAGTAGTGGGAGAAACGAAGTTTGCATTCCATTTTTTAAATTAGTTTCAGACCTCTTAATTTAACAAGGATTCACATTTCCTTTTAAAACACATAACTTCAACGGAGCCCTTGGTCAAGCTGATGCAAGCAACATAAATACCAATTTTTTATTTTTTTTTAAGCAGTCAGCTATTTCCACAGACAGAATACCAGATTCAAGAGACCAGGGCTCTAATCTCAGTCTAAACATGAGATAGCAGGCATTTTATCTCTGCTTGCCATCTCCTTCTTTGTCACATTTGCCCACATAGTCTCTATCAGCTCTCTGGGGACAGGCAGTACCGCCAGAAAGCAAAAGACCAACTTCCCCATCTCTGCTGGCCCTCCTCAGTGCTACAGTAACACAAATACATCGTCAGCTGCCACAGCAAACACTTGTATTTAACAGTATTGTAAAGGAAGCTCAAGATCGTAAGTCTGAAAACTACATTTACTCATGGAAACCCAAATGCTGTAAAGTAGTACCCAAAAGCTTATGATGTTGTGGTTGCCAATTACACTTAGCTGTTGCAAGCAAGCTGTTTCTTGGCTGTTGCTGGGAATAAAAGAAAATGCTATTCAGCTTCATTCCAGTGACATTTGCTGAGTAGATCAATAGTGTCATCTGAAGTCAGGCTTCAAACGATGTCTTGTTTTGTCTATATGATATTTCAGTCTTGTGACAAGTTCACTCAGGCCATTAAGTATAAATTAAAATATATGTTTTGAAGTAAGTGTACTAAGAGCTGCCAATTGAGCCTGCTTGTACCTTTCCTTGTGTCTACTACCCTCTGAGAACCCCAATAAAGTATTTTTATACAAAGTTTGCCAAATATTTTATGGTAAGGAGGGTGTTGCTGGAACTTATGAAATCCAACTGAAAGCCAAACGTATATGTATTGGTCTGAGGAGACAAAACCTATACATTTTGCTAAGAAAAGGCTCCTGGAACAGCTGAATTTCTCTTACCACTGATGAGCAGAGTCCTGGCAGCATACGATGTCGGTGGTGAGGACGTCACTTAATTCTTTCCAATTCTAGTTCTTTTCCAGAGCATGTTACGTGCAACTTAGATCTGAAAATGTTACATTAAATCTTTCTGTGACTCCCAAAATCCTCTTGACTGCCTAAAAAAGACAAAGTCCTAATCACAGAATCGTAGGGGTTGGAAGGGACCTCTGCAGATCATCTAGTCCACTGCTAGAGCAGGTTCCCTAAGGTAGGTAACGTGAACAAGGTTCTGGTTCCCAGCTGTGCTTCTCCTCATTTGTTTATAAAGAGAGATGGGGCTACTAGATCAGTTTGGGAAAAGAAAAGTTACACCTAAAGCAAAGCGGGGGGGAATTGTTGTTCCTGTCAGTTCTACCCGGCACGAAATAGCAGCTTTCACATTTTCATCCTCCAGAAAAAGTATTTATCACTGTAACAGAAAAGAAAACTTTACAGAAAATATAAACATTAATCTGAAAGAACTCTTACTGCTCTGTGGTTAACGGGTAAAGTTTTGAAAAATCAGATGTGAGAATGCCTTCTGTACTGTGGTATTGATACTTCTGACCAAATGAATGAGTGAACAAAGAATTTACCAATGTGAGACATTTGCCTGAGTAAGAGCTCACTGGAAACTGGGCTTCCTAGGAGAACAAAATGGGAAGATGTCAGAGGGGGTGGGTTTGTTTTTCCTTCTTCCTGCACATTCCAGACACATGAACACACATTATTTACACAAGACCAGAGCTATAGTGAGCATAGAGTGATTTATCAAGTTCTTTTTCCTCTTTCTATAAAATTGCCCCCTCCTAGAGTTTGAATTAATTAAAAAAAAAAAAAAGTTGACACTCCTAGTTGTTTTCCCTGTATATGATGAGCATGAGCAAGAAGACATTTTAAAAGGGAGCTGCAACTATTTGTCTAAATTCTGAAAATTTTTTCCATTCTCAAATTCTTAGTGTGTAAGTATTCGCATACTGACAACAAACAGATTTTCCCATGGCAGTAATTCAGTTTAAAGGTGACGAGACCTGCTGTAAATTTCAAGGTGACTTTGCAAGGACATGGGCTAGAACTCCTTTCTTTCACGTGTTCACTCAGTCCAACAGCTAAAGCTGTAAGCAACACACCTGGCTTTAAGAGACTCATAAAATTCATGACATCTGTAGAGAGCTGGTGGAGGCTGGTTTTGCTGTCAGTGATCCATAAGGCCATGAGGTACCTGCACTGAAGTACACATGCTGTCTGTATAAGTGCCATGAATTCTTCAGAGTCCCACTAGTGACATCAATTCTGTGTCACACAGAATCCCAGTGTTACTTCTCTCTGAGCTGTCAGAATGGACCGAGTACTTTTGGTCTTGAAGTCCCTTCCTAAAGCCTGAAGAAACGGATACATTCACTGTAAAGCTTTTGCACGGTATTTTTACAGCCTCTGATTGCTGTACGTGCAGGAGATGCTCAACTCATTTTCAGACAAGAATGGTGTGAATTACAGCCATAGATCCATCATAAAATGAATATTGCTTTCTCCTCTTTCCTTTTCCTTATCTCCTTGGATTTCAATGACGTTTCCATCATACTGACAATGTTTAATTGTCAGTGTTATCAAGATGAGCAAAAAAGCAGCCCCAAATTTAACAGAAATTATTGAATAAGATAGGAGTAAAGCATCATTTCACTATAAGCTAGTTTCTGGGGAAATAAAATCTGGGAATCTTCTAGAATTCTTCATGGCAATTTTCTTGTATGAGAGAGTGCATATGTGTGTACACCCATGCTTGTACCAACGTGTTGCATGCATGAGTGGAAATAAACCTGTGCTTCAGTGATTAAACACATTCATGCTTCTTTAATTCCTGTGAAAAAGTATAACACACATTTGTGGGTTAGCAAAGATTAGGGTTTGGATTTTTCATGTAGCATTATGAAGGATTTGAAGTGTAAAACAGCGGTTTTTAAGATAGGCTGTAATCATTACTAAAGAAAAAGAGAACTGCCAGGGCAGCTGTGTGCCTATGCAGCCTCAGCTCAACAATGCAGGAGACATCCAAGTGCCACTCGCACCTCTGGAAGCCCGGACTTACAAAATGCCATGCTTAAAACACTGTGACAAGGGCTTGCTGCCCAGAGAAGGGACAGATTCTCCACCTACTGTGAGTTTAAGAATTCTGCTTCATCAACCCCTACTCAGAAGAATATCTATGCAGGTACTTCATGGACTGAAACATCAAAAATTCAGCAAAGAACATTTTCATTTATTTTTTGGAGGGGTTAAAAGTACCTTCAGCCATCACTTTCAGAGAAAAAATAAAAAGTATTTCAGAACCCTTCTCCCTCTGTCTGTATCCTATGATTCTAATAGATGACTTCTGAGAATGACCTAAACTTAGCTGGAAGTGATTTTATTCACTAGCAGACTTTGCAGGGAAGATACGTACAATCCTTCCTGAAACAAAAGCTCCTGCCTTGCCAAACACAAAGGAAAAATTACCACTTATGCCTGGACGTGAGGTCACACCCCAGCCTGGTTTTCACACTGGAAGTGTTATGAGCTGTTTGAAGTTTCAGAATAGCTGATGACTAATTCAGATATGGCTGAGGGAGTGTTTGAATTCCGCTGATTTTAGCGTTCAGAATATAAATGTCTAGATGCATCTGGAAGGGGCAGGGACTAGGCAGCAGTTAGGCATAATCAAACACGAACTGTGAAAAAACAGCACCATTAGACAACGGAGGGCTGCTCATCAACTATCCCAGCAAAACAACTATATAATTTTGCTACCATACCTGCAAATAAAGTTGCCCTATTCCTATTGTCTAGACATAAACCAAGCAGCTAGGACCTGTTTTCAAAAAACCAGGGAAGATGACTTGCTGTAAATATGACATGCATCAAACATTGGTGGAAGCATAGAGGAAAAGAACTAGCTATTTCCAGAGAGAAGTATCCAGTTTATGCACGGAGTGTTAGTAAACACTATTCTTGCAGTTATAAGTTGTACCCAGAAGTTTTTTTTAAAGAAACAGGCTAAGTGAATTACTCTAAGACCCGTTTGGAGGTGAAGCCTGTTCTTTTCTCTTAATAGCAACCTACATGCCATTAACCAGAGGATGTAAAGGCCAAGACAACAAGATTTGTGGTCCCTTCGTAGAGCAGCATCTGCATATCAATAAACCATCAAAGAACACTTTTCAGCACTGCTGCTTTCTTTTTGGATCTGTAGCACGTCCGCCCTCATCACCAACAATGAAATATCTCTTTACACAGACAGAAGATCCTTGCTCCCACTGCCTCTCCTCAGTGCCCCTCCTCATTTATGGTTCCTTATTTGTTCCCTCCAACCTGTACTTACATAACTGGCTCCACTTTTCCAGAGGTATCACTGAAGCTTCATTAGCTGGTGTAGGAGGCAGCAGGAGAAGAGACAATGCAATAAGGAGTTTTTGTTGACAAACACCTGTCTGGGCTAATTAATGAGATTTGCCAAGAGGGAAACCAGGAAGATGTGATTATATTTTGATTTGAAAGAGTACTTACTGTTTCCTTCCCTGTTTGTAAACAAACAGGCATTCCCATGGCAGAACTAGGATGGAAAGACACTCGGTTAGTAACTTTGCTAGAGAGAAGTTCAGCAACTTGACCTCTAAGAGGGAAGATTCATTTTTCACAACCCCAGCCCCTGTGCAGTGATACCAGCACAACTCTGAAGTACAGACGTGGTCTTGTAAGAGACCATCTCCACTCTAAAGGACTTAATCTGCAAACAGATGGAACAGAATAAGGAGTATTATTATCATCTTTACTTCTGATATAGGAATTGCAGGCAAGAATAAAACATTTTGCTAGCCACCCTGGATGAGTGCCAAAACAGGGAAAAGCTTTTATTTTTATTGCTATAGTCCAGGATGCATGAGGATTGCTTATTACTAGGTATTTACAAACCACGCATTTTTACTCCACAATTTACAAACCACTTGCACAGTCTGAATATAAAAGGCAACCAATATCTAATCCAATTACCAAACATTATAGGTAATACTAAGCATGCACATTTGTGAGGAAAGAACAGGGCTATTATTTTTCCATTTGCACAATTCTACAACCTGATATAATTTCAACAGTGACTCAGCTGGACCAAGCAGGACTTTTTATTGTGTTGTGAAGGTGTTTCTTACACAACAGAAACCTGTCAATAATTCTTAGCCCCCCTGCCACAACGTACAATGATCATGGATGAGAGATGGCAAGGAAAGAGCATGAAAGCAGGTACTTACAGTGCATATGTGTACGAACACAAGTATCCATCCTGTGCACGTAAAGTTCATGACAAAATCAGAATTTTTATAGGCAAGCTGTGCCCGCAACTTGGCATCTGTTCTTTTAAGCACAAAAATGCACCCATAATGCGGCATTGGTTTTTGAATTATTTTTAACACAATTTGTTAGGATTTAGCTGCACACTAAAGGAAAACTGCTTGCCATGTAGTTAATAATCCCATTCAAGAGATCTCTGAGCACTCACAAACAGCAAGCTCTTTGCTAGAAGGGCAATGCCAGTTCTGGCAAATACTTCAGCTGTTAAGTAACAGCTCACACACAGCTTCAGTCATTAGAAGCTGTTTATGGAACAACAAACAATAACGGGAGGTGCGCATACAATCCTTCCAACATGAAGTTGCACATACACTCTGCAGTGTTCATGAATTGATGATGGCTTGACAAAGCAGAGCTATTACCCTGCATTATGGAAATAATTTACTCTCCACAAAGCACAAATTCAACAGACCACTGCAGCTAAAGCACTGGTTAATATCTGATACAGCTTGTGCTCAAAATATACAGGGATGAAATAATACATATAATACTTGCATGAAGCCCACGTTAAACACTCTCATGGCTAGGAATCAAGCTGCTATTCGAGAGTTTTCCTGAAAGCAACAAGTAGGAAGATTCTTTGTTGTTGCTAATGTTTTTAATCTACACTATGGTTGCAAAGTACTTTAGAGAACTGCTAGTACTTTAGAGAACTTTCAGACAGAAGAATGCTGAAGCATAGCTCATTCCAGTGTAAAGGAAAGACTGAGGTCTAACATGCGTGGACGATGGCATGGATTTGCAAAATGGCAAATCAAAACCTCAGCAGCAGAGGATCAAAGTGCCCAACATACCCTTTCTGAAGTTCTCACTGGGAAGAACTCAGACAGAAGCATGCAGAACAGTCCATAAAGAGCTGAAATCCCTTAGAAATTCCTACTTGGAAATCATGAGCTGTTTCAAAATAGCCATCTCAAAAATGCTTTCTGAAAACACAGGTTTTTGAGAAATTCCCCTGAAATAAACCAGAAAAACAACCTGCCTTCATTCATCTTGAGAGCTAGCCCCAGCTAAAGCACCGAACAAAAGACTAAGAGCAGGGAAATCGACTGTTGAAGGTCATTATGATCAATTCATCTGAATGACAATGTTTTTGTCTCAGCAATTAATTCACCAGCTACTTACTTTATTAGTAGAGTATCATTCAATTACTACTTAAAAATAGGAAAAAATTCTCATCAGTATTAATCACTCAGAAACGTGGCACGAGAAGATATCAAATCAGCAGGCAATTCAACAGAACTGCCTCCTCCACACCAAAGCAACACAGAACATGAGCTTAGTTA
Source organism: Penelope pileata (assembly GCA_013396635.1). Lineage (NCBI taxonomy): Eukaryota > Metazoa > Chordata > Aves > Galliformes > Cracidae > Penelope > Penelope pileata. Next base: position 1,533,474 of record WBMW01005037.1, on the reverse strand, counting down.
GCCTGAATGCAAGCTATAAACCATGCCTAAGGGGGTATTCGTTCTGATAGGATCTCCCAAACTGTATTAGAAAAATGGGTATATTAACTATCAAAAAGAAGAGCAAGCATAAGATACTAAGCCTAAATAAGTTTCTTCTTTATCCCGTTGCATTTGTGACCCTCTTCAATTATTTTTCCATTAATATATAAACACTGAGGCTTTACTAGCATGAAAGTGGGAACACTGCTATTTCTAGCTTGAATATTCACTAAAAGCAAATTTCAAATGGTGTGCTCGTTCCTCACTGATGAGCAAAGTGACCTAGGTATTTAAATGTAGCATTGGTTTTGTTCCAGACTAAATACATTAGGAAATTAACTTCTGTAGCACTACATTTGGTCTTAATATACAATTCTAGATCTGTTCTATGTTGATGAGTTTCATAAGCCACTACGTTTAGCAAGCATTAAAAAAATCACTGTCTTGAGAGCACTTAATTAGTGATAATTTACATGAATTAGCAGCACCAGTTAATAAACTGGATGTGTTGATGTGGCAAATCATGTTTTATACACTGTGGAAACAAAATCTGAAAACCCTCAGAAAAAATAGGAGATATTTAAGTTAGCTCTCAGAAAGTTCCTCAATGCTAAAATGGATTGCAAGACCATGAGCAGGGCAAAAGGGACACTGAAGAAGTGTGATACCTCCTGAGAGTGCTGGCAGTTCTGGGGAAGGCAGGGGTGAAGCAGCACGCAGCGCTGGCCATGTCTTCAGCAAGCTGTGTACGTCTGTGCTCCCCTGCACACATCTCCGTGAAGCACTTTGAAGCTACAAATGCAAACATGACATCTGGTGAGCTGTGAGGTATGCTTGTACAAGGCACCTGTAAGTAAAAAATATTATAACAGTAGCATTATACTCCGTTTTTCCAAATTCCAGGTCCTCTGCCTTGTCACACATTTCCTGTGTGATTCTGCAAGTCACTACAGTCCACATCCACAAGGATATTTATACACCAATTTTCTAAGATTCAGTAGGATACAGTCTTTTTACAGCTAGATCTGGACCTCAGCCACCTGTGATTCACTTTCTAGCAGAAAAAGGAGGTTAATAAATCACTATCAAGGTATTGTATTAAAAAAAAAAAAAAAGTATAGCATCAAATTTTCATCCGTCAAAGTCATTTTCCTGATGGCAATAAATTAGTTCACAAAGCTGCAGAACTCCTGTTGGTATAGAAACAGACATGACTTCGCTTACAGCAATGGAATATGTTTTATCTACAGTTAAAGGGGCCACACAGACCCTGCACAGCTAGGAAAAGACATAACCCATCACGGGAACTGGCAAGCTTCAGAACCAGAACAGCTAGCACTAAGATACCTCTAGTAACTGTTATTAATTTTTGTTTTTCTGGATAGAGCTCACTGTCCCATTGCTTCTGAACTGAGGTTTTAAACGTCCATTCCATGTCTGGTGTGGGGGTGGGCAAATGAAGAAAATAAATGTTTTCCAAAATAATGCAGGAAAAATGTCGATTTCATACTGTGACCTTCTAACAGGTTATTTTTAAAATGTGATAAATGTGTGCCCTGTCTGGACAAAGCAAATTAGCTGCCCAAGCTCATCTTCCTGATCTGTATCAGAGGAAAACAACAGGAAATGAATAGCCACAAAACAGCACAACTCCATGAATAAGATCATCAAAATATGGATACTTCATCTGTAATATCACAGATATTCTCTTGACAATCAGCAATTGCATTGCCTGATACGAATATTTTTCCTCATAAACATTTCCCGCTTTCAGTAGAAGATTAATTTATCTAGATTTAGACAGTGAATAGCTCACTTCTGTCCGTGGCTGATTAGTGTGTGTACAAGGGATGTACTGGCTGGGAACTGACATGGCTTTGGAAAACAGTGATGTTGCTATCTCAGTGGAAATTAAGCACTGAGGAAGCAAATGTCAAGATTCAAATAAAAAAATTATTTTGACTAAGTTCTTCCATGTGCTGAAAGTAATCCAAAACCCTTGATGTTTTCTAAAATATTGACTTTTACCTATACATTTATAGACTGTGGACTCATCTGGTTACAAAGACAAAAAGGTACTCGCTAAGGGTTTGAGTAACAGAAGAGAATTTGTTCTGCAGTCACTTCTCAGTCCTGCTTTTCAGTCCTTGTTAATACATCTGGATCTAAGTGCATGGCTAAAGTAGGCATTTTTAAAGGTGATTAGCCTCTATAAAACATTTTCAGCATATGTGAATAAGCACAAAGCTCTTCATGTTTTGTGTGTCTTATTTTACTCAATAACCAAGACATAAAATAGCAGGATTTGAACATACTGCAGCGCGTTTCCATTAAAAACATCCAACAGCCTGGGCCTGGGTCAGCCATGCATTATGCAGAGTGACTCCAATTAAAATTAATGGAATGGTACCAGAATAAAATGGATTGTAACAAGGTAAGCAGTCATACCCATTACCTCTCATGGAAATTAAGCATGCAGAGATGAGCAAGCTTTTTAAAACACAGTTATATGGTTTAGTAGCACGGCGAGCCTTTTGTCTTTGCTCCAAGGAAACGTACATGTAACACATGAACACCTCCACCTTGGTGACACAACAGTACTGTGATACGTGAAGAACAGAGCCTGGCCAAGGAATGCTCCCTTCAAGGATTCAAAGCACTACTTCACAGAAACAAGGGCAGAGGAAGAACAAACAAACAAGCTCTGTGGGATAAGAAATCAGAAGCTGTTAGGGCCTCCATGGACAATTCTATTTCAGTGAGGAAAGAGGAGATGAAAAATTACTCTCAGTGGGAAAATGAAGGACAAACACAATCTCAATATTAAAACAAGGTTGATAAAAATCTCTCTGCCTTTTTCTTACCAGCTATGTTTTTCTTTCTCAGAAAAACGGGCACATACCACATAATAAATCTCAGAACCACGTAGAGAAAAATCAAGAGTGCAGCCTTTGTTCTGTTATTAAGAGTTGCCAAATCATCCCTTATCATGACTGGCACACGTATATAACCTGCCCTCCAAATATTAATAACTTCAGTCTTTCCAGACCTTTACAGAGCAGGCACAATTAATCCCTGTTTAACAAGACGGGGGAACTTGTTAGTGGGGAGCAGCATTGGAAACTGCAGTGTGGAAGACTGAAGATAACAAAGCTGGTTGTAAAGGCCAGGCACACAGCAACATTAGGATCCAGTTCAGCAGTATCGGGATGAAGTTTTAATTTATGCCAAAGCCATGTGCACAAAGGTGATGAATTTCATTATTAACAGAAGTGATCCAGGTCCCCACATATTCAAAAACTAAATACAGCTTTCAGGGAAACGATAGGGCTGTAGACCTGTTGAAGAGATGCTCAAAGCTTCCCTGCTCTCCCAACACCCGCCGTACAAGGGGCCCAACAGGAGCCCAAGCTGTGGCTGGGAGCACAGTGAGGCACTGCTGGTGCAGTTCAGCAGTGGTGACAGCAGCAGTGGGTCACCTCCACTGATGCAGATTTTAACGTGCGTGGCATGCAGTCTCTTGTTCATTGCTGGTGGAAATGCAGAGCTAGTGGTGGTGCCTATGTTGAAAAAGAATGTTTTGTAGCTGAGAATTTGCTCTATCAAGCAGTGTTATTATGCTCTTTGTTATAGTTTCCATGGAAATAAATAGGAGGCATTACTTTTGGAGTGACCTATGTACCTCTCCCATAAAGCCTCACCTCTCATAATTTTCATGCAAGACGAACATCTCTAGGTTACAGAGTATTGTCCCCTGGAATATGAGTTCTCCACGTAAAGGTAATCTTGTTGCTAGTAAAAAAACATTTTTACACCATGATTTTCTTAAGAGCGATCAAGCCAAAGCATTTGTTCATTGTCTTAATTTCCACTGCAGAGCTCATAGCCCAAACAACAAATAAGCATTCCAGAACCCTTCCTGCTCCCTATTTAGCCATTCAATTAGTAACTGATTGAGTTGCACATCTGCAACACGTTGAGCCTCTGGTCCCAACATTAATATTACACTACAGGTGTCAGCACACCAACGAGCTCATTGAGCAGGATCCTGTTGAAGACCAGACAGCAAAGACTTGGACTGGTATTCTGTATCCAGTAGTTTGTGACATTTGTATTAACTGTGACAAAGCCCTGTGCTACCACGCTGTGGGTTCACTTTGTTGCAAACACGTACTGATTCGCCTTGAAAGTATTACATGACAAATAAAGTGCTTAACAAAACAGTGGAAGTAACACAGAGTGCAAAATATTCCATGTTTAAACACACTCAACATATTTTACTTAATCTACTGCAATGTCCTCAGTATGCATATATTCATAAATTGTTATCATTTTCCATGTTTGTTTTTACATTTAACATTTCATTTTCTTCTTCTGTTCAATTGCTGCCACCTACACCTACTGTTAACCTAGAAAGGGGGAAGAGGATTATTAACAAATAAAAAAAAAAAAGCCTAAAATACTCCTGCAATCATTTATTAAAAATTGCATTAAAAAGATGAGGAGTACTAGAACGGTGAAGTGCAAAACACAATTACGGTTCAAGCTTCTCTACAAAATATGAAACAGATTGAGCTTCAATTTAGATTAAAATAAGGCTTATTTGTAGAATGAAAAAAAAAATCGACCATGTCTTTCCTCTTGTCAACTTGAAAAACAACTACAACACCAAAGATTTCCATAAAGGAAAGCAAAAGCTAGATAGGGAAGGTAATGCAGAAGAAAGTCACCAAAAACTCTCCAAACTCCAAAACAATACTAAAAAAACCCACACCCCCTCTGCCTCCCAAAAAGGGGGAAGAAATCATACAGCGTTATCATTCTTCTCTGAAACCATTAATCATTCTCCTAATCAATCTGATTATCTTTCCTTCAAGTTGAATGAGCTTCCTTTGTAAATATCTTCAGTAGAAACAGAGGTTACTCCTCAGTTCTGTACCTTCTAAGGAGAATCACGTGCAGGAGGTCTTCATGCACAGAAGGAGCACCATAAAGAAAGGTGACCCAAACTGTCACCTCTGCATTGGGCCAAGCAGCACAGTCACACTTTCAGTTTGGCGTTAACTTAGGGACCTTTCACACAAAGTTACTTTGATCAATACAGATGTATAGGGACTGCAGAAAGTTCAAGCTCCTACAAACAGTTGTTCCAACACTGAAGTTGAAGCTGTTTGGCACTTTTGATCAACAGATGAAGGGACATGTACTCCTGTAAAGCCTCTTTGAACCCTATAAGCCTGTGGCTAAGAACTTTGTCATCTTAGAACAGGTGGCTGAAAATACTGAGAACAAAAGAAACCAATTATATGATCAATAGGACATTGTGTTGAGCTGTCTAGCAACCTGCTGTGCTGTTTGCACATCAGGATACAAAATGCTCTCCAGCCTAACACCGAGGTGGCATGAGCACTAGGAAGTCAGTGTGAAAGCTCCTTTGAGTAAAGGGCTTTTAAAATAGTCTGTCATTCCCAAACATGGCAAAATGCTGAAATACAGAAAGTTGAGCATTTGCAAGTATCAAACAGCCTGCAAAGATGCTACAACAGCTTTTGTGTTCCAACAATCTTGTGCTTTAATTAAATGTGGCTGAAGAGCATACGGGAACAGAAAGGAAAACCAGTGGGGCCTGATAGTGCTGCACAAAACCAAACAGGACAGAACCAAATATTAACTCCCACTTCATTCAGTCTGGCAAATCCCAGGGATGAAGCAAGTATGGAACAAAACACGGGAGGTCCTTTGGGATTTAATACTTATATTTTTTCCCCTGATCATATTTATAACAATATCACTGTTTATTATATATACACTGCTTTCCACACCTGGTCACATACAAGTACTCAGAATGTGAATTTAAAAGAGGTAGTTACCCACGTTACCCATTTATTTTAATTTAATAATTCAAGCATGTGAGCTAAACTTGCACTTTTTCAGAATAAAGACCTGCTGCTCTTAATAAGAAAGGGCACACACCTGCTTTCTTACACAGGCAGTTCTAATTCATAATCATAATCACAGATATGGTCCCAACAGCAAGAGGGGATGAGTTGAGTTTCAATACAGAGATTGAGCAAGACTGCTCCTGAGATGAAATCAAACAAAATGTCCAAAGTGACAGAAGCAGAGAGAATTATCAGCTCTTCTGCAGAATATATTCCTCTAACTTTTCTTATGTAACAGCCAATTTTTTTTAAGCACAGTAATTCCCATTACTGCTGATACAGTAGGAAATAGCCAATTTTAGTTGAGACATGAAATCCCTATTTGCAATCTAACAAAACTTAACCAAAGATAAGTGATAGCTGCCTTTTTTTTTTTTTTATACCTCAATCTATCCCTAGAACTTACTATTTTATTTCATGAAAAACAAAGCCAAGTTTACAAACATTGCTAGTAAACATATTTCCCCAACATTGACCCACAGAAAAGTAGAAAGTGCAGCTGTTGAGTGGAATTTCTCCAAGCAGAAAGATGCCCTCACATCTTCTATATTCATGTCAACTGTCACCTTAGCAGCTGGTGTTTTGTTTTTTTTTGATAAATTGTCTTTTCACTATCAAGATAGTGACTGTTTGCACAGAATATAACCAGTGTACAGAAGCAGCACTGTTTCCAGTACGAGGGGAAGGCAAAACCCAACTGTTCTAAATCAAGATTTCCCAATTCCTCAGGAAGAAAACTTAAGAACAGATTTTGTGTATAGTAAGTCAAATAACAGGAAAGCACTGTATTTATTTTGACACCTAAGACACCTCAAAGGTGAACTGAAAAAAAAAAATCTTTCCACTGAAAGCAGCCCAGAACAAATTCACAAGCTCTGTGCAATGCATTCAAAACAACAACAACAAAAAAGAAAACCACACACACAGATGTGATTTAATCAAATTATGACTTTTTTTTCCTTCCAGTACAGTCCATAGTAGCTCTGGTTCCTACCACTTGACTGGGCTTCGCCCTCGTGACTGTTCCGTCCTCACGTAAGTGTCATAGAGCTCTCTCAAATGCAACACCAATTCGTCCAGGTTGTCCCCTGTCAAAGCAGACAATGCAATGACTCGGTCACCTGTCTGTTCTTTAAGGAGTGGTAGATTAATCCTGGACTGAGCAAGGTCAATTTTATTCCCGACGACGACACAAGGCCTCTCAGACAATCCTTCTTTATACTGTTCCAGTTCATATTTTAAGTCCTGCAGCTGAATCCATGGCTGAGACACAGAGAGATCCACCACATATAAAAGAAAGCGGCATCGTTCAATGTGCCTTAGGAAGGCCATCCCAAGGCCCCTGTTCTGATGAGCACCTCTTATTAGGCCAGGAATGTCAGCAACTGCAGTGAGAAAAATTCCACAGTGAATCCAACACATTCAACAACAAAGTCTTTCACTGTCCAGTGCAAATGCTTTTAGAATTACATCACAAAGCATCAATACTACAGCATGTCTAATGTTAAATCTGGCTCCTGTTATCTTGTACAACCCCCAGATTCCAGTTCTTCCAGTGAAGATGGAATTCAGATTGCCAGTTTTATATTAAGGTTAGGTATATGTGAATGTGAAACAGGCTTTCAGTGTTTCTTGTTACATCAAGTTTGAAGTTCCATAGAAATAGCAAGAATTCAACAGAATTGCTAAATTTACTTCTACAGCATTCAAAGATGAAGCCATGCAATACAAACTGCTATCAAGGCACACACTGTACTCTAATTTTTACCTGCTACTTGTTCATAGTCTTCATAGCGGACAACGCCAACGTGGGGGTTGAGAGTTGTGAAGGGGTAGGCAGCCACTGCTGGCTTTGCGTTGGATATTGCTCTCAAAAGCGATGATTTCCCAGCATTGGGAAAGCCCACCTGGAATACAAGCATTTATGAAAGCTGCAGTTCTAGGTTAACCCCAATTAAGACAAAAACTCAAGCTTTTGCAGATGTGGAAGGGTTCTTTCAGTATGAATCTAACATTAATTTTGCATGCTCAGTTCTGAAAAGCAACTTGGTTTCCTTCCTTTATTTATAGGTGACTTTACCACTAAGTAGATCAAACATAGAAGGATCTCTTTTTTTTTTGTGTGCAATACTTAAGTATTTATTTTGTTCAGACTCAAAATGGTATACCATCAAATCTCTTTTACCCTGAAAAAACATTGTCACTTTGTCCTTCACTTCTCATTTTATCTCCACACTGCACTGCCCACCCGCAGATTCTGTGGACAGAGCTTGCTGTACGTCATCAGTGAATCTGTTAATCACTGATGAATTCTGAACACTGCTTTTCTATACATACACTTGATTTTTAGTGAAAGTAGGATGACATCAAGTAGCAATGGCCTGACAGCTCTGCAAATTACTCTGGACACCCTCGTACCAAATAACAGCAAGAAAGTATGAAGTTGCATCTCTAAACAAGCAAGCCAAAAGGCTGACAAAAATGTTATCAAACATTATTTCTCCAGTCAGTCAAATGTCATACAATAAGGAAGCTGAAGAACTACAGCAACACTCACCAATCCTGCATGAGCTGTTGTCTTGAGTTCCAAATGGAGGACCCTCTCCTGACCTGGCTCTCCTGGAGTAAATAACGTTGGAGCTCGGTTTTCATTGGAAAGAAAAAAGCGATTACCTTTCCCTCCAGCTCCTCCATAAGCTGCAACATACTCTTCACCATGTTGAGTGAGATCAGCCACAACTACCCCATCCTCCTTAACCAATGTACCTACAGGAACCTTAAAACAAAGAGAGATGAACTTCAGTGGAGCGCTTCCAAAAAAGCCCACTCCCCATTTTGTCTTCTGATTTCTCTAGGCACATTATCCCTAGAAGTGAAAACAAGTCAGGACTGTAGCTGGGTCAGATATACCTTCCAAATAACTCTAACTTTGATGAACAACGTAAAGAATTTTGATCTAACTGTGCCAACCAGCCCTGTTCCAGCAGGGCAAGGCTCCCTGTAAAACTGTGCATAAGAGATGTTCTCGTAATGAGCTCATCCACCTTGAAAATCAGCAATGTAAGCACACAGCTCACACAGCAGCCAGAACCTTAACTTACTTTAACATACACACAGGCACCATTGGCTCCAAAACAGTTCTTGTGTCCTCCTCTCCCTCCATGAAAACCCTGATAGAAGGGAAGGACTGAAGAAAGCGATTTCATCTGCCGGTCAGCTGTAAAGCAAAACATGTGTTAAATACATTGTCTTAGCAGAACAGGCAAAGTGGAACAGCACTGTGACTGTTTTTCCCTTTCTGATTATGGCATTGATACATGTCCCATTCACCACCTCAACATAACGTACCAGGGAATACTAACATAAGTTGTGATGAAGTTTAACTGCCTTTACTTATCTGCTTAGGTTTGCTAACCATGCATTTCATTAAGTGGCCATTCCAAAATTTACACAACCATTACAAAATCCTCTGGAAAATGCATTTGCTAGGTTAGCAGATTTTGCAGCAGAGTGGTAGCAGAAGCAGCTTTAGTTAGAGAAGAGTAAAATTTGTTGGGTTATCTTTACACAGGCAGGTAGCAGCCACGATTTTTAATATGCTTTCTAGGAGACTCTTCTAAGGCTGTCAGTGTCATTTATATCCTTGTCACCACAGCTCAGAACAAAGTATAAAAGCAAAGACAGCTTAGAGAGAAACAACTTCTCTCCTGTTAAAAACAAACAAAACAAAAGGCGTAAACAAGACGACAACAAGAAGCAAAACAGATCTGTTGAGTTTTACCTTTCAAAATGACATGACCTCCATCACCTCCGTTCCCACCATCGGGACCTCCAAATACCTTCCTAGGTTCACTATGAAACGAATGGCCTCCTCCTCCTCCTTGTCCCCCAACCACACGCACTCGCCGGTGATCCACGAAATAGCGTGTCTGCAAAGACAGTGGGATTTGCTGCTTTCAAGTATGGTTCATCAGTCACCTTGCAACAAGCTGATTGCTCTATGCAACTTAATAACACACAGACATGCTACTTTTTGTCAGGGTGAGTCCCACTAAACAGCTGAAAAAGAATCTTTACTGTCTAAACTAAACTGAATACAGACCGAGTATGTCATTGAAGGAAAAAAAAATATCTTATTTATCGGTATTTTTAAAAACTCCCTTAAAACACTAAAAGTAAGTGCCTGAAGCTACGCTGATACAACCCAATGAAGCAGATCAGACACCAGAATTGGGAAAGTCACGTTAAAAAGAGCTCACAACAGGAAAAGTATCTTTTAAATACAGTCACAGCCTGCTGACAGGGGCAGCTGAAGAGAGCTACTGCACTGCAAACCAGAACCACCCAGTGACTGTGTTCTTATTCAGGGAAATTAAAAAAAAAAACCAGGATAAACATTTAAAAATTGAACTAAACTTTGCAGAGGACCTCACCAGAGGTTCTCACACCGACTCACTGCCTTCTGTACCAGGTGATGAAAGCAAGGAAAACTTCAATCTCTCAACGACTAAGAAAATTGCGAAAGAAAAGAAGCAGAGTAAGTGGAGCTCGTTCCAACGTATGTCACAATCAGTTGCTCGGGGGGTAAAGATGATACAGGGTGAAGAGAATTTCAGATTCTAGCCCTAAAACAAAATAAGTGTTACGATCCCACGACAAACAAGCAGAAAAATCGCACTCCTCAAGTCCCGCCGTGCCCAGCGGGTGCTCCGATCCCCCTTAGCCAAGGATCTGGCACCACCACACGGCGATCCGGGGAACCACGGCTTCAGCTGGGGGGGATTTGCTGACGTCAGGACCGATGCCGCCTCCCCCCAGGGCAGCACGCGGATCGCCGTCAGGACAGCAGCCAACCGGGCGGTGCTAACGCCTGCCCGAGCGCGGCGAACACCCAGCAGAGCGCACCGCAGACTGACTAACCCCTGATTCACCTCAGCACTCACCAATTTCTTTTCCGAAATGGCTCTTTTTTGCCTCAGTCGCCTGTTCTTTGAGCACGCGACGCAGCTCGTGGAGAAAGCCGCTGCCTGCCCCCGCACGGACCCGCCGAACACCGCGGCCCAGCACCGCCGCAGCATGGCACCGCCGGGCCCGCCGCCCCGCCCTCGCCCTGCGCGCATGCGTCCTGCCGCGCCGCCCGCCGTTGGGAAAGCGCGGGAAGGAGGCGACCGCTGCATGCTCTCAGGGCTGCGGGGGTGGCACGGGGTGGGCGCGAAGCTCGGCGTCGTGCCCTAGCTCCTGTGGGGGCTTAGTCCCTGAGGAACGGGGCCCTAATGTCCTGGAGCGGGCTGCGACAGCCGAAATAAAGCGTGTGCAGGTGCCACCTGAAGGTGCTGCCCATTTGGGGGACCGAAGGTGTCCCGGCCCCTCGGGAGGTGTTTCTGTCAGAACGCTTCACCTTCCCCGCGCCATCTGTGGGGTGAGCGGTGTACACCCACTCCCCACACACAGTTTGGTCCCTGCTCATCGAACAGTGCTCGCTGTGACAGATCCTGTCCTTACCAACAAAGTACATCAGAGAAATAAGGGAGAAGGTGCTCCCCAGCAATCTCCCCTTTCGTCTCTAATTCCCCTCAAAGTCTGTATTGTAAGAAAAGCACCACCAACTTCACTTTCAGATAGTTTTTAACCTAAACAATTTCCAAGCATTCTGTATTACAAAACAGAAAATGATACAATTAATGGAAGAAGTCAAAATGCTGGCATCACTTTGTTTCCACATCGATACATAAAAATGGACAACACATTAAATAAACATTTTTGTTATTAACAATTAGAAATATTAACACCAAAATCATGTATAAATTAGGAAGTAAATGTACAAACTATTTCCAAAGTGCTCTTTCAAATACATTATATACACAACATTCAAGAAGTTCTTAATGTAAGACATTGCAGACTGATGTGATGTTGCTGTTCCATTTTAAGTGTTGTTCATGTTCTCTCAAAAGTATTTCAGCACTTTCAAAAACCACAGAGAAGGCATATTTCCACGCTGGCAAAGAGCAATATTGCATTCTTCTGGCTACCTGTGATATATCGTAAAGAAAACAAACTCCTTTCAGTTCCTTGCTATTTGAGAGTAATTATTTGTATGAAAACACCAGCAGGAAAGATGAAAGAAATGAGGACTGACTCAAAACGTCCTCTGTTCTATCAATAATTAAAAGTATTCATGTTGCAAGGGCAGTGCTTGGACAACATTTGGTAGCAAACTCTTTAGCTGCCCAGTTAAAGGACTTTCCTCTACAGGAAAAAAAGTAATCAAGTGAGAGAGATTTATTTTACTCGTGGTCTTGGTTTTCCAAAATATAAAGTACTAGAACTCTAGATCCCATAAATACACCATTTTAGACAAATGAAAGGAGAACTTCCTACAACAAAGGGTAAATTTATACTGTAAATTTCCCATTAACCTCCTATTAAAAACTGCTCATGGAGTATAGCCATCCTAGCCTCTTGCCACAGAGAAGTTTGGATGTGTTACTTCATTCCTCAATTATAGAAGCACTTTGTAAGTGCTTTATTCAACACTTTATAAGGACAGACAGTGACTTCAATTGCTCATCCTGGCTTTTACACACAACCAGTTCACATTTCTAAATTCTCCCTCTGTAGGTTTCTCTCACTGGTTGACCCCACTGACAATCTCCTCTCTATACGCGTAATATTGTTTCACAGTTGTTTTCCTGCAAAACAAAACAAAATTTTCTTTTTACTCCTGAACTATTTCTGTCAAGCTACAAGAGGAAAAAAAAGAAAAAGTGATGTTAAGCCTTAAAAACAGTCAACCAAAAACTTTGACAATCTTTATGGTTGTAATGCTTGCTGGAAAATCTCAGTAAGGGCTATGGGAGAATCAGAAATAAAGAAGGATGCCAACCACCTGCCTGTGAAATTTGGCATGAAAATGTATATGCAAGTTATAAAAGTTGGAGTAGCACATTTAAGACTGAAATTTTGCCAGATGTTTTTCTCAGCTAAGCACAATATGAAGCAATATTGACATCTACTAGGCTGACACTGCAGATCTCTGAGCTCCCTTCTGTTTTTCTTTCCGTGACAGAAATACCTTAGTTTACATGGATATATAAAAGGTGCCTCTGGTGATTACCGTTTCCTTGAATATAGGTTTTGATGATCTTTCTGTATCTTTTACAACAGAAACAATGGATTTACACAGATTATTGAATGGTAAGAGTTGGGTAGTTTGTGCCGGTAGGTAATACAGAATTGCAGCTAATTTTATTTTTGTCATACACCATGGAACCGTCTTCACATAAGGAATGTAACCTTTCCCTTATTCTTAAGAAGTAAAGAGCCATGGATGTTGCAGGCCAGCAGGTAATCTGCAATGCATTTAGTTTAAGAAAGATCAATAACCCACCATGGGACACCTTCCTGGACTGAGATACGACTGATGGCTTTGTGTTCAGTTAGAAAGCAGAATAACTTGGCGTTTCGTCAGAACGGGGCACAACTGTGATCAAATGATCCTAAAGCTATTTAGAAACATCAAGAAGGGGGGCGGGGGGAAATTAAAAACTTCTGGATTGTATCAACATACAGTACTATACACAGCACCAAATATCAAACCATTAAAGCATTGTCTTGTTACCAGTAGTGCACTGCTTCATATCCAGCATGAAATGAACACTGTTCACATACAGACGCTGCTTTGTGCTAAGGGGTAACCAACATATTACAATTAACCAAAACTGCCGGTACATCCAGTTCAAAAGGTGGATATACTATTGAAATGAATCTGACACAGGATCATGTTCTTTTATTGCTGGTAATTTCCATATTGTCCCTAGGAAAGAAAAAAAAAAAAAAGAAATATTGGAGAATAACATATCAGAGGTTTACAAACAGTGAATTAATTTTCTTCTGGTTTATGAATGTTGAATGATTCACTCAGTATGCCTGCACCAAAATATCAGATAGATTTATGTGCAGAGCTAACAGCTAAATCTGCTTTTGTACAGCAGAGATTTAGATAATTTACCTGCTCGTAGCCGTAAGGCCTCTGTTGCTGAGCGGATGGTCCTGTCTGGGAAGCTCTGTAACTTCCATATTGCTGCCCCTGTCCCTGTTGGTAGCTGGAATACTGTGAAGATGCTCCTTGTGCAGGACCTGAGAAGACAGTGAAGTTATTAATAGGGGTTGATTTGCTAGGGGGAGTTCTTACGATGAGCAAAATGTAAAGCATGATGTTAATAAAGTAAGCTTTGTATGTGCTGCAAGTACATTTTGTCTAGACTTCCCCAAGTTGTTTCTACATTTCACTGGGCAATCCTGTATCTCTCTGCTCTTCCAAAATGGTAACCTGAATATACAGACTTGAGAAGCACCAATAAGCTTTCAGCTACAGTTTCCACCTGCAAAAAGGGAACCGGTGCAGAGTTCTGCAACAGTCTGGTGTGTCTAACATTATGAACCTGAGAAAAATTAGTTCTAATTTTGCATCTTTAGAAAGAAGACTCCAGATGTTAACATCAAAAACTGAGTCTGGGGTTTAATTTCACGTAATATGTTTGGCGTGAGTAGTCCAAACTATCCACTGGTACTTCAGAGTCAGATGTTAATAACTTGTTACTTGTTAGGTATGTAGGTTCAATTTCATGAGTTCTTACATTCTAAAACAGGTTTTCTGTCTACATCCACATCAATTTATCAAGTTCCAACACAAGATCAAATACCATTGCATCTGGGAGATACACTAGAAGTCCCTTGCCTTGAAACTAGGAGCTAGAACATTCCCTGCCTCTCCAGCCTGTTTTTGTATGGAATAAACTGAAATGGTTTCTCTCCTCCAGAGACTGAGGATGCATGCAACCCTTCAGAGAACAGTTCAAACCTATTTTGATGACAGTCGGGAGCCCTGCTCTCGTGACCAGAAAGGTTCCAAAGCCCTGTGACAGCATTCAAATCTGTGTTCAAATCCCTTCCACTCTTTTCTCCTCAGTTCCTCGCCAAGGTTTAAAACCCGTATGATGTTGCAAAGGAGCAGTGATTCTCTGGATTGTTGATGTTATTTTTTGTCAGCTGCATAACCACTACATAACCACTAGATGTGTAGGAGGCCTGAGAATCCACACAGTGACCTCCTGCTTACCAGTCAACATGAGGCATGTGTACTTCATAACTTTCTCAGGTTATCAAGAGCGAGGGCTTTGGGATGCTAACATACAAGTTTGGAATGCAGGGCTACATTAGCGGGTGTTACTGCCCAGAATCCCTTTTCACTCTATGCTGTTTGGCTAGTTATGGTACATAGATGTCCAAGGTTAATCAACAAAATAGTTTAAAGCATAATTTACGTGAGGAATGGAGGCATCAAGATGAAGCATTGCAAACATTTGACCAGTGACAGATTTTTTATTTATTTTTTTACCATATCCTTGCTGTTGTCCTGGGTAACTTTGTTGATTCGGGTATTGCTGCTGGGAATATGTTTGCTGTTGTGCAGCTCCCTGTTGGTATCCTGCCTGCTGCTGGCTGTACTGAGAATTTCCTAAAGAGGGAAAAAATGACAGTGGTTATGCTTGAAGCAGGGATTTCACTGTACCTTCTAATCATAAGGAAAACAAGGGAGTAAGGAGCCTTGAGCTGGAGCTCATAGACAAGTACTCAGAAACAGATGCTTGCATTTTGCCAGTCATGATGAGTTTATTTCTCTAGTGACTTTTAGTTCTTTTGAATAGGAGAGAGTTGTTTGTTTATACACATCATTAAACAAATGAACAAGCAACCTGTTCCCCAAAGAACTGTTTTACCCAAAAGTGTTTGAGAAGAAAAAAGCAGAGCCACAAAGATAAGGGTGCCAGGGTAAACAGCTAGTTTCTCAAAAAGCCCTCCCACTGTATTTTGTTCCAGATAATGATGTTTATTCATACATTCCAGAAAGACAACACACTCAGTTGTTACTGATATTTTAAAAACATCTACAATGGAAGTTCCATTTGCAGAATCCTAAACCAACAAAACAGAATTCCATCTGGCTCAGCTACACCTGAGGATCATTTTTTCTAATGAACATGAGGCTGTGCAGAAGTTATTAATGATCCCACAGGGCTGCACAGCATAACCACCTCACCATACAGTTACTGACATGAGGCTGTGCATACAGTCTGCTATGGTGTTGGTATAAAATATTATAACAGCTGAATTTTATCTTCTGAACACTTAAGTAATAGCTAAGGAGCAGTTTAGTAATGCAGGCACTGCAAGTCCTATTCTACATTTTCATAAGCATGCTGTTTCCTTAGTCAGTATTTTAGGGGGCTAGAGCTTTGGGTTACAAAGATGACAGATGTATTTTCCTACCTCCTTCGTAATAGTGCTGTGTGGAGTCATCAAATGACCTGTCATAGCTCTGCTCGGTATAGGATGACTGCTGATAGGCATAATCACCATGTCCTGTGAGAAATTGCAAAGATTTATCAGCTACATTGTTAATGTAACTATATATATGCACATTTATATATACATACTGTTGAATACATATATTACGAAGTTGCTTATGCACAAGGATGAGGCTAAGAGAAAATGCCCCTAAGACAGGAGGTTGCATATGTGGCAAGGAAAGTCACACCTACAGATAAACCACCAGCATACACTAATCCAAACTTGGCTTCATGCACTTTCTGAAGCAGTTTGGAGAGCAGGGTGCACTGATGTGTATGTGTGTTTACATTGGCTCCCATGCAGTGAGATTAGAACTTTCCAGCACTTAAATTGGAAACAAATCTTAACGTGTTTGCCATGTCTTTGGATGTGGCAGTCATGCTGATCTACACTTTATCAGTGTGCCAGTGACAACAGCTCAAGGGAATTACCATCGGGATAATATTGCTGATTCATAGGTTCTGATGAGCCTTGTCCATGACTGTACTGTTCACTGTAATATTCTTCCTGACCCATGTACTGCTGCGAGGAACCTGCAAGGCAAAGACAAGAGAGAGCACACTGAGCCTAATGGACAACTAAGTAATGTTTTTTCCTTTTTTTTTTTAAACAGTGTTTACATCTCAGTAAGTAAGCAGGCCGTATATGCTGAGAGCAGTTTCAAAGATGTTTTGCTCACTGGAAAAAGGAAATAACTTAGTATTTTCAGAAGAAGAGATAGTTGAGATGGAAGTTATGCAACTGTCAGTAATACGTCCTAAAACCACTCTCTTGGGTGGCAATACCAAAAGTAATGGTGATATTTCATCTACTGATCTGAGTTATTAGAAAGCACAGGAATGTATTCCATGCTCAAGAACACAGAATTAAATGTCTTTTAATTAGCGTATTAATTTATTTCTTAGTAAAATTCAGTTTGTATTAGAATCAGTCTAGCAGCTTTGTTACCTCTTAGAACTTTTTCCAGAGAGGTGTTAGAGCATGGTGGTTATCTTCTGGTGTTTTCCTTGGTTTGGCCTAATTTTTCCTATTAATTGCTGGCAAATTCTATCTTGTTTGCAGAAATGTGTTCCTTGTTAATTGTGCCATTTTACGGCTGATCCAATACCATTTGAAAGAAACGAAAAGGTTTCCAGTTACTTCAGTGAGCTGTGTATCAAATGGTTCATCTTTTCTTTAGAGATGTATGGTCTCTTTTAGTCAGAATTATTTCTAAAGACCTGAAATAATTAAATAAACTTGAAAAGAGATTAAAGTTCTTCTGACAGTCATGGTACTTCCAGCATTTCAGATTTCCTTTCTTCCCATATGGGATTCCTTATTCATAAAAGCAACCGGGACATCTTGTTGCCCTACCTACCCCATGGGGTGGACGGAATATCATCACGCTACTAATTATGATAGGATTAAGCTAATAATAGGCCTTACCTTGCTGCGAAGCTCTGTAGGGGCCCATTGGCCGCTGACCCATCATGCTGTTGCCTTGGTTGCTCTGACTCATCATGGCAATGGAGGACTGCCCCTGGTAATGCTGGCTCCCTCCCTGTGCCGAGTTGTAATGTGACGTTGCTGCTTGCTGGTGCATCATGGAGACTACAACGTACACGGAAAACTGGTTTTTTAAAAGGATGTGACTATTCTCTCCCTAGTCTCTTTGGAAGCAAGTTAAAACCTTCAACTAAAGGACATCCTGAGCATTCTGCGAATTTTCCACAGGGGGAGATGTTTTCCTACCACAAACACTCAGCTCTTCGGCAACGTAATCCACAGAGGATGCTATCACACTGCCTGCTCTTGCCATTTCTTTCAGTCACACACTTGAGAACTCATCTAATCCTGATTATAATTAGTTGACTTAAACACATGTAATCATTACTGGAGTAGGATTAAAGAAATAAGAACTGATATTTGTTCCCCACTACTTCCTGACTCACTCGTTGCTGCTTTTGTTTTCTAATCAATTCTTTCTCCTGCTTCCATCTTATTACATACCTGATGATTATGCAGTTAAATAAACTGACATTCTAGGATGTATTTGCTCCCTAAACTTCATACTGTCTGAAAGAACAAGCATTGGACATCCCACTCAACACTCAGTAGCAATCATTGTTACAAATCAAGAGAGAAATTCTGAGTTGTCTGCTCTTCTCTCTATGCCCTTCAAGCAGCGTGAAGTATCAATATAAACCCATAAAAACGTGGTAGCAATGTATAAATGGTAAATGTGCAATACTGGGCTGGCAGGCTCCTTCAGCTGAGATAGAGGGGCTTTTCCAATCCCTCGCACAGTGGGGAGAGTTGCTGCCAGGGCCTCTCAGGCAGTGCTGCTGCACTTCCAGCTAATCCTCTTTCCACTGCTCGTTGTTAACCATGGCAAGCCAACGTAAGTTAAAACAATTCTGAAACTGCTCTGGTGCCTGACACCTTAAAATTCAGAGACATCATAAAGCTTTTCCTCTTGCCTGTTTGTCCCTGTCTACAGAAAATATTTACAGAACACATTCATGTGTGGTAAACCTCTGAGGTCACTGAAATGTCAAGTTGGCCCAGAAGGAGGAAGAGGGAGTTTACCTGGATTAGACTGCATGTTGATGTTTGTTCGAGAGACATAATTGCCTATTGACCCCTGGCCTTGCATTGGCACATTCTGAGATGCAGGCACTGTATGGCTATAACCAGGCCCAGTTCCATGACTGCTGACAGTCATACTCAGAGAGGTTGTGGGCATAGTGTTCTGGCCTGACTGCTGCATAGACACGTGATTAGGACCTAGAAAAATTAAAGAGAGCAACAAGAAAATCTGTGCTATTATTGGCAACGTACAGTGAGCATTAAAGCCCTCGCGGCCTTTCTAAAATATGATAAGGCAAAACAAAATGAAAAAATCCTCATTATCAAAATTCTGTTATCGACAGACAAATTAAAACCACCTCCTGCAAAGTTAGAGTGGTGTTCCTCTTCCTGGCTGCCAGATCGAGCTATACAGAATTGCAGACAAGAAGAAAAAAGTCAGCAGCCGTGGCCTACGAGCAGCTCCTCCCCAGAGCCTGCAGGCAGCAGAATTAACACCAGTAACTTCAGGTACTTCAGAAAACACACAGACTCTGGAAACACCCCAGCCTTCTGAAATACGTTCTTTTCTTCCTCCTGTCCTGCTGTGAACTCCTCTTCCCCACTCACACGGATGGTGACCACAGGAAGGCACAACAGTGGCTGAGGAACTCTGCACATTGCTGCGTTCAGTCGGTTCCCCTGTAACCAACGACCCTGCAGCACCTCCCCTCAGAGGACCAAGGGGACAAGGCTGTCCTTCCCTTTCCTGCAGTTTGACTGAACCAACCTCAGACTTTCTGAAGATACATTTTCCAAGTCACCATGATCATCACCACTGCTGCAGCACTCCCTGTCCAGCATCACTGCATGTAACTATCAAGCTGCTCCAGTTGTGTCCCAGGACTGGGAGCATCACCCTGCCTACCTGGCAGTATGCTTGTTTTTTAAAATTCTATTGCTGTTGGATAACAAAAATTAGGGAAGATCTGGTTCTGATTTTTGTTGTTAAATAGTTTTACGAGTGTGTTTTGGAGAGTTGTTTTCACCGTGTATTGTTACTGCAGAAACTGCGATAGTATCTCTAATTCAGCTGTGTATTGTCATCTATCTAAATGAATTTAGACAGAATGGAAGACATGCAGAATCCCTAGAAGAGACAGAATTATGTTGCGGCGTTTAGATAACAATATTTCAATGCAGTTATTAAGTGTATCTACAGCCTCTGAAAAACATGTCTAATTCTTAGTGCAAACCTCATTAATTACTCCTAACGTTATTTATAGGCATCAAAATGAGAAAATTTGCCGTTGATTGTTATATTTTCCTCTGATGGAGAGAAGCAAGCAGTGTTTCTAACAGCAGATAAACGGAGCTACCTCTACTGACATCAACAGAAGCAGACACACACTGCTGCAGAGCTGCAGCCCCGTGTTCTGCAGGAGCTGCGTGGGTCTCACGAAGGCGATGCTTCCATCTGCACAGCACGAGGCTGCACGGTGTCTGAATGGCATCTGCAGACACCGAGTGAAAGAGGCTGGGCTCACACCGAAGCAAGTGTTGGTAAATCTTGCTCTGTTAGCATGGGAAACTTAAGAATCTGGGCTTTCTTTAAGCAAAAAACAAAAAAAAAAGTTTGGCTAGTTTGTGGTTGTAAGGGAAAATAGGAAAGCGTGACCAAAAGTGTTTAAATAAAAACACTGGAACAATAAGGCAAATACAAAGCACTGAACCTCTTTCATACTTTTTTGAATCTAAGGCAGCTGAGTTTTTCTTGGAAAGGCCTCATGCGTCATTTCTGAACAGCTGGGATTCTCAGCGGGACCCGATTCTGTCGGGAGGCAGCTGAGCTTCCCGAGCTGCTGCCTGAATCCAGAAGTTCTGCTGCAGGGCTGTGCCATGAGGAACTGCTGACGCGTGGCTGCTGGGCCGCTGAAATGTCAGTGGGTTGGTTTTTAACCCTTCTCCATTGACAGAATTATCATTACAGTTGTTGACCTAGCTGCCACTACTGGTAATCATCATCCATGCAGGGATAGTAACCTAGTTACCATCCTGCAGAGGAGATTCTCTCAAGTCCTGACTGAGGACAACAAAGACTAAGATGTGGCAGTTTTATGTCCTGTCCTTCCCTCTCTTACAGTGCTGTACCCATTCTTTGCAGACCTTCATCTCCATTAGATGAAAAATTTTCACAAGTACCAGAGTCCATATATCCGTGCTGTTCATGCACACCTATTCCTAACTTGCAAAAAAAAAAGCTGTCCAATAATTGTTGACTGATGTTAAATAATTTCTCAGTCTCAAAGCCCATCTGCACACCAGGGTCGATGTGCTACATAGCCTAGCACACGACTGCAGCTCAACCAGCACTGGGCAGGCGTATAAAAAGTGAGGAGCAGGGGCAAATACAGAACAACAGCAACAACAACACTGAAAAAGGTAGATTCTTAGTTAAAAAAAAAAAACAAAAAAAACACAACAATATTTGGACTGATTTAGGATAATACTTATACTAGTTAATAAATCTTTCAAAAAGAAGGCACGGATCAATTTATAAGTTCGCTTTACAGCTGGAACTGTTTAAAGCAGGGACCTCATCCATTTGTTCAAGAGGTGCTATCAGCTTGACCACAAATAGATTTTTAAGAAGTCAGAAGTAATTTCACAGCTTGCATCTGCTCCTGAGTTCCCCTGCCAAGGTCTGTGATTTTACAGTCAGATATTTCTATTTATAGGGATTGGTTTTCTCTCTCCCTCGCTCTGGGAAAGGCCCACATAAACAAGAGCTGACTGAATAACCATGAACTACAAAATAAATAAACAGATTGTTAATACTATAAAACGCACAAAGTTAAAAGAAAAAAAAAAAACTCTTTCAATTTGTTTCTTTTTAGTTGCAAGAACCAAATAAACAAATAGATAAATTTGTGCATTTATCTTCTCCACATCAAATGTCTTGGCAAACTCTCTGGCTGTGTAGTACAACCCCTGCAAGCTTCTGTAGAGGACAAAGGCTGACGTAACACCATTTCACTTTCAAAAAGGCATTTATCCTAGGAGGTCTTTGCAATCTAAAGGCTTGGTTGTAGAGTTAGTCATGCAAGCAATCCCGTTTTGCTCTGGCCAGCCCCACCACCTTCAAGAGAAAAATCCTGCAATACATAGTTTTTCTAACTAAAACACTTGGAGGCATCTTTACTTGGTGATTGTCATTAGCCATTTTTTAAACTGTTTTTCATTTCTCCTATAGCAATACCACGCAGACTGGAGTCCTTGCAGAACCCAACGTCATTACAGCCTGTAGCCATTTTGTGATGATTTCAGCACGTCCCAGAAATCCCCATATGCCTGAGAGGTGAGTGAGGAGAGGTCTTTTACAGCTCTGTAAGTATATTCTGCATTAATGATTTTGTTGCCAAGCAACAGCAAAGCAGCACAAAGGGGACCAAGGCTCACCATTGCTAATCTGACTCTGCATGAGGGAGGAAGGAGGAAGGCCCGTCCCAATCGCATCACTGAGATTGCTCTGTGAGTGGAGAGATTGGCTGGACGCACTCTGAGTCATTCCTCCTGGGCCCAAGTTTATGTTTTGCGTTGGTGGCTGCAAATAACAAGGGGAAGAAGCAAATCTTTGGTTAGGTTTTATTTAGAAAAATAATAACCCTCAAATTAGCCTGACTATGACTAAAAGCTGCCTCAACAAGCCATGTGCTTCCCTCACTCCCTGCTTCAGTAAACCTCCTCTCATTTGGCTTGGATGTGTGAATGACGTTCAGCCCGACACAGGGAAGCCAGCAGGCAGCACAGTGAAGATCTCCAAACTGTGCACATCATAGATGCTGGCTTCTGTGCCTGCTCTTCTGTACCTACACGAATTTTGTTTTGGATTGGTCTGAAAGTAACTGCTGAGGGCTGTGCCTTAGCAAAGAGCATACAGAAGAGTGTTGGCAAATTGACCACAAAATAGCATCAAACTATTGTGTATTTTGCGTTGGATAATTCTAAAATCAATCAATTTAGCAATAACACCATTTTTCAAAACAAACCAATGGCCCAGTGCTGGTTTTTGATATAAAATAGTGGCTTTTGTTTTATTCTGAGTGAAGAATACAGTAAGAATAAGCAAGGAATAATGAATCTGGAACAAATGGATCCTGTTCAGGTATGTAACATTGCATCAGTTACAGTATTTAGAACTTAGGCTTGCAGAGACAAATATTAACACAAATTTCCCAAAGAATCTATTTTAAACACAGTAAAAGTAGCTTGTGATTTGTTTAGTGGCCTACATGACCGCTTCAAAACTTTTAGGTGAAAAAATACTAAAAAGTGGTTTACTGACAGCAATCAGTACCTGTATCAAAGCACATTCCCCTCCAGCACAGTAAATACATCCGATGGCAGCAGTGGTACTTACAGCAGGAAGCAGGGACTGCATGTTCTGGTTAGAATCTGCTATTGTTGCCAAGTAAACGAGGTTTCTGTGCAAGATTTGTTGGTATCTACAGAATAAGGAGTAAAGCTTATTTGAAAGGAGTTAACAATATGGAAAATTCCAACCTTTTTCTTTTTTTTTGCCATATACAAATGGTTACTGAAGTTATTACATTAGCCCACTTTACATCTGTCACAGTAAATAGTAGCAGTATTGACCTAGGTCTGTGCTGTTGTGCTTTTCAGCAGTGTGTTCAACACCCATTCTACAAATGGGGGAAGTGGGAGGTAAAATACACACTGCTTTGAAAGCACTTAAAGGGAACTGTGACGCTGGGATTTCAGTCTTCCTTTGAGCACTGACACTGGGTCAGCTGCTCTAACAATTCGCCACAGATTCTTCCTCTGTTTAACCAGGGTCCTGTTAGTAATGAAATTCCACAACTCCAAAACCCAAAACCTGTTTGCCCTGCCAACAAGCTGAGAAGAACAAGATTTTTTCAAGAGTGCTTTAACTGGAGTGTTTACTCAAGTGAGCACCACCAGAACCATTTATGCCTCTTCACAGTTCTGGGTGAACTGGAAAAGCTCACAAGGAGCAGGAGGGCACCCAACAGCAAACGCCAGCTGCACCACTGAGCAAAGTGAGGAGTCAAACTGGGAGAGTTCAATCAGAAGGCAAGAGAACAAATTTTTTACCATGATTTTTTCTTCTGATAAGGGGAAGGTGTTTGGAAAGTGGTAGAACTGGCAGAAATGAAGCCAGGACTGTGAGACGAATCCAAAGCATGGAACTTGGTAGCCTCCTCCCAAAGGCACACACCTCCCATCACACTGCCTGCTTTGCTTACTGCTCAGAATCTTCAGTGGCTTCATTTCCAAGCAGGCAGTGAATACAATCTCATAATTCTCTAAAATTCATAATTTTATGAATCTTATGAATTCATAAATTCATAAGAATATTCTGATCCGTTCAAAATATTCTAAATACTCAATTCTCAAATACTTTAAAAAAGAAATAATAATTAAAAAAAACCTCCGTCCCAGGAACAATATATATTTCTTAATACAAATTAATCTAAAAATAAAAAATCCAAGCATTTTCTCAGTGTCTAATGAACAATACTGTTCACAGTACAGTTCTTGAGAAAAAGTACACCAAAAATCTCTAATATACCCCAAAACTTGTAATACTCACTGAGTACATTCTGCAGTTTTCCCCTTGCTCTGATAATCCATAATACATTGTATTAGGTGGTGATTTTCATCTAGCATCTGCATGGGAGAAATATGATCAAAACACGTTACTGTGAGAGTCCCATGAAAGCCCCGTGGTTCTGCGATGCTCCACATTCCCCCTCCTCAGCCACTGGCTGTGTTTTGTGCCCTTCTGTTACTCTGGGATATCACCAAGTCCCTACTTACGACAGCACAAGTCCCAAGATGTGTGTGTGTATGAACAAGTCACAAGAAAATATAGTTCACTGTCCTAAAATCTCTATTTGGCCAATCACTACAAAGCAGCACCGTCACTGCTGGGTTGTCAGAAGCTCTGACTTCCTCCACATCAGTTATTTGCAGGTGGTAATTGGTACCAGAATAATTAAAGCCCTGGAGCAGCACACCCACAGGCATACCTGGGACAGGGAGTGCTGTTCCACATTGCTGAGAGAGGAACATTTTGAAGCTTCTGTAAAGTCTAGGAATATGAAAAAAAAGGCAAGTGCTTGAAAATGGAGATGAAGATACTTTGGCCGGCCTCTGCTTATGGATACAGTCAGTCATGTTTTCAAGTTCAACCTCTCTGAAATGTGATGTTCTGTGCTAACCTGAGCCAATCTGGAGGAAAAATTAGCCACTGGAACATTTCACTGCTTTAAATTAATTGCTCACAACACTGCACGTGCTGCAAGAGCATGAGATTCATCTCCAAACAGCGTCCTGAGATTTTAAGTCTCCTTCCTCACGCTCCTACAGCAGCTTGTTCTGCCTCCAACACTCTGTAATGGTCTCCCATTGTTTTTTTTTTTTTCTCCTGGAAGTCACAAATTGGCACCAGGAGATGGTTTGGCTGCAGAACCTGTGGATGTTCCTTCACTGCTGCCTTAGCCGCGGCCACAACTTCCGAAGGGACCAGCCCAGGTCCCTCACCTCCACCGCATGAACCACAGCAACAGAACGCCTCTGGGCTGGGGGTGCACGCAGGGCCAGCAGCACGAACGGCAAACAGCGGGCAAAGCAGCACACGCGTGGTCTTCACGGACACTTGCAGCCCCTTCCTTCTTTGCAGTCACTTCTGCAGGAGGGATGGGGCCGGGCAGGTGCACCTCTCCCTGCCGCCAGCCCTCTCACATGGGAAACCATCACTTCCCAGCACGAGCGCTGCGCTCTGCCGTCCTATGAGACCCATGTGCAGCGAAAACCTTCCAGCCCTCCGGCATTAAACACCAGCAAACGCATCGCAAATAACAGCAGCCGACAAACACCAGTCATTGGCGCTCCCTCTGTCTTCTGAAATATTAAAATCCGGCATCCGAACGCAAGAGCAAACCCTTGCAAATCCAACGTTTTATTCGCACGAGGCTGATTTTGGCCAGAAGCCGATACACCGCCAGAAACCACCCACACATCTGCAAACGCCGTCGCAACGCTCCAACGCGTTATTGTCAGCCTGCAGCCCCGCCGGGAGCAGCGCGCAGCCCGAGTCCATCCCCGCGTCCTCCTCCATCCCCGCGTCCTCTCCTGCCGTCTCGCAGCGATCCGAGCAGCAGCGCTTTGTTCCACCTCCTCCCCCCCCCGCTGTTCATCCGCAGCCCCCGGCCCCGCGCTCACCCCCGCCATTCGCC